>OY997274.1:74784352-75199352 GCA_963921465.1 Triticum timopheevii
ACCAGGTTTTGAGGATCCAAAATTTCCAAATCGCGTCTACAGACTCAACAAGGCCCTATATGGCCTCAAGCAAGCACCTCGGGCGTGGTATGACACACAAAAGGAATTCCTCATGAAGAAAGGCTTCAAACACGGATCACTTGACCCAACTCTTTTCACCAAATCATATGATGATGAATTATTTGTGTGCCAAATATATGTTGATGATATTATCTTTGGCTGTACTAACCAACGTTACAGTGATGAATTTGGGTATATGATTAGTGAAGAATATCAAATGTCTATGATGGGAGAATTCAAAACATCCCATTTTGAGGACTTACAGAAATACCTCGGATAGTACCACAATCTCTTCTACGCACCATAATATGTTGAACTACTTCAACAAGTCTACGTGTAAGATATCCAGGAATTATGAGTTTAGTAGATCCTCTTTATTAGAAAGACGTATATTCCTTGCTCATTATCAGACAATCACTTATTCCCAAACCTCATGTGGGACTAATCGTTTTCATTTACCATCTCATGGAAAACCCTTTTTGTTCCGCTTCTTCTTAGGTCTTCAGATTCGTCAACAATACAATGGCATATTCATATCTCAGGAGAAATACCTCAAGGATGTATTGAGGAAATTCGGCATGCAAGACTGCAAAGGCGTCAAAATTCCTATGCGCACAAATGGCCATCTATGCACTAATGAAAATGGTAAAGACTTCGATCAAAAGGTATACCGCTCCATGATTGGCTCTTTATTATACTTATTATGTGCATCTAGGCTGGATATTATGCTTAGTGTTCGCATGTGTGCCTGATTTTAAGCTACACCGAAGGAATCACACCATAAGGCTGTGAAGCATATTCTTCGATATCTAGCTCACACACCAACACTTCGATTATGGTATCCCAAGGGCTCTTCCTTTGATCTCATTGGATATTCAGACTCTGACTATGTTGGCAATCGGGTGGACCGCAAGTCAACGTCAGGCACATGTCATTTCCTCGAACGATCCTTGGTATGTTGGTCCTCGAAGAAGCAGAAATGCATATCACTCTCCACTGCAGAAGCTGAGTACATTGCTGCTGGATCGTGCTGTGCTCAATTACTATGGATGAAGCAAACACTCAAGGACTATGGCATCAACGTGAACAATGTGCCTCTCTACTGCGACAATGAGAGCACTATCAAGACTGCTCATAACCCAGTTCAGCACTCGAAGACAAAGCACATCTAGATTCGTCATCATTTTCTTCGTGATCATGTGTTGAAGGGCGACATCTCCATCGATCACGCAAGCACTGAAGACCAGCTGGCCGATATCTTCACTAAGCCCTTGGATGAGAAAAGATTTAGTAAGTTGCGGTGTGAGCTAAATATCCTAGAATCTTCGAATGTTCTTTGAAAAGGACACTCATCCTAACACTTATCCTGACTTGATGACTTAGATGTGCAACACACGAAGTAACGTTTTTCTTCAATCAATGAAGACTAACCCTCTAAGTGTGAAGTAATTAATGAAGAAATTGATTCTCAGAACCCTATGAGAATTGTACGCGGTGTCTGAAATCAGCTTTCTTATACGGTGGGTTACGCCACCAACCAAAGTTGAAAATCTTCAATTTGAGTTTTTCTTCATTTTTGAAATTCCTCAGTTTTTCAAATTCTTCAACTTTGCATTGTCTTCACTCTTTCCGTCGTTGTTCTTCATATATATATAGTCGGTCTATTCTGCTAATATTAGCAGAATAACTATTCTGATAACACTTCTGCACTGCACGCTCAATGCAAGTGCACGTCATTCTTTGAACCAAATGTGTTGCAGTACTCGCACTAGTGAACTTCTCGTCGAAAAAAACTGCACACATTGTTTTTTGGAACTGTTTTCGCTCTAGTTTTTTAACCATTTATCAGAATAAGGCGTTGAAAAGCTATGGATTAGGTGCAACTTTGATATGTTGAACACTTTTCGAGATTCCACGCGGTTTAAGAGCAGTTTTGAAAATGGTGCAGCCCATGACGAGTGGCAGCGAGCGTTTTTTCGGATTTCTTCTAAACCGCTCATCGGAACGAAGCAAATCATACACCATTGGAAAGATATCATCGAGGCGCATCTTTTTCATATCTATCTTTTTCTCTAGTTCATTACAGTTTAAGAGGTCTCTCAAATTTACTAAATCGCGGTAAAAACGAGGTGTTTGCTCCAGTTTTTTGGTACTGTTTTTGCTGCAGTTTTTTAACCGTTTGTCAAAACGAGGTGTGTAATATACCGTTGAAAAGCTATGGACGAGGCGCAACTTTCATATGTTGATATATTTTTGAGATTCCTTATGGTTTTAAGTCAATTTTGAAAATGGTGCGTCGGACGACGAGTGGCAGCAGTCGTTTTTCGTGAAATTTTTATAAACCGTTTGTCAAAATGATTCAAATGATATGTCGTTGGAAAGATATCAACGAGACGCAACTTTTTCATGTAGAACACGCTCTCTAATTTCTTATGGTTTTAGAGCAGTTTTAAAATTATTAAAATGCGGATACTCCGTTTTTCGCGACACCAAAACTGACGTGTGTACTGCATCAGACAGAAGAATGCACTGCTTCGGACAGAAAATAGCACCGCATCAGACAGTCAAGCGAACTTCATGATTTGTGTTATTGGGCGTAAATTTTCTTTGTGGGACGTAAATTTTCCAAAACGAGGTGGAGTACACTTCTTTAGACTAAAACCGGCACTTCATCGGACAGACAAGTGCACTGCATGATTTCTTTTTTATGTGACGTAAATTTTCCCAAACGAGGTGGAGTGCACTTCATGTCAGGCGTTGGTCAACCGCAATACTATGAAAAGTGAACCTCAAGACTACCGTAAACGGGCCGCGACACTACCGAAAGTGAACCGCTTGAGTTTTTTCCAAACTCAATTTTTTTACGTGCGTAGACGGAGCGAGTGGACCGTAGGGACTGAACGAGCGAACTACATATAATGAAAAGCGAGCTTCTTTGAGACATATATTTTCCTTTTTACCAAGCAAACCACGAAGGAGTATTATAACAAACTGCATGAGACAACAAAGTGAGCTTCAAAGCCACATCTAAAGTGCTGCACCATTGTCGCCAGTGAGCAAAAACAAAACAATTTGACGAGTATTGCACCACTTTTTCCTAGTGCACTGCATGACTAAGTATAAAACTAACAACGATTTTGTGAGTACTGCACCACTTTTTACGACTGCACTGCATGACTAAGTATAAAACTAACGGCCAGATAGCGTCATGCAATTTTTCTGAAAATGAAAAAACAATCAACTTCACAACAGCCACCGGCAATCCACGCGCCGTGTGCTGCATACACACACGCATTGTACTGCATGGACGTACCAGCGGACTGCACGGGGGGAGGCTCACTATCCAAACTGCACGATAAACAGAAAAAATGCAACACTGCATCAAACCGCACATCACCACTTTTCTTCCTGCAAGAACAACTAAATTGAACCTCAAGAGCAAACAATAGTGGACTATATTTTACACTTGATAAGAAACAAACAGCAAAACAACGATCTGCACCAGGACCAGAGTGCACCATGGCCCCCACCGAAGTGCCCTGCGCCAACAAGGGGTCAGGAGCAAGGCTCCCTCTAGGCAAAAACCGAACTACACGCACTGCCTTCCTTTTCACTTCTGCTCCATATATTTGTCTTTTTGCTGGGGGTAAACGGTAGCATAGTGAGCAGCTAGAATCCTGCAATATAATGATGTGAACCAAGCGAACTGCACATAAAATGGTCTGAACCTAGGTAACCATTTTTGTACAAACAAGCCCCAACAATTTTTGTAGAACAAGCCTCTAGCAAAATTACATATTTTCTGGAAAAGAATAGTAAAAACAGTAAAGTGAATTGGGGGTCGCTGTCCATCTGCACTTCACAGCAATTTCTGAGCACACAAAAACTCCAAAACCAGGCTGGAAATCTGAAATCATTTTGTGTTCATACACACTTGATTGCACTTTTCTGAGCACACAAAACTGCACTGCCGGAAGCCCGTCGTCCTCTCACGTCGTGGGTACTACACTGACGCCCTACCTGAACCTACAGTGAGGGCAACCTGCACTTCCGGGCATCCGTAGGTGGAGCAGAAGCAGATTGATGTATCGTTGGGAGAGATCAGAGAAGCTGTCGACTCCTACCTCCTCCCCGTCAGGAACCGGCTCGGGCACACAAAAGCCGAGTGCGTCGCCTCCGCCATCACCCGCCGGCGTGGAAAGTTTGGGGCGGAGCTACCTTGCCCGAGGTTAGCCCCGAAACCAAGAGGCCCACACGCCCACACCTACCCCCGACATAAGCATGCTCCTCGATCGCGCTCCTCGCTTCCCAAGCGGCGTGGGTGAGGGGGAAGGAGACGGCAGCAGCCGAGCTGCATGGGAGGAACCGAGCTGCACTAGGGCGGCAGTTGCTGGCCAGGATCAGTCATGGGAGGCGCGCCGAGGACGGTTGCCGGCCCGGATCCCCCGCCGGGAGGCTGCACCATAGGGGAGGGGGGAAGGTGGGGCCAGAGGCTAGGGGCTCCATGGCGACCTCGACCCACGGTTGTAGGTGGCCGTAGGGGAGCTGCTAGAAGTGAGGAGGCCGTGGCGGGCGGCGTGGGGCGGTGGCCGGGGCGGGCGGCCCGGGGCAGTGTCCAGGGCGGGCGGCGCGGGGCGGTGGTCGGGGTGGGCAGCGATGGGTGGTGGCCAGGGCGGGTGGCCTAGATCCGACGTCGAGGCATCGCAGCAAGGCCAGGGTAAGGCGGTGAGGCATCGCGGGGGGAGGAGGCTGCTCAGATCCGGTGCCGCTGCTAGCCTCGGGGGGAAAAAGGTGGGAGGGTTGACAGGTCGTGGGGATTGAAGGGTGCGGTTGTGTGGAGGAGAGGAGGTGAGGTCGTGGGGGAGGAGGTGTTAGCAGAATAAGGGAAAGTGTTATCATAATAAGGTCTTAAGGGGTGTTATCAGAATAGACCCATCCTATATATATGAGTTTATGTCCTCTACAGCATTCACTTATTGCTAATTCTTCAAGTTTTTTTTTTGCTAAGTGAATGTGATCGGACCCTTCCCCCTCTATGCTAAACTCAACCCAATCTATTCACAAATTCTTCATGTGCGTTCTATTTGAAACTCGTTCAAATTCTTCACTGTGTCCTTGTTAGCCGAAGAAATTGTGAACGAAATTTTAAATATTCTTATCTGAAATTTTAGGCTTTTGCTGCTCAAACCGTTACACATTCCATGGTATACTTATCTGTTCACCCACGATCTCGCACGATCTCCACTCCTCACTACGTGGGTGACACATGTCGCACGAATGAGAAGGGTCAGGGGCACGTTCGTCCAAATTCTTCGGGCAAACAATTATTCATCTCCGCTATAAATACCCCTCGCCTTCCTCATTTCACTTTTACTCCGGTCGAACTCAATCCCACACTCGAGCTTCTCAAACCATAGCGCCACCGCTAACTCCATCGTCGCCGGTGAGGAAGAGTTTCACTGCCTCGACCTTGTCGCCGTCATACTCGTGCCGGCCGCGGAAATCTTCCCTCCGCCACCGCCGTAGACGTCCTCCTCCGCCAAGTTAGGGCGTGGAAGATCCGAGCCGACGAACTTCCAAATTAATCTACACTTCTAGTTCGTCGTGTTCTTCATCAAGGGTAATTAAAAGTTACTTTTACCGCATTTATTCTACTGACGATTTTCATCAAATCCTCAAAAGGTGTTTATTCTTCGATCTCCACACTCTAAACACCTAGCACAAATCTTAAGTTCTTGATCTGTTTCTCTAAGTGATGTTTTTTTTCATGATTCCTCAATTGTGTGAATCTCATGATCCGCACAACTCTGGAACCTAAGACAAAGAACGCTTAGTGAAATTCTTCAAGACACATCGGGTCAATTTCCTCAAACTTCATCAAATATTACAAAACCTTCTGAGAACGCATATGACCTCTCCAAATTCTTCGCACATATACTCTGTTCACAGGTACTCATGTCAGCTGCTGAATCACTAGGTTCTCATCAACTTACCTCATTTGCAGCATTCCTCGAAGAAAAGCTGCATACTTCTTCAGAGAACTCAATTGTGCAAATTTCTCAGCTGAAGAAAATGGCTGACGGTAAATGTCCTCAAAAAGGAGGAAAGAAGCTTGAAGTAAATACTGCCTTTGAGATCCCTGCGGCCATCTATGCAGGGTACTGCACGCCTGATGAGGAAAAATATGGGAAGGAAATGAAGAATGAGCGCAAAGTGCGCATTCAGAGGATTGAAAGGAGATGGGCAAGAGAGTGGAGGTAGTATAGATATGTTACTCCCAAATACATGAAGAAATTCGCTCGCAATCCTCCGTGCTCAAGACCTCTTCTGGCACCTGGCCAGCTAGCTGATCCAACAAGCCTTAAACGTGGTAAGGACTATGCTAATGAATGGGCCAGGCGGCAAGCAAAGTTGGCCAAGCAGGCCAAAGAAGCAGTGAAGAAATTCATTGAAGATTCTGTTGCTGTTGGGGAACGTAGTAATTTCAAAAAAATTCCTACGCACACGCAAGATCATGGTGATGATATAGCAACGAGAGGGGAGAGTGTATGTCCATGTACCCTCGTAAACCGTAAGCGGAAGCGTTAGCACAACGCGGTTGATGTAGTCGTACGTCTTCACGATCCGACCGATCCAAGCACCGAACGTACGGAGCCTCCGAGTTCAGCACACGTTCAGCTCAATGACATCCCTCGAACTCCGATCCAGCCGAGTGTCGAGGGAGAGTTCCGTCAGCACGACAGCGTGGTGACGATCTTGATGTTCTACTGGCGCAGGGCTTCGCCTAAGCTTCGCGACGATATGACCGAGGTGGAATATGGTGGAAGGGGGCACCGCACACGGCTAAGGAACGATCCGTAGATCAACTTGTGTGTCCATGGGGTGCCCCCTGCCCCCGTATATAAAGGAGGGAGGGGGGAGGCCGGCCGGCCCCTTTGGGCGCGCCAAGGGAGGAGGAATCCTCCTCCTAGTAGGAGTAGGATTCCTCCTTTCCTACTCCTACTAGGAGGGGGAAGGAAGGGGGAGAGGGGGGAAGGAAAGGGGGGCGCCGCCCCCCCTCATAGTCCAATTCGGACCAGAGGGAGAGGGGGCGTGCGGCCCACCCTGGCCGCCCCTCTCTCTTCCCACCTAGGCCCATGTGGCCCATTAACTCTCCCGGGGGGTTCCGGTAACCCCCCGGCACTCCGGTTTTCTCCGAAAACTCCCGGAACCTTTCCGGTGTCCGAATATAGTCATCCAATATATCAATCTTTATGTCTCGACCATTCTGAGACTCCTCGTCATGTCCGTGATCACATCCGGGACTCCGAACAAACTTCGGTACATCAAAACTTATAAACTCATAATAAAACTGTCATCGAAACGTTAAGCGTGCGGACCCTATGGGTTCGAGAACTATGTAGACATGACCTAAAACTATTCTTGGTCAATAACCAACAGCGGGACCTGGATGCCCATATTGGTTCCTACATATTCTACGAAGATCTTTATCGGTCAAACCGCATAACAACATACTTTGTTCCCTTTGTCATCGGTATGTTACTTGCCTGAGATTTGATCGTCGGTATCCAATACCTAGTTCAATCTCATTACCAGCAAGTCTCTTTACTCGTTCTGTAATACGTCATCTCATAACTAACTCATTAATTACATGCTTGCAAGGCTTAGGTGATGAGTATTACCGAGAGGGCCCAGAGATACCTCTCCGACAATCGGAGTGACAAATCCTAATCTCGATTTATGCCAACCCAACATGTACCTTCAGAAACACCTGTAGAACACCTTTATAATCACCCAGTTACGTTGTGACGTTTGGTAGCACACAAAGTGTTCTTCTGGTAAACGGGAGTTGCACAATCTCATAGTTGCAGGAACTTTGTATAAGTCATGAAGAAAGCAATAGCAGTATACTAAACGATCAAGTGCTAGGCTAACAGAATGGGTCATGTCAATCACATCATTCTCCTAATGATGTGATCCCACTAATCAAATGACAACACATGTCTATGGTCAGGAAACATAACCATCTTTGATTAATGAGCTAGTCAAGTAGAGGCATACTAGTGACTATAGTTTTGTCTATGTATTCACACATGTATCATGTTTCCGGTTAATACAATTCTAGCATGAATAATAAACATTTATCATGATATGAGGAAATAAATAATAACTTTATTATTGCCTCTAGGGCATATTTCCTTCAGTCTCCCACTTGCACTAGAGTCAATAATCTAGATTACATAGTAATGATTCTAACACCCATGGAGTCTTGGTGCTGATCATGTTTTGCTCGTGAGAGAGGCTTAGTCAACGGGTCTGCAACATTCAGATCCGTATGTATCTTGCAAATCTCTATGTCTCCCACTTGGACTTGGTCCCGAATGGAATTGAAGCGTCTCTTTATGTGCTTGGTCCTCTTGTGAAATCTGGATTCCTTTGCCAAAGCAATTGCACCAGTATTGTCACAGAAGATCTTCATTGGTCCCGATGCACTAGGTATGACACCTAGATCGGAAATGAACTCCTTCATCCAGACTCCTTCATTTGCTGCTTCAGAAGCAGCTATGTACTCCGCTTCACATGTAGATCCTGCCACGACGCTTTGTTTAGAACTGCACCAACTTACAGCTGCACCGTTTAATATAAACACGTATCCGGTTTGCGATTTAGAATCGTCTGGATCAGTGTCAAAGCTTGCATTGACGTAACCATTTACGACTAGCTCTTTGTCACCTCCATATACGAGAAACATATCCGTAGTCCTTTTCAGGTATTTCAGGATGTTCTTGACCGCTGTCCAGTGATCCACTCCTGGATTACTTTGGTACCTTCCTGCCAAGTTTATTGCTAAGCATACGTCAGGTCTGGTACACAGCATTGCATACATGATAGAGCCTATGGCTGAAGCATAGGGAACATTTTTCATTTTCTCTCTATCTTCTGCTGTGGTCGGGCATTGAGTTTGACTCAACTTCACACCTTGTAGCACAGGCAAGAATCCTTTCTTTGCCTGATCCATTTTGAACTTTTTCAAAATCTTGTCAAGGTATGTGCTTTGTGAAAGTCCTATTAAGCGTCTTGATCTATCTCTATAGATCTTGATGCCCAATATGTAAGCAGCTTCACCGAGGTCTTTCATTGAAAAAGTTTTATTCAAGTATCCCTTTATGCTATCCAGAAATTCTATATCATTTCCAATTAATAATATGTCATCAACATATAAAACTAGAAATGCTACAGAGCTCCCACTCACTTTCTTGTAAATACAGGCTTCTCCAAAAGTCTGTATAAAACCATATGCTTTGATCACACTATCAAAGCGTTTATTCCAACTCCGAGATGCTTGCACCAGTCCATAAATGGAACGCTGGAGCTTGCACACTTTGTCAGCACCTTTTGGATCAACAAAACCTTCCGGCTGCATCATATACAACTCTTCTTCTAGAAAACCATTCAAGAATGCTGTCTTGACATCCATTTGCCAAATTTCATAATCATGAAATGCAGCAATAGCCAACATGATTCGGACAGACTTAAGCGTCACTACGGGTGAGAAAGTCTCATCGTAGTCAACCCCTTGAACTTGTCGAAAACCTTTCGCAACAAGTCGAGCTTTATAGACAGTAACATTACCATCAGCGTCAGTCTTCTTCTTAAAGATCCATTTATTCTCAATGGCTTGCCGATCATCGGGCAAGTCAACCAAAGTCCATACTTTGTTTTCATACATGGATCCCATCTCAGATTTCATGGCCTCTAGCCATTTTGCGGAATCTGGGCTCATCATCGCTTCCTCATAGTTCGTAGGTTCATCATGGTCAAGTAACATGACTTCCAGAATAGGATTACCGTACCACTCTGGTGCGGATCTTACTCTGGTAGACCTACGAGGTTCAGCAGAAACTTGATCTGAAGTTTCATGATCAATATCATTAGCTTCCTCACTAATTGGTGTAGTTGTCACGGGAACCGGTTCTCGTGATGAACTACCTTCCAATAAGGGAGTAGATACAGTTATCTCATCAAGTTCTACTTTCCTCCCACTCACTTCTTTCGAGAGAAATTCCTTCTCTAGAAAGGATCCATTCTTAGCAACGAATGTCTTGCCTTCAGATCTGTGATAGAAGGTGTACCCAACAGTCTCTTTTGGGTATCCTATGAAGACACATTTCTCTGATTTGGGTTCGAGCTTATCTGGTTGAAGTTTCTTCACATAAGCATCGCAGCCCCAAACTTTAAGAAACGACAACTTTGGTTTCTTGCCAAACCACAGTTCATAAGGTGTCGTCTCAACGGATTTTGATGGTGCCCTATTTAACGTGAATGCGGCCGTCTCTAAAGCATAACCCCAAAACGATAGTGGTAAATCGGTAAGAGACATCATAGATCGCACCATATCAAGTAAAGTACGATTACGACGTTCGGACACACCATTTCGTTGTGGCGTTCTAGGTGGCGTAAGTTGCGAAACTATTCCGCATTCTTTCAAATGTAAACCAAACTCGTAACTCAAATATTCTCCTCCACGATTAGATCGTAGAAACTTTATTTTCTTGTTACGATGATTTTCTACTTCACTCTGAAATTCTTTGAACTTTTCAAATGTTTCAGACTTGTGCTTCATTAAGTAGATATACCCATATCTGCTTAAATCATCTGTGAAGGTGAGAAAATAACAATATCCGCCACGAGCCTCAACATTCATTGGACCACATACATCTGTATGTATGATTTCCAACAAATCTGTTGCTCTCTCCATAGTTCCGGAGAACGGTGTTTTAGTCATCTTGCCCATAAGGCACGGTTCGCAAGTACCAAGTGATTCATGATCAAGTGATTCCAGAAGTCCATCAGTATGGAGTTTCTTCATGCGTTTTACACCGATATGACCCAAACGGCAGTGCCACAAATAAGTTGCATTATCATTATCAACTCTGCATCTTTTGGCTTCAACATTATGAATATGTGTATCACTACTATCGAGATTCAATAAAAATAGACCACTCTTCAAGGGCGCATGACCATAAAAGATATTACTCATATAAATAGAACAACCATTATTCTCTGATTTAAATGAATAACCGTCTCGCATCAAACAAGATCCAGATATAATGTTCATGCTCAACGCAGGCACCAAATAACAATTATTCAGGTCTAAAACTAATCCCGATGGTAGATGTAGAGGTAGCGTGCCGACCGCGATCACATCGACTTTGGAACCGTTTCCCACGCGCATCGTCACCTCGTCCTTGGCCAGTGCTCGCTTATTCCGTAGTCCCTGTTTCGAGTTGCAAATATTAGCAACAGAACCAGTATCAAATACCCAGGTGCTACTACGAGCTCTAGTTAGGTACACATCAATAACATGTATATCACATATACCTTTGTTCACTTTGCCATCCTTCTTATCCGCCAAATATTTGGGGCAGTTCCACTTCCAGTGACCAGTCTGCTTGCAGTAGAAGCACTCAGTTTCAGGCTTAGGTCCAGACTTGGGTTTCTTCTCTTGAGCAGCAACTTGCTTGCCGTTCTTTTTGAAGTTCCCCTTCTTCTTCCCTTTGCCCTTCTTCTTGAAACTAGTGGTCTTGTTGACCATCAACACTTGATGCTCCTTCTTGATTTCTACCTCTGCGGCTTTCAGCATCGTGAAGAGCTCGGGAATAGTCTTGTTCATCCCTTGCATATTATAGTTCATCACGAAGCTCTTGTAGCTTGGTGGCAGTGATTGAAGAATTCTGTCAATGACACTATCATCAGGAAGATTAACTCCCAGTTGAATCAAGTGATTGTTATACCCAGACATTCTGAGTATATGTTCACTGACAGAACTATTCTCCTCCATCTTGCAGCTATAGAACTTATTGGAGACTTCATATCTCTCAATCCGGGCATTTGCTTGAAATATTAACTTCAACTCCTGGAACATCTCATATGCTCCATGACGTTCAAAACGTCGTTGAAGACCCGGTTCTAAGCCGTAAAGCATGGCACACTGAACTATAGAGTAGTCATCAGCTTTGCTCTGCCAGACGTTCTTAACGTCGTTAGTTGCATCAGCAGCAGGCCTGGCACCCAGCGGTGCTTCCAGGACGTAACTCTTCTATGCAGCAATGAGGATAATCCTCAGGTTACGGACCCAGTCCGTGTAATTGCTACCATCATCTTTCAACTTTGCTTTCTCAAGGAACGCATTAAAATTCAACGGAACAACAGCACGAGCCATCTATCTACAAACAAACATAGACAAGCAAGATACTATCAGGTACTAAGTTCATGATAAATTTAAGTTCAATTAATCATATTACTTAAGAACTCCCACTTAGACAGACATCTCTCTAGTCATCTAAGTGATCACGTGATCCAAATCAACTAAACCATAACCGATCATCACGTGAGATGGAGTAGTTTTCAATGGTGAACATCACTATGTTGATCATATCTACTATATGATTCACGCTCGACCTTTCGGTCTCCGTGTTCCGAGGCCATATCTGCATATGCTAGGCTCGTCAAGTTTAACCTGAGTATTCTGCGTGTGCAAAACTGGCTTGCACCCGTTGTAGATGGACGTAGAGCTTATCACACCCGATCATCACGTGGTGTCTCGGAACGATGAACTTTGGCAACGGTGCATACTCAGGGAGAACACTACTTGATAATTTTAGTGAGAGATCATCTTAAAATGCTACCGTCAATCAAAGCAAGATAAGATGCATAAAGGATAAACATCACATGCAATCAATATAAGTGATATGATATGGCCATCATCATCTTGTGCTTGTGATCTCCATCTTCGAAGCACCGTCGTGATCACCATCGTCACCGGCGCAACACCTTGATCTCCATCGTAGCATCGTTGTCGTTTACGCCATCTATTGCTTCTACGACTATTGCTACCGCTTAGTGATAAAGTAAAGCAATTACAGGGCGTTTGCATTTCATACAATAAAGCGACAACCATATGGCTCCTGCCAGTTGCCGATAACTTCGGTTACAAAACATGATCATCTCATACAATAAAATATAGCATCACGTCTTGACCATATCATATCACAACATGCCCTGCAAAAACAAGTTAGACGTCCTCTACTTTGTTGTTGCAAATTTTACGTGGCTGCTACGGGCTTAGCAAGAACCGTTCTTACCTACGCAACAAAACCACAACGATAGTTTGTCAAATAGACTCCGTTTTAACCTTCACAAGGACCGGGCGTAGCCACACTCGGTTCAACTAAAGTGAGAGAGACAGACACCCGCCAGCCACCTTTAAGCACGAGTGCTCGTAATGGTGAAACCAGTCTCGCGTAAGCGTACGCGTAATGTCGGTCCGGGCCGCTTCATCTCACAATACCGCTGAACCAAAGTATGACATGCTGGTAGGCAGTATGACTTATATCGTCCACAACTCACTTTTGTTCTACTCGTGCATATAACATCAACGCATAAAACCTAGGCTCGGATGCCACTGTTGGGGAACGTAGTAATTTCAAAAAATTTCCTACGCACACGCAAGATCATGGTGATGATATAGCAACGAGAGGGGAGAGTGTATGTCCACGTACCCTCGTAGACCGTAAGCGGAAGCGTTAGCACAACGCGGTTGATGTAGTCGTACGTCTTCATGATCCGACCGATCCAAGCACCGAACGTACGGAGCCTCCGAGTTCAGCACACGTTCAGCTCGATGACGTCCCCCGAACTCCGATCCAGCCGAGTGTCGAGGGAGAGTCCCGTCATCACGACGGCGTGGTGACGATCTTGATGTTCTACCGGCGTAGGGCTTCTCCTAAGCTTCGCGACGATATGACCGAGGTGGAATATGGTGGAAGGGGGCACCGCACACGGCTAAGGAACGATCCGTAGATCAACTTGTGTGTCCATGGGGTGCCCCCTTCCCCCGTATATAAAGGAGGGAGGGGGGAGGCCGGCCGGCCCCTTTGGGCGCGCCAAGGGAGGAGGAATCCTCCTCCTAGTAGGAGTAGGATTCCTCCTTTCCTACTCCTACTAGGAGGGGGAAGGAAGGGGGAGAGGGGCGAAGGAAAGGGGGGCGCCGCCCCCCCCCCCCCCCTCCTAGTCCAATTCGGACCAGAGGGAGAGGGGGCGCGCGGCCCACCCTGGCCGCCCCTCTCTCTTCCCACCTAGGCCCATGTGGCCCATTAACTCTCCCGGGGGGTTCCGGTAACCCCCCGGCACTCCGGTTTTCTCCGAAAACTCCCGGAACCGTTCCCGTGTCCGAATATAGTCGTCCAATATATCAATCTTTATGTCTCGACCATTCTGAGACTCCTCGTCATGTCCGTGATCACATCCGGGACTCCGAACAAACTTCGGTACATCAAAACTTATAAACTCATAATAAAACTGTCATCGAAACGTTAAGCGTGCGGACCCCTACGGGTTTGAGAACTATGTAGACATGACCTAAAACTATTCTCGGTCAATAACCAACAGCGGGACCTGGATGCCCATATTGGTTCCTACATATTCTACGAAGATCTTTATCGGTCAAACCGCATAACAACATACTTTGTTCCCTTTGTCATCGGTACGTTACTTGCCCGAGATTTGATCGTCGGTATCCAATACCTAGTTCAATCTCGTTACCAGCAAGTCTCTTTACTCGTTCTGTAATACGTCATCTCATAACTAACTCATTAGTTACATGCTTGCAAGGCTTAGGTGATGAGTATTACCGAGAGGGCCCAGAGATACCTCTCCGACAATCGGAGTGACAAATCCTAATCTCGATTTATGCCAACCCAACATGTACCTTCGGAAACACCTGTAGGGCACCTTTATAATCACCCAGTTACGTTGTGACATTTGGTAGCACACAAAGTGTTCTTCTGGTAAACGGGAGTTGCACAATCTCATAGTTGCAGGAACTTTGTATAAGTCATGAAGAAAGCAATAGCAGTATACTAAACGATCAAGTGCTAGGCTAACAGAATGGGTCATGTCAATCACATCATTCTCCTAATGATGTGATCCCACTAATCAAATGACAACACATGTCTATGGTCAGGAAACATAACCATCTTTGATTAATGAGCTAGTCAAGTAGAGGCATACTAGTGACTATAGTTTTGTCTATGTATTCACACATGTATCATGTTTCCGGTTAATACAATTCTAGCATGAATAATAAACATTTATCATGATATGAGGAAATAAATAATAACTTTATTATTGCCTCTAGGGCATATTTCCTTCAGTTGCTGCCGCTCCTACTGCTGAAGCTTCTTCAAGTAAGAAGGCCATGCCTAATAAGCCAGCAAAGAAACCACCAAGTTCTTCTGCAATGCCCTCACGGCCAAGTTCTTCTGCAATGCCCTCGTGGCCAATTTCCTCAGTGCCACCAAGGCAAATTCCTCAAGCTGTCCCAGTTCCTCAAGCTGCACAAATTCCTCAGGCTTCAAAACCCTCATCTCCTCCGACAAAGTCCTCAGTACCCGTGCATCTCGCCACGTGCCAACGGACCACAGGCATATCTATTGCCTCAGGAGCTTCAGCAAGTTCTTCAGCTCACCCTTCATCTACCGGTCCCACTCTGTTGAAGACCAAGGCCACTGCTGGATGAGGCACTAAACCAAGTCCTCACAAGAAGCAGGTGGTCTTTCAAACACCTTCTGATGATGAAGCTGATGATGATGAATTAGCTGATATCATCATGGACAGGCAGAGCGGGCCGCTAGAGCCAAAGGGAGTGTTGTGCCCCATCTAATCGATCCAAAGAAAATGTTCGATTTCATCAACCTATGGCACAAGGATCCAAATGCTCCAATGCCAGAGCTGGGCCTCACTCCTGGACAAAGTCACGTTTTGACTGCGTTCATCATTGAAGAAAAATGGAAGTTTGACCAAGCCAGGTCAATCAAGAAAGCGCAGTACAAGAAGTAGCACTATTTAAAGGACAATGTCCTCAATCTTTCGCCTGAGCAGCTCATTGCACTGCAAGCTGAAATCAAGAAGCTCAGAAGATTTTGAAGCCTACAAGGCTGACTGGAAGGGTGCCAAGGTCAGATTCGTCAAGCTGACGAAGACATTCACTTCAAGTGTTGCTGCTCCTGTGCGCATTGAAGTCACTCCGGCTGAAGCATCTGCCCAAGCCACTGAAGGAATTGCCAGCACCACTAATGAATTTCAGGATGCTGATGAATCTGCAAGCACCAGGGATGCTGAAGAAATTCCAGCCTTTGAAGAAACTGCCAGGACAACCACTAGTGTTGCGCCTGAAGAAATTGTCAGGCCGGGTAAAGACTCTATCGATGCGCCTGAACAAACTGTTCAAGACAGGCCAACTGCATCAGTTGTGCCTGAAGAAATTGATCCCACTGCCACTGCTCCGCCCGCACCAACTCCGAGTCCATTTATTCCTTCAGCTTTGGAAGTGAAGAAGACCAAAGCTGCGGAGCATGCTGCTTTGAAGAATAGGAAGGCATCAGCTGCATCAGAATCTTCGGCGCCCAAGAAGGCGAAGATTTTGACAAGTTCATTGGAGAATCCAATTGATGTTGTTCCTCTCGCAAGCATGCCATCCAAGGAACTTGTTCCTCATGGCAAAGAATATCATATTCCTGAAGAATTTGCAGAAGAAGATCCCTCTGCTGCTTCCACAGAGCAGATGGATGAAGAAATTGAGATTGAAGCTTTCACCTCAACCCCTCAGGTATCATCGCCAATGCCTCAGTTCACTACTGAAGAGGCCGGCGTTGAAGAAATGGAAGTGGATGAGGATGTGGACATTGGTTGCACTACTCCCGTGATGAATGATGATTTTTTGGAGAGTCAGCACCCCAACTTGCCTCTGTTCACACCAATCCATCAAATTCCTCAGTCCCCTGCTCCAACTGAAGTTCTCATGGGTTCTGAAGAAATTCATGCCACCCCTTCCATTCCTGAAGAGATTCTAGCCACTAGTGCTGATGAACATGTTGCTGAAGGAATGGAGGCCCAGGCTGCTACTAAAGCAAAAGCTGAAATTCCTCAGCCTGCGGCTCCTGAAATTGAAGTCCCAGAAGTTATTCTTCAAATCACTGACACTCCTCAGCCACACCCGAAGAATCCATTCTCCAAGACTCCAAAGTTCAAGGCTGATGCCTTCTTCAATGAGCATGTATTCTTCACTGAATATAATCCATATGATTCAGCTCGTCTGAGGAGAAAGCGATTCTGGACTGCCAGCCAGGCAAGCTTCTATTCTTCTGTGCTATTCAACAAAGACAAAGTCTTCGATCATGAGCATATTTCTCACTTGGATATGGAATCACTACCTTGCTTTGAGCCTGTCCTCGCTGCCATTCATGATGCTGGCCTGCTCAATTTCTGCACTGACATATGCGATTGGAATGAAGAACTTATTCTTCAATTCTACGCGACGCTGCACATCACCGGAAATGTTGAAGATGTGAATTCATGGGTGTTGGACTAGATGACTGAAAACACTCACTACAAGGCACCAGCAACTGAATTGCTTCGTGCCATCCCAGTCAGTCCTCCCCCAGAAGGTGCGCGTCTCATATATTCTGAAACTGAGCTGTCCGGTCATTTTATGCAAGTGCTGATGAAGCCGCTGAAGCCTGGACAAGCATCAAGGACCAAATTTGTCGTGAAGGAATTGCAGTATGTGCCGAGGATAGTCTATCGTATTCTGACGAAGACTTTGAGTCCAATCAAGGGCCACGACTCAAATGATGAGGAAGTCATTGGCATCATGAAGAATCTGTTGTTCAACATCATGCACGGTATTCCCGTGAATTATCATGATTTCTTCATGAGGACTCTGGCAAATGTTGCTACGTCCCCATTTGAGCTGAAGCCTTATGCTCCATGGATCATGAGATTCCTCAGATCAAGGTCTTCACTCAACTATAAAGCTGATACACTCAACCATGGCAGCTTCTTGCCCCCGATTGAAGTCCTCAAACAGACATTTTCCTCAACTGATGAGAAGGGTAAGGCCACTGCTGTCGGTGTCAAAACCGGCGGATCTCGGGTAGGGGGTCCCGAACTGTGCATCTAGGCGGATGGTAACAGGAGACGAGGGACACGATGTTTTACCCAGGTTCGGGCCCTCTTGATGGAGGTAAAACCCTACGTCCTACTTGATTAATATTGATGATATGGGTAGTACAAGAGTGGATCTACCACGAGATCAAGGAGTCTAAACCCTAGAAGCTAGCCTATGGTATGATTGTTGTAATGGATGTTGTGTCCTACGGACTAAAGCCCTCCGGTTTATATAGACACTAAAGAGGGCTTGGGTTACACAGAGTCGGTTACAATGGTAGGAGATTTGCATATCCGTATTGCCAAGCTTGCCTTCCACGCTAAGGAAAGTCCCATCCGGACACGGGACGAAGTCTTCAATCTTGTATCTTCATAGTCTTGGAGTCCGGCGGACGATGATAGTCCAGCTGTCCGGACACCCCCTAGTCCAGGACTCCCTCAGTAGCCCCTGAACCTGGCTTCAATGACGATGAGTCCGGCGCGCATAATGTTCGGCATTGCAAGGCGGGTTCCTCCTCCGAATAATCCATAGAAGATTATGAACACCTGGATAGTGTCCGGCTCTGCAAAATAAATTCCACATTCCACCGTAGAGAGAATAATATGTGCACAAGTTCAATCTGCTGACGTATTTTGCGGCATGATGTCACACCACTACCAAGCTTTTACTTGAATCATTTTTGATTATACCACCTCAGCGCGTTTAGCGAAGCGGTTTCCTTGGCACGTCTTGTCGAAGCAGAGATCGTGTTCCCCTTATTCCGGGATTCTCATCAATACGGACGTGGGTAACCCAACCGCGCCATTGATGGTGGCGCTTGGGGGATAAGCGAGTTTTACTAGGCCGGTGGGGACGCATAGTCTTCGTCCGTCTATATATAAGGGATAAGGATCCACCTTTTCACCTACGCCTTCTTCCTCCTTTGCTTATCCATCTCCGCGCACTCGAGCTCCAGCGCCCAAGTTCGCGCATCCCGTCTCGACCTTCTCCGACCATGTCCGGAGCGGGAGGCAAGTGGTTGGCCTCCACTGTTAAGGAGGAGCACGTCACAAAGCTGTGCGGCGCCGGATACCTCTCCAGCGACATCGCGCACCGGCTGCCCGACAAGGAGCAGCTCATCCCCACCCCCAGGCCCCATGAGAGGGTCGTCTTCCTTCCCCACTTCCTCCGCGGACTGGGCTTTCCACTTCATCCCTTTGTCCGGGGGCTCATGTTCTACTACGGCCTGGATTTCCACGATCTGGCGCCGAACTTCATCCTCAACATATCGGCGTTTATCGTCGTGTGCGAGGCCTTCCTCTGCATCCAGCCCCACTTCGGCTTGTGGCTCAAGACCTTCAATGTCAAGCCGAAGGTAGTGAAGGGCACTCAAGCGGAGTGCGGAGGCGCCATGTTGGGCAAGATGCCCAACGTCCTTTGGTTCGAAGGGGCCTTTGTGGAGTCCGTCAAGGGGTGGCAATCGGGGTGGTTCTACATCACTGAGCCGCGCAACCCTGCGTGGGCGGCAGCCCCCGAGTTCAGATCTGGTATCCCCATGCAGCTCACCTCCTGGAAAGAGAAGGGCTTGCTATGGGGTAGTTCGGAGGAGCTGACGGGACTCCAAGCATGTATCCAGAAGCTGGTGAACAAGAAGCTCTGGCTGGTTAACGTGGTCCAAGTCATGCTCGTCCGCCGGATTCTCCCCTGCCAACAATGGGCATTCAACCTGTGGGAGTTCGATCCGGCACAGCACCAGGCGTTGAGCGGGCTCTTTGACACGACGTACGAAGGTGCCTGGAGGGTGCTGTTTAAGGGCGCCGAAGCTCCCGCATCCGCGACTGAAGATCGTGGATTTCACTCGCGGCGTCCAGCTGACGAGGTAAGTGATTCTACCCCTTTACGGGACACTTGTTGTTAATGGTTTGACTCTAAGCGGGTTTCAATCTCCCTTTTCCTTTGACAGGACTGGATGAAGAAGGCCGAGCAGCTCGTCTGCCCAGCTCCCATGCCAGAAAACCCAGTAGACACCCGTCTAGCGGGGCTGCTGGTTCCGGCACTGCACGTGGTGCCGGAGAAGAAGGCCAAGAAGGTGGCCACGAGTACTCGAAAGAGTTCCCGTTTTCAGGTCTCCGATGAATCCGAGGCGGACACCTCCCCCGGAGATGAGGAGGAGGAAGAAGACTCTCTCCCAGAGGAGGGAGAGAGGAAGAGGAAGGCTTCCCCAACAGGGGAGGCCGAAGGGTCCAAGAGGGGAAGAACTATTCCCCCGGACAGCTCTGCCAACACCAACGTTGGCGGCGAAGAGTGGCCTTCAAGGGCCAGGCCTCCGGCGAGATCGTAAGTATCCGGATTCCTGAATGATTTATAATTTCTTTTTATGTCACATAGCGTCCTTCTAATGCCGCACACTGCCTATAGTCCGGCCGATGATGATCTCCCCGCTTCGTCGAGCGGGTCGTTGGCTCCGTCGGATGTGGATTCCATCCCGACTGCCTCCACCCCTCGCGCCGCTGAGGATGCCGAGGTGGGATCCCAGGAAGGGACCCATCAGGAGGAGGCTTCGGAGGCGCCGCAAGGCAGGCTCCCGGACTTTGCGCTGGACTCCACACCGGAACCAACAGTGGTTCCGGAGTCCGGCAGGTGGCCCCTTCGCAAGAAGGGCAAGACCGTGACACTGGTGGCCTCCGTCCAACCGGAGGCGCCGGACAACTTGTTGGGGGCGCTCACAGGCGCTTCCATCGAGGAAGAACACCGCACCATTATGAGTGCGGTGATTCAGAAGGTTCAGCTCACCAAGAGCGGGCTGACCGAAGCCTGCAGTAGCCTTCTAACAGGCTTTGAGGTAAGAAGTTAAAAATATGTAATGTAATACCGCATAGACAGTAGCCCCTGATGCTCAGTTCGGTGTTCGAAAAGAAAAACCGGACTGAGGATCTAAAAAAGATATACGCAGGGTTGCTAAAAAGTATGTCAATATGGGTTTGCAGGCTGCGCTGCTGACCTCTGCCGCACTAACTGCGGAGGTCGGTGCATTGAAGCAGGATCTCGAGCGGTCCAAGCAAGAGCTCGGCCGTGCCAAGAAGCAGCTCGAGGACAAAGAAGGTGAGTAAAACCACTTTGAATAGTTACCTTACAGAAAAGGATTTAGGTTGCAATAAAAGAATAACATGGGTACTGCAGGGGCCACGAACGAGGTGGCAACCCTGAAGGAGGCTGTGTCCGCGGCCGAACGCAATGCGGCCACGAAACAGGCAGAGCGAGAGAAGCAGGAGGCGCGGGTGGCGGAGGTGCGGCAAGAGCTCCAGGCTCTCATGGAGAAGCATGAGAGTTTGGAGCGCGACTCAAAGACTCGAGAGTCCGAGCTCGCCTCGGCTCTCGAAAGTGCCAAGACTGCCAAGGCCGAGGCTCGTAAGGCCCTTCAGGAGGTTGAAGATGTGAAGAAAATAGCGGCGGGTAAGGCATTTTTCATGCAAAGCAAGCATGTTAATGTAAACTAACTGACACTTACCCGAATTCGGAGCTCTCCAGGGGCGTTTGCAGATCTGCCTCGCAGTGTATGCGATGCCGCCGCATTCTACCATGGTGAGGAGGGGAGATCAACGGAGAAGGTCTTCTGGTCTCAGTATGCTGAGGCCGGCCATCCGGTGCCCCCTAACGACCAGCTGAAGCAGCTGGTCGAACTCCACAAGGTAGCTGAGGAGGCCATGAAGGGCCTCATAGTCCGGCTGTGGCCTGGAGAGGCCATGCCTGGGAGCTACTTCGGCCTCGTGCGGCGGCTGGTGGATGCGTGCCCCTGGGTGGAGGTCATCAAGCGCTCCGCCTGTATTGAAGGTGCTCGTCGGGCCCTTGCCCGCGCAAAGGTGCACTGGGGCAAGCTGGATGCGGAGAGGATTATCACTGACGCGCCGCTAGCGGGCAAGGAGTATCGTACGCCCGAGATGTACTATAAGACTGTCATGAAGGGTGCCCGCAAGATTGCGGATGAGTGCCCCAGAGATGTAATTATTGAGTAAACTCGCTATGTATTATCCTGTGCGCTGAAAACTTTGTTCATATGCGCTAAGCAACGCTTTGTTTAATTTAAAATATTACCTTCTGTGCGGCCGTTTATAAAATCTGAGAGATGGCAAGTCGTCGGCTTCAGCCCCCATGCCACTAGTGCTGGGGTGTTCGGGATAAATTTGAGCACTCTTGTTCCCATTTTTGGGTCCATCTAGGGAAGCGCTCAACACAACGAACAAGGCAACCGGACTTATAATGCTTGAACACTCTCACTTAGCCATAGAATTCTATAATTTTAAATTTCGGCGAAGCCCCTGGTATTCGGAAGACTGAATTCGGGGCGCTATCCACGCCTTCATCGGACATTATCCGGTTCTTCGCTCGAAGCGGCATAAGTCTTTAGGGACCCGAAAAGACCTCTCGAACAGCGACTAGTCTCTCGCCTTATCATGCCAGTCAGTTTTAGCTTTCTCCACTGAGGCGCTCGCCCAGCTCAACCGGGGCGCAATCGCAGTGGTTCTCCCAGTGCTACCTTAGCTGACGGAATGGAACGTAAGGTACCAAAACATGGGAGCCGGGCAAACCCAACTATTGACACAAGACATGATTCGGAGCCGATTCATATAATGCTATAAGATCGGGGTGCCGCACTTGTGAAAGTGTTCGGACTTATCACACCATAATACGGGGAATATATGCCCCTGGTGTATTCGGCCGTACCAAAATATACGGGTGCAAGATGTCATTAATGAACATACATGTAAAGTGATGCAATTATAGGCAAAAAATGTTGCATAATTTATTTAAGGGATTCTGCTATGAGTGCGGAATGATACAAATAGTGCGGTAAGCAAGGGATTGGACTAATTAAACGTGTCCCCCTCCAGGGGTGGGCTGCAGACTGGTGTTTATAATAAAATTTAATGCTCTTAATGGAGACCACCTGAGTGTTCATCGCAGCCTTTTTCCCTCCCTGGCTGTTGCATCGTGAGTTCGGTGGGTTCACCGCCGGACAGGGCCTCTGGTAAACGGAGTCATGTATATGAAAAGAAGGAAAATAAACAATAAAAAATAAGAAGAGTGACACACTTGGGAGCCCCTGGCGTGGTCGAGCCGCACTCTGGGCCTGTTGTGGTCGTGCCCCTCCCCCTATGCCCATGGTATCTCCAGAGCGTAATGATGTACGCGGAGAGTTAGTCTTGCAATCATGCAAGGGCTGGGGTTGGGGCCGCATTGCTACGCGTGCTCGGAACGTGCCAGGTGGTCTTGATTAATGTTGCTCCGGGCGCGTTTGGCTGTGTCTGGTCGTTTAACGGCCGGACTCGAAAATTGCCTTAGAAGGCTATTCTGTACTTCTGCCGCGAGAGCCGCTGTATGTTCCTCCGTTCGGAGGGAGCGTTTCGTATTTCCGTTGACCGTAATGACTCCACGAGGGCCTGGCATCTTGAGCTTGATGTATGCATAATGCGGCACTGCGTTGAACTTTGCAAATGCGGTTCGTCCGAGCAGAGCATGATAGCCGCTGCGGAACGGGACTATGTTGAAGATTAACTCCTCGCTCCGGACATTATCCAGGGATCCGAAGACCAATTCTAGCGTGACTGAGCCTGTACAATTAGCTTCAACACCTGGTATGACACCTTTGAAGGTCGTCTTTGTAGGTTTAATCCTTGAGGGGTCTATGCCCATCTTGCGCACTGTATCCTGATAAAGCAGGTTCAGGCTACTGCCGCCGTCCATCAGGACTCTTGTGAGGTGAAATCCATCAACGATTGGGTCTAAAACCAATGCGGCGAATCCGCCATGGCGGATGCTGGTCGGATGGTCTCTTCAATCGAAAGTGATCGGGCAAGAGGACCATGGATTGAACTTCGGGGCGACTGGCTCCATCGCGTATACGTCCCTTAGTGCACGCTTCCGCTCCCTCTTGGGTATATGGGTTGCGTATATCATGTTTACCGTCCGCACTTGTGGGGGGAAACCCTTCTGTCCTCTACTGTTCGGCGGCCGGGTCTCTTCCTCGTCGTTGCTATGCAGCCCCTTGTCATTGTTTTCGGCAATTAACTTGCCTGCCTGCTTGAATACCCAACAATCTCTGTTGGTGTGGTTAGTTGGCTTTTCAGGGGTGCCATGTATCTAGCATGAGCGGTCGAGTATTCGGTCCAAATTGGACGGACCCGGAGTGGTTCTTTTAAATGGCTTCTTCCGCTGACCGGGTTTAGAGCCTCGGAATCCGGCATTGACTGTCGTATCTTCCTTGTCGTCGCCGTTGACGCGGCGTTTATTTTTGCTTCGACGCGACCTGCCGTTGTGGTCCTTGGTATCCGGACTACCAGAAATTTTACTGAGGTTGTTGCTGCGAGCTAGCCAGCTATCCTCTCCCGCACAGAAGCAGGTCATTAAGGATGTGAGGGCTGCCATGGATTTTGGCTTTTCCTGTCCTAGGTGCCGGGCTAGCCATTCGTCGCGGATGTTGTGTTTCAAGGCTGCGAGGGCCTCTGCATCCGGACAGTCGACGATTTGATTTTTCTTTGTTAAGAACCGTGTCCAGAACTGTCTGGCCGATTCGTCTGGCTGCTGAATTATGTGGCTTAGGTCATCGGCGTCTGGTGGTCGCACATATGTGCCCTGGAAGTTGTCGAGGAATGCGGCTTCCAGGTCCTCCCAACACAAAATTGACTCTGCAGGCAAGCTGTTAAGCCAATGCCGAGCTGGTCCTTTAAGCTTGAGTGGGAGATACTTGATGGCGTGGAGATCGTCGCCGCGGGCCATATGCATGTGAAGGAGATAATCTTTGATCCAAACCGCGGGGTCTGTCGTGCCATCGTAGAATTCAATGTTTACGGGTTTAAACCCTTCAGGGATTTGATGATCCATTACTTCGTCAGTGAAGCATAGCGGGTGTGCGGCGCCTCTGTATTGAGCAATATCACGACATAGCTCAAGGGAGCGTTGTCTGCTGTGTTCGGCCCGGCCGCGGTTGTTGTATCCGGCGCGACGGTATTCGTCGTGGGTCGTGGGGCGCCCGCGTGATCCATAGATGGATCTGGATTGCCTTTCTTTGTCGTCCAATATATCCCGCAAGTCCGGCGCGTTCCCCCGTGACTTCGTACTCTTCGAGCGATGCCGGGGCACGGTCTTGATGGAGGGCCTGGATGCCTCTCTATCGCGACCACGGGGTGGTCGGTCGGCCGTATTGTGTGCTGGTGATGAAGGTATGTATGCTTCCTCCTCTAATCGGGGGAGCAACTTGCGTTTTGGGTAGCTCTTGGAGGGGCGTTCGAGTTCATACTCTTCGGCCGCGAGGACCTCGGTCCATCTGTCGGCCAGCAGGTTTTGATCAGCTTGAAGCTGCTACTGCTTTTTCTTTAAGCTATTTGTCGTGGCGTTAAGCCTGCGTTTAAAACGCTCTTGTTCGACGGGATCCTCCGGCACGACGAATTCGTCGTCATTGAGGCTTGCCTCGTCTCCAGAGGGAGGTATGTAATTATCGTCCTCGACCTCTTCATCTGCCGCTCTCTCGTGAGGGCTTGCTTCTGCATCCTCCTGCGCTGAATCTTGCTGGAGGGGATTGTCTTTGGCACTTTCTGGGGTGTTATTATCTCCTGTGCCGGAATCTCCATTCTTGCTGTGGCGGGATTTAGAGCGGCGCCGCTGACGTCGGTGCTTGGGCTGTTTCTTTAAGGAATCTGCCTTCGCTGCTTCTTTGCCGTCCCCATCTTTTGGGGTGTCGACCATGTATATGTCATATGACGAGGTGGACTTCCAGTGCCCTGTAGGCGCTGGTTCTTGATCGTCTCCGGCATCGTCGTCCATACCGTCGATGTCTTCGGAGTCATAGTCTAGCATGTCGGTTAGATCGTCGACAGTGGCTACTAAGTGGGTGGTGGGTGGGCTTTGAATTTCTTCATCGTCCGCATCCCAACCATCCTGGCCATAATCCGGCCAGGGCTCTCCGGATAGCAAGAGATGTTTTAGCGAATTTAGGATGTCGCCAAAGGGTGAGTGTTGGAAGATGTCCGCGGCGGTGAACTCCATGATCGGCGCCCAATCAGATTCGATTGGCAGGGGCGCAGGAGGTTCGGAGTCCGGCAAGGAATCCGGCACCTCAGAGTCACGAGTTTTACAAGGGATAGGGTTAGTGTTCGGCTCCAT
Source organism: Triticum timopheevii (assembly GCA_963921465.1). Lineage (NCBI taxonomy): Eukaryota > Viridiplantae > Streptophyta > Magnoliopsida > Poales > Poaceae > Triticum > Triticum timopheevii. The sequence continues at coordinate 74,810,559 of OY997274.1, forward strand.
CGCCGTGGAAGTTGCAGCCCCCAAGGCGGTGTCCAGCCACCGGTCCTCGATCTGCGCAATCGACTCCGGACTAAGGGCCAGAGCGGATTCGTGTGCGGCCACCAAGGCACTATCCGGCGGCATAGCTGAATCATGCCCATCGTGACAATGCGGCACGCTCGGCTGTGGCTCGAGTCCGTCAAAGATCAAGTCCCCGCGGATGTCGGCCGTGAAGTTTAGGCTTCCGAACCTGACCTGATGGCCAGGGGCGTAGCTTTCGATCTGCTCCAGATGGCCAAGAAAATTGGCCCGTAGTGCGATGCCGCCGAATACGAAGATCTGTCCGGGGAGAAAAGTCTCACCCTGGACAGCGTTGTTGTTGATTGAAGAAGCCATCAAGCCTATCGGTGACGACACAGAGGAACTCTCAATGAAAGCACCAATGTCGGTGTCAAAACCGGCGGATCTCGGGTAGGGGGTCCCGAACTGTGCGTCTAGGCGGATGGTGACAGGAGACAAGGGACACGATGTTTTACCCAGGTTCGGGCCCTCTTGATGGAGGTAAAACCCTACGTCCTGCTTGATTAATATTGATGATATGGGCAGTACAAGAGTGGATCTACCACGAGATCAAGGAGGCTAAACCCTAGAAGCTAGCCTATGGTATGATTGTTGTAATGGATGTTGTGTCCTACGGACTAAAGCCCTCCGGTTTATATAGACACCGAAGAGGGCTAGGGTTACACAGAGTTGGTTACAATGGTAGGAGATCTACATATCCGTATTGCCAAGCTTGCCTTCCATGCCAAGGAAAGTCCCATCCGGACACGGGACGAAGTCTTCAATCTTGTATCTTCATAGTCTTGGAGTCCGGTGGATGATGATAGTCCGGCTGTCCGGACACTCCCTAGTCCAGGACTCCCTCAACTGCTGTCATTGATGAGGACATTCGTCCATTGGATGGACAGTTCCGCAAAGCTGCTTCATACTCCACCAATGATGATTCTGCCACTCATGATACTGCCGCAAATGCTTCAAAGCAAAGTCCTCAGGCAACAGCTCCAAGGGTGATGACTGATCATGAGCTTCTCCTCAGTCTTCATCAGAAGGTGGATCGCAATCACAAGTGGGTGAAACGCCAATTTGGTTCAATTCTTCACAATTTGACTGTCACTTATAATTGAGTGAAGAAGAACCACTACTACCTCGACGAAATGTTCGATCGCACCTGGGCTTTATTCTCTCACCTTTACGGTGATGAGGATCTCAGGCAGATGGGCTTCAAGCAAGACTTCGGCTGGCCTAAGCCTCCACTGAAGAAATTCAAGAAGGTCGAAGTTCCTTCTTTGGTGCCCAATTCATATTCCTCGTCCCACGACACTAATGAAAATGAAGATCTGGACGACACTGCGGCAGGTCCTACTCCAACCGACGACCCCAACAACGCTGGCGCTCCTCCATCGACTTCATGAAGAAATTCTTCAGGGTTGTTAGTCCTCACTTTTCGTCCCTTTTGGTCATTTGATGACAAAGGGGGAGAAATTTGAGTTAGTCTTCAAGCGGGTCTATAAATATGGGCATTTTTTTGTTAAGTTGCAACTCTTGCTCTTCTGAAGCTTTTGTTGATCGAGTTGTAAACTTAAGTCTGATGGTGACCCGATACTTTTGCTCTATTTTTCTGCATGCTATTTCCTCATTAATGTTATGCACGCATGCTGAATTACATCAGTCACCATATTTCATCATGCATTTCAAATTCTTCATTCTATATGTTAAATGCGTGAATGAATTACAAGATATGGGGGGAGATCTCCATGATTCTACTCTTCAAGTGTCCATTGCTTCAAAAGCAAATACCTCACTATGCACATCTTCAGGGGGAGTTCTTCTATATCTTGCAATCAAATTCCTCAATTTTGAGTAATTTCAATTCATATGTTTTTCCCCGTTGAAAACTTAACCTATATTGTCATCAATCACCAAAAAGGGGGAGATTGTAAGTGCATCTAGTGCCCCTTAGTGATTTTGGTGTATTGAAGACTTATAGGTTAAGGGACTAATATGTTTCTGAGTGTACACAGGCTCTATAAGTCAATGAGGAGTTTGATATTTACAGTGAAAGTCGACCCCTAAAAATGAATGTCTTCGGCTGAAGACTTTGGTTCTCCTGAAGACTTTGAAAGTGAAGAAATTGGTGTGACCTTGAAGACTTCGATATTCATGCGAGGAATCTGGAGCATGAAGACTTCTGTTTTCATAGTTTCATTTTCTTCTTCTTGAGTCATAGGAAACACCATACTGTTAAAGGGGGTCGAGGTAATACTAAGGAAACAGATTTCCAAGTGATGCTCATCTCAAAATCCTACACTTACCTAATCCTTCGAGTGAAGCCACTGGAAATCTCATATCAGTTCAGTCAATTTCTTCAGTGACAGAGACGAAGATCTTCTGGTCTCTGAGGAATTTGTTCTGACTGAGGAGTTAGGAATTCGCCAGTGCGGATTGCCTACACAGTGAGGAACATGATAGCCCTGAGGAATTCGAACCTCAAAGTATCCGACCGTTTCTGAGCCACGCGCTAGCCGTTCCAAAATATCTACCACCTAATGGTCATATTATTGAAGGGCATTTATGTCTTATCATGTCGGGCTGCTCCCTAGGCTGTAAATAGCCGCCCCCCTACAACCACTAGCTGGTTGGCTGCTCCGAGAGAAACTGACACTTGTCATTTGAGAGCATCCCATCCTCCGAGGACTTTGAGCAAAAATCATCAAGTGAGGAAAACCCAAATCTCAAACCCAAACCTACAAACCCCAAAGTGATTGAGAATCACTGAAGAGATTGTTCCTGTGTGGAACCGATGCTTGTTACCTTTGAGGATTGTGTATCCTCCAGATGGTTAGGCATCATGGTCTGAGCATCCAAGAGGAATTGTGGATTGCCGTGTGACCTAGTCTGTGAAGGTTTGGAAGTCACCTGTAAAGACTTACCACTACTGTTGGGCGAGATTTGCGTGATCTTAGCTCAAGGAGAATATGGTGAGGACTGTGTGTCCGGGACTGTGTGTCCTCGAGTTTAAATACTTAGCCGCTCCAACCAGACGTACAACTTTCACAGCAGTTGGAAGTGGTCGAACAAATCATTGTCTTCACCAAGCCAACTGGTTCTATTTCCTCAACCCTTTCATTTCCTTAGTTATGTGTTGATGTACCTGATCATTACTGCTTGAAGACTTTGACTGAAAACTTTCTCTATTTCCTCAATCCTGATTCTCCAGTTTGTTTGTCTTCATCCTTCTTATCATGTGTTTACGCTTTCGGTACTCAGTGCTTGTCTTTCATTTCATCATGATGACTATGCTGTTACTCTATTTTGCTTATACCTGAGTACTTATTCCGCTGCAAGTAGTTCTTCGCTTAGGAATTTCCTCACCTTGAAATTCCTCAGTGAAGTTTTTCTTAAAATCGCCTATTCACACCCCCCCCCTCTAGTTGTCGTAACGCACTTTCAAGGTGAAGGGGAGATTCTTCTGGAAAATGCCTTAAGGAGTACCTGTCTATGGAGAAAGGAGAACATCAAGCTTCCAAACTAGATGCCGCCTTTGCACAGTAGCTGAATCCTCAGCAGACTCCTCCTCACAGTCTAGCTCTGCTATCTCTGATGCCTAAATCGTCTCCGACGCGTCAGCCATCTCCGCCGCCTCAGCGGACTCTAACGGAGGAGGCCTGATACGTCCCCAATGTATCTATAATTCTTGATTGTTCCATGCTGTTATATTATCATTCTTGGATATTTTACAATCAGTTTATAATCATTTTAAATCATTTTTTGTACTAACCTATTAACATAGTGCCCAGTGTCAGTTGTTATTTTCCGCTTGTTTTTTACGTCGTAGGAAATCAATACCAAACAGAGTCCAAACACAATGAAACTTTTGTGGATTTTTTGTGGACCGGAACACACAAGATGGGTCGAAGAAGTACCAGAGGGGTGCCCCGAGGGGGGCACAACCCACTAGGGCGCGCCTGGGGGCCCAGGCGCGCCCAGGTGGGTTATGCCCACCTCGATGGCCTCCCACACCGCCTCTTTGCTCTATAAATACCCCAATATTTCAGAAACCCTAGGGGAGTCGACGAAAATCAATTCCAGCCGTCGCAAGTTCCAGAACCACCAGATCCAATCTAGACACCATCACGGAGGGGTTCATCATCCTCATTGGTGCCTCTCCGATGATGCGTGAGTAGTTCATTGTAGACCTGCGGGTCCATAGTTAGTAGCTAGATGGCTTCCTCTCTCTCGTTTGATTCTCAATACAATGGTCTCTTGGAGATCCATATGATGTAACTCTTTTTGCGGTGTGTTTGTTGGGATCCGATGAACTTTGAGTTTATGATCAGATGTACGTTTTTATCTGTCGGTGGGAAACAACACCTATGGGATCACGAGGATCCCTTCTGCAGTTGCGGGGGCGCAGGGTTGTGAGGAGAGCAGGATTAGTAATCAGCACAAGGATCGTTTACCCAGGTTCGGGCCGCGAGGAATGCATAAAACCCTAGTCCTGCTTTGGTGGATGTATTGAATGTTCTTGAGCTCTTGAACTAGCTACGGTGGCTGTGTGGTTCAAAAGAGCCGAATCCCTCTCCAGTACGCCATGGGCCTCCTTTATAGTCGAAAGGGGCTGCCACAGTGGCACACAGGAGGTGGAAAGGCCTGAAGTGCTATGAGATTATCGCTCATATTACAGGCAAGACGCATTTAATGCATAGCTTAGGTGTCCTCTTGCTTGATCGGGGACAGGAGCGAGGCCCGTCCCGTCCGTAGCCGCTCCTCCTCGCTTCAACACGCACCCTGGCTAGTGATGCATGCGGCGCCATGTAGGCAGGCAAGCAGCTGAGGTTGTGCGGTGGTGGAGCCTTCACGAAGATCTGCATGCCGCCACGCAGGCGTGTGCTGAATTGGCCTGGAAGCTGCATGTTGCCACGCAGGTGCCTGTCCAGCTGGTTGAGCTGGCAGCTGCATGTGAACGGCGGTGGAGACTTGGTTGGTGCGGGCCTGGCAGTGGCCCCGCTGACACCCTTGGCAAGGTTCTTGCCGTGGCGCGCTCTTGACCCCGGCAAGGATCTTGCCGGGGGTCTTGTGGGTTTCCTCGGCAAGAATCTTGTCGAGGATCGTTGCCTTCCAATCCTCATCTTATCTTGAATATTCTTGGTTTTCACAAAGATCTGCATGTCATCAAGGAGGTGCCTCCCGAACCCTGGCCCAACGTGGTTGATGGTGTTGGAGACCTTTGGGTTCGAGGGTGGCTCACACCGCTGGTGTGGGCGAGCTGCCACAGCAAGGGTCTTGCTGGGGTTGCTGAGGCTGCCCCAGCAAGGGTCTTGCTAGGGCTGCTGAGGCTGCCCCGGCAAGGGTCTGGCCGGGGAATCCTGCTTCGTCCATCTGCTCTCTGTGGTCTCGGTCTTTAGCGTTTTCTAGATACCATGCTGTGGCTCTGATTTCCTGTCTCCGCCCTGCTTAAGTGTAGCCGTGGGCGCGGCTCTGACAGCCCGTGCACAAAATAAGGGGTACAAAAGGGCGCCCCTATTTTAGTACACTGACAAGAGCCCCCGGGCCTGGTCCACACATAAGTGTGACGTGTTGTTGGGCCAGGCCCAGAACGGTGCGCGGGCAGGCGGGGCGGTTTTTACCGCGGTAAAACTTTTCGTCCGATGCGCTTTTCCACGACCCGTGTTGAATGCGTGACATGGAAGGGTGCGCGTGATGTGGGCGGAATGCGTGGGGCGGTTCCCGCATGCATGCGTCACATCGCAGTAAATGGGCAGCGTGACCCGCACCTTCCCCATAAAAAGGGATAACGATGAGCGTACTATTCCTTTTACCCTCCGCGCAATCCCAATCTCGGAAGCCTCCGTTCGCCTTCCTCTTCTTCCCCAAGCTTCGCTCTTGCTCGCCGCCGTCCTCTGTTTCTTTCCCCCCTCCCCCAGCCGCCATGGCGCCAAAGTCCACCAAGGGCAAGGGAGTGGCCAAGGATGCCGGAGCGGCGGAGCCGCCGGAGAGTGCGCTGGCGGTGCAGCGGACGCAGTCCTCCTTCTTCACCTCGACAGTCGATGTGTTCGAGCTCCGGCAGGCCTTCAACCCCCGTGGGGGGTGAAGACGGGGGGAGAGGAGTCGGGGCACCCAGCCACGCGCTTCATCCCCGCCAACTGCGCTGATCCTGCCCCAAATCGGTACCCTTTCTTTGTCGACTATTTCTCCTACGGGCTTTGCCCTCCCTTCTCTGATTTCTTCTCTGACATCATGCACACCTTTGGCTTCCGCCTCTTGGATTTCACCCCGAATGCTGTGGCGTGCATGGCCCTTTTCACACTCCTCTGCGAAGGTTTCGCCGAGGTGCACCCCAACACGGCGCTTTTCCACCATTACTTCTTCCCTCAGATCGAAACAGGAGGCGCCATTTCTGGTTGCATCACCTGGATCCCAAGGTACAAGGGAGCGTACCCAAATGGCGCCATGAGGGAGAGGTGGGAAGAATGGCGGGGCCGGTGGTGCTGGATCAATGTGAAGGACCCGCCGGCGTTCTGCGAAGTTCGTCGGGCGTCGCTGGTCCGCAGAGGCGATTGTAGCAAGGTCGATGCCGACGACAAGAAGCTCACGATCGCCACCACCAGGATCCTTCGGCTCACCGAGGCCGGGCTCACCCTCGAGATGATCGGGGCGGACTTCATCCGCCGCCGGATCGCCCGGCTACACAACAAGGGGAGGCCGGCCTGGCTCTTCACGAACCCCGCCGACATCATGCGGCTTTGCCCCGGCCTCGACCACAATTTCACGGTGATGGGGCATGCCCATTTCTTCCAGCGGCTCTTCCATCTCTACGTGAGCCGTGACGGCGAGGTCGAGCGGACCGGAAAGGTCGCGAGGGCCGCAGCGAAGGCCGGCAAGGTCTTCAAGGGGCCCTTGTTCAATTTGTCGGCGGGAGTGGTCCTGCTGTGCAATAATTCACGCCGGAACGAGATCATCGCCATGATGCCGGACTGCAACGCGCATGGCCCTAACCCGAGGTGGGTCGAGCCAGAGGATATCGAGGTGCATAAGTTCTTCGACACTCTGCACGAGGGATACATTAACGCCAACGCCGAGCGGCTGCTCGTCCAAGACACCACCCAGGCAGAGCTCGACTACATCTCCACCAGGGCGAGGAGGCCGGCAGTGCCGGTGGCGTGGAGGACAAGGATGCGACGGCCGCGGAGGAGGAGGAACTCGCCAGGTGGACAGAGGCCGCCGGGAAGGCCAGCAGCGTCGGCGACGGGGCTCCTCTTATTGAGGATGCGGCCGACGAGTCGTCGGAGGAGGAGGCCAGGGCTGTTGACCCTCCGGCCTCAGGGAGAAGGCGAGTCCTGTGCCGGGCCACTTTCGATGAGCCGGTATGGCCCGTCAAGGCCGCATGGTGGCTGAAATCCCCGGAGGAATCCGCGCGCTAGATGAGGGTTGTGGCGGCGAAGAAGGTGGTGAAGGACGCGGCGGGGAAGAAGAAGGCATCTGCCTCCTCTTCGTCCAAACGCGTCCAGACTCCGCCCCCCTCCCCTCCTCCGGCAGACGTCGACGCGGGGGTCGCCTTTGACTTCGGGTCACTCAGCCCCAGGAGGAAGAGGAAAGTAACAGAGGAGGAAGTGGATGACGCGTAAGCACTCTGCTTCTTTTCGCCATCTCTGTTTCCTCACTCTGTGACACTTGTCTTGACTTGTCTTTGTCTTTGCAGGGACGTGGAGACGCTGGCCTAGAGATTGAAGAGGGCCAAGGCCTCGGTGGGCGGCCAGCCCCCGGCTGGTACTTCAGGGGCGCCACTGGTGGTGTTGAGCAGCCCGGACAGCAGCCCCCAGCATAGCCCCCAGCATAAGTTCATTACCCTCCCCTCGTTGGCATGTGTTAGGGGTATGACACTCTAGTGCTGACCTTGTCGGGTGCGCAGGAGAAGGGCAGCATCAGGAGGAGCCGCAGAGGGCTACTCCCAACACGCCGCCCCCATCGACCATGCCGCCCCGAGGGGCGTCTCCGGTGAGGGCGCCAAGCGCCAAGCCCACGCACATGGAGGAGGAGGAGGAGGGGAACCTAGACGCTGGCGGATTCGCCTCGACGCCAAATGCTGGTGGAGAGGGGACTTCTGTTTCCCAGCCTAGGACTTGTAAGTCGTTCGCCTTTCGTCCCTGCTTTTTCTCTTCTTTTTCTTGGTCTTGGTCTTTCCCCACTCCCTTCTTCAGTGTCTAGATCCCTCCTCGGTGAACCCAGAGAACGTAGATGCCATTATTGAGGACGTCGCCAAGGCTGCTGAGGCGGATGCCGAGAAGATCGCCGCCGAGGAGGCCGCCAAGGGCGCTGCTGAGGACGCCGCAAAGGGGCCTGCCAGGGAGGCCGGCAAGGCCGCTGCCGAGAAGGAGGAGGAGGTGGCTGATGACCAGCCTTCTTCCTCTGCTGCTCCTGGCTCCGGCAAGTACCTGAGAATGGGTGACGACTTGTTCGTCCACCTCTCAGGCACGTCGAGCACCAGGACACCCGTCGAGGGAGAGGTGTTTGACGATGAAGTGCTTGCCGCCGCTGGGCTCGAGGTCGTCGATGAGCCAAGCGTTGGTGGCAACAGCTCCCAGGAGGAGCAGCTGCTCCATGCCATGGGCACCAGCTTCCGGAAGCTGCATGCGCTCCACCGCGCCCGTTTGGACAAGGCCAAGTCCAGGACAGCAGTGGTGGAGAAGGCGGAGGCGGACCTCCAGGAGCGCGTCGCCGAGACGCAGGACTGGTTCCGCCAGGCTCAAGACGAGCTGAAGGCCGCCCAGGGCGAGCTGGCCAAGCGTGACGTGGAGCTCACCATGAAGGTGGTCGACATCGAGAAGGCCCAAGAGACGGCGAAGAACTTGGCCGCCGCTGCCGAAGCCGCCCAGACCCAGCGCGAGGCTGCGCTAAACTCCCAGGAGGAGCACCTTGCCGCGCGCGAGGAGAAGCTCGCCGCCACGCTCCGCGGCAAGGATGAAGAGGTGGAGAAGCTTGTCTTGTAGCGGACCCGTGAGCTGGAGCAGAGGCACCAAGAGGCGCTCGATGCCCAGGCCCTGGTTCACGCCGACAAGACGAAGGAGCTAGAGGTGGAGCGAGATGGCCTGGCAAAACAAACCTCAGAGCTGTCCTCAAAAAAGAACACGCTCAACGAGGCCCTAGTCGAGGCACAATCCGAGGTCCTTAGCAGAGCTGAGCAACTTTCCACCGCCAACGACACCATCAAGGACCTGAAGCTCAAGCTGGAGGGCCTCGAGGGGGGCGCTAGAGGAGGCCAAAACACGGGAGGGGGCCCTGGCCCAGCGCTTGGCGGCGGAGGAGCAGCTCCGGGAGAACGTGGCCGCCAATCTCAAGGACCAGGTCGATGGCGAGAAACATTGGACCGACCGCCTTATTGCCATTGCCAACAGAATCACCGAGCAACTGGCCAAGATGAAGGTGCCGGACATGAGGTACGCCCCGGAACCAAATCTGAGCCTCAACGCCAGTCTAACCATCTTTTTTGAGAGCGTCCTTAGGGCCCTGGAGCAGCTCCACTCCAACCGGGCGATCTCCTTGGCCGACGAGGCCCGGATGCTTTTCCAGGGCGCCATGACCAAGGTTCTCACCAAGCTGGCGCACTGGAACCCCAGCCTCGACTTTGATGCCTCGCTGGACAGCTTGCCGGATGATGCGGACCTTGAAGTGCTCGAGGAGCACATCGAGCCCGTCATCAGCCGCATCAGCAGGATCCAGCGGCTGGAGGGCCAGCGCCAGGACTAGACACCCTGTCTCTTGCTGCTGCTGCAGGTTCATGACCAAGACAATTCATATCTTTAGTTAGAACCACAGCAACAATTGGTGTAACATAACTCTGCAGTACTCTTGATATTATGCATGTTATTTTCCTGTTCGATTTTTCCTTGTATGTCCACCCTACGTATTTGGGTAGGCTTGCCGGCGCGTAAACCCGGGGCGGTGTCTTGGGGATGGATCCTCATTGTCCTGCCGGGTGCGCGTGCTGCCGGGCGAACCACCTTACCGCCCTTAGCGCGGCCTCCCGAACTGTTGAGCTTGACTCGAGTCAGAATTGAGAGCGTTGCCACGTGCGGAAGGCTACCCCGCCACTCTCGACGCAGCCGCTTTGAGCTGTTGAGCGGACTCCAAACAGAACAAGGGTGTTTCCAATCACGGGAGGGCCCCTTTGCATGCAGGTTTTCCATACATAGGCAAGATCTCCGAGAACGATAACCTTATGTATAGAAAGTAAATAACTCAAGGCTCTGAATGACTTAGATTTTCTATTGCCGCGCTGGCGTCCTTCGCGCTCATAGGTGGCGCCGTTTTCTCCTGGCCGTCTCCTTCACGAGAGCCATGGCGATGAAGAACTACTAGGCCAACTACTAGACCAGATTCTCACAATTGCGCCCCCTACCTGGCGCGCCAAAGATGTCGGTGGGAAACGACACCTATGGGATCATGAGGATCCCTTCTGCGGTTGCGGGGGCGGAGGGTTGTGAGGAGAGCAGGATTAGTAATCAGCACAAGGATCGTTTACCCAGGTTCGGGCCATGAGGAATGCGTAAAACCCTAGTCCTGCTTTGGTGGATGTATTGAATGTTCTTGAGCTCTTGAACTAGCTACGGAGGCTGCGTGGTTCAAAAGAGCCGAATCCCTCTCCAGTACGCCATGGGCCTCCTTTTATAATCGAAAGGGGCTGCCAAAGTGGCACACAGGAGGTGGAAAGGCCTACAGTGCTATGAGCTTATCGCTCGTATTACAGGACAAGATGCATTTAATGCGTAGCTTAGGTGTCCTCTTGCTTTATCGGGGACGGGAGCGAGGCCCATCCTGTCCGTCGCCGCTCCTCCTCGCTTCAACACGCGCCCTGGCCAGCAATGCATGCGGCACCATGTAGGCAGGCAAGCAGCTGAGGTGGCGCGGTGGTGGAGCCTTCACGAAGATCTGCATGCTGCCACGCAGGCGTGTGCTGAATTGGCCTGGAAGCTGCATGTTGCCATGTAGGTGCCTGCCCAGCTGGTTGAGCTGGCAGCTGCATGTGAACGGCGGTGGAGACTTGGTTGGTGCGAGCCTGGCAGTGGCCCCGCTGACGCCCTTGGCAAGGGCCTTGCCGGGTGGCCCGGCAAGGGTCTTGCCGTGGCGCGCTGTCGCCCCCGGCAAGGATCTTGCCGGGGGTCTTGTGGGTTTCCTCGGCAAGAATCTTGTCAAGGATCGTTGCCTTCCAATCCTCATCTGATCTTGAATATTCTTGGTCTTCACAAAGATCTGCATGTCACCAAGGAGGTACCTCCCGAGCCCTGGCCCAACGTGGTTGATGGTGTTGGAGAACGTGGGTTCGCGGGTGGCTCACTCCGCTGGTGTGGGCGAGCCGCCTCGGCAAGGGTCTTGCCGGGGAATCCTGCTTCGTCCATTTGCTCTCTGTGGTCTCGGTCTTTAGCGTTGTCTTGATACCATGTTGTGGCTCTGGTTTCCTGTCTCCGCCCTGCTTAAGTGTAGCCGTGGGCGCGGCTCTGACTGCCCGTGCACAAATTAAGGGGTACAAAAGAGCGCCCCTATTTTAGTACACCGACATTATCCATGAAAGTTATTTGAGTTTTTGATCTCTTATATGCATGATTGCTTATAGCCTCGTATTTATTCTCCCATATTTGGGATTTTTTTGGCCAACTTGATCTATTTATCTTGCAATGGGATGAGGTGCTCTATGATGGGTTCGATCTTACGGTGATTGATCCTAGTGACAGAAGGGGAACCGACATGTATGTATCGTTGCGATTAAGGATGAGAAGATGGGGTCTATTTCTACATAAATAGATATAGTCTACATCATGTGATTGTTCTTATTGCATTACTCTGTTTTCCCATGAACTTAATACACTAGAAGCAGGCTGGATAGTGGTCGATGTGTGGAGTAAAAGTAGTAGATGCAGCCAGGAGTCGGCTACTAATCTTGGATGTGATGCCTATATAATGATCATTGCCTGGATATCGTCATGAGTATTTGAAGTTCTATCAATTTCCTAACAGTAATTTCTTTATCCACCATATGTAGTTTTTCTTGAGAGAAGCCACTAGTCAAACACGACCCCCGGGTCTCTTCTTTAATATATATTTTTTACCATGTTCTTTAATATATTTTCCTTCGCGATCTATTTTCATTTGCTTTTATTTTCAGATCTATTAATCCAAAAATACAAAAATACCTTGCTGCAATTTTTAGTAATTTATTTTATCTCGCGTTCGCGCGAGATCTATTTATCCAATCTACTACAATTTTACCTATCTTTTTACCCGTGAGGGGTTGACAACCCCTCTCTTACGTCGGGTTGCAAGTATTTGTTCCTTTTGTGCAGGAGTTGTTTGCGTGGTGTTGTGTGGTCTCCTACTGGCTTGATAACCTTGGTCTCATCAGTGAGGGAAATACCTACCGTTGTTGTGCTGCATCATCCCTTCCTCTTTGGGGCAATACCTACGTAGTTCAAGCAAACATCAAAAGGAATTTCTGGCGTCGTTGCCGGGGAGACATCATCAACATCAACCAGGTTCCTAATCACAAATCTCATCTCCTTGCAATTTACATTATTTGCCATTTGCCTCTTGTTTTCCTCTCCCCCACTTCACAAAAATTTGTCGTTTTATTCGCTCTCTTTTTTCGTTCGCCATTTTCTTGTCGGATCTATTCACGTTTTTGCTTTCTAGTCACAATGGGTGGTTTGACCACTCCTCCTTTGTTACCAGATTTTCAAGTGGTATACTTCAAACAAAGACAAGGAGAAAAATTGAAAGATGCTTGGTATAGTCTAATGGAATCTTATCGTGTTTGCTACTTAAAGGGAGACGCAAAAAATTTGCTTTGAAATTTTTATATAGGATTGGCTTTGCATCATAGACAACTTTTATATTTTGACGCAAAAGGGAATTTTATTTAGCTTGATGTCAATGCTGCCTATGAAATCTTAGAAGGAATTTTCGGGGTTCCACCACAAAAGAAAGGGTTCTCTTTCACCCCAAAGGTAGTTCAAATTTTGGATAAACTTGGTGATTTGCATAAGCATATGGTTGAATTGCAAAAATATAATGAACCTCTCAAACATCTCAATGGTAGTATCAATCGTTTGAACACTTTGATTACCCTTTGCAATAAATGGTTGGATATTTTAGATCTCAAGATGGTTTATTTCCCGAAAAATTAAGGGAAGCGCAAAGAGCCTCCTAGATTTGAAAAGACCCTTACTTAAGTGGCAAATACTACAGATGAGAACACTTAGATCCTTTGCATTATGCCTAGCTAGGGGTGTAAAACGATAGCGCTCGTTGGGAGGCAACCCAACTTGTATCTTTTTGCTTTTTGGTTGTCTTGTTGTTTTCAATAAAATAACCAATTATGCCTCTGATTAGATGTGTTTTGTGTTTTAAATTAGTGTTTGTGCCAAGCGAAGCCTTTGGGATGATTTGTGTGAGAGTTGATTTGATCTTGCTGAAAAATAGAAACTTTTGCGCTAACGGAAATAATTCCTATTTTTAATAGAAGAGAGATTTTGAGTTGATTCTTTTTGTAGAAGATTAATAAACAAATTTTCCACATTGTCCTAATGTTTCAGAATTTTTCGAAAAACATAAGTATTTGAAATATCCAGATTCCTACAAACTGTTCTGTTTTTGATAGATTATGTTTTCTTTGCGTTGTGTGCTCGTTTTTGATGATTCTATGGTTTTCTTTGAAAAGTTTTTGCCATAGAAAAGTTGGAATATAGTTGATATAATGCAAAAATAAAATATGAATGAGTTTGCAACAGTACTTATAGTAGTGTTTGCTTTCTTATACTAACGGATCTCACGAAGGTTTTGTTGAGTTTTGTGTGATTGAAGTTTTCAAGTTTTCGGTGATATTACGATGGATGAAGGAATAAGGATTAGCAAAAGGCTAAGGTTGGGGATGCCCGAGGCACCCGAAGGTAATATTCAACAAGTAGCAAGAAACTAAGCTTGGGGATGCCCCCGAGTGGCATCCCCTCTTTCTTCTAACGACCATCGGCATTTTACTTGCAGCTATATTTTTATTCGTCACATAGTATGAGTTTTGCTGGGAGCGTCTTGTATGATTTTTAGTCTTTGCTTGTTTTGCTTTTTATTTTAACTCTTGAATCCTTTCTGGACACACCTATTTGAGTGAGCCAAAAATTGTGTTATGCTTGCTCCTATGCTTCACTTTAATTTTTAGAGCCATGGAATTGCTCTAGTGCTTCACTAATATCTTTTTGAGCACAGTGTGCTTTGTTTTTGTTTTTTTTTTGAAGAAATGCTCTCATGCTTCACTTAGATTTATTTTGGAGTTAGTAAATTTTTTAAGAAATTCTCTCTTGCTTCACTTAAATTATTTTGAGAGAAAGAAATATTATGCTCATGTTCTTCACTTATATTTGTTTGAGCTTATTAAAAGCAACATATGAAACTCGTCCCAAAGTGATAGATATCCAAGGAGGATATAATAAAAAAAATGAAGATCATTGGACAAAATAAACTTGGTTCTTTTTTCATGGTTTTGAGATATGACGATATGATATGTGAGTCATGTTGATGAGTAATTATGCTTTAGTAAGAATATTCGTGTTAAGGTTTGTGATTCCCTATGAAAGCACGAAAGTCAATAATTATGCAATGAAATTATATCCTACTTGTGGTGCATTATTCGGTGTTAGTTATGCTTAATGCTCGCTTATGTGATTTGTCGTTTCTTGGTTGGCCGCTTCTCAATCTTTTTGCTAGCCTTCATTTGCACTAAGTATGATCACTACTTGTGCATCCAAAACTCTTTAAACCAGTTTTGCCATATGAGTCCACTATACCTACCTATATGCAGTATTTCTGTGCCGTTTCTAAGCAAATTTGCATGTGCCATCTCTAATTTTTCAAAATAAATTTCTCTTTTGTGTACTTGTACCGGTCGCGAGGCGGTGAGGGGTGGCCGATATTTTCCATGCTATATGTGTTATTCTCACGATGAGTGTTTATTAACTTGTCATTGCATGAGAGTACGACAAAGGTATTAGGGATGCCCAGTCCCGAAATGAAAAATGAATTTACTTTATGATGTCAAAAAATAAATTCCTTGAAAAGTGTTGGTACGGAGGGCAGCCATGGATACGGTTAGCCATGGAAAGTGAAAGTATGGTGGAAAAAGGAATAAACTGTATTTTCTGTTTGGGAACCGCATATGATATATCTAGCATGGAAAGTGTTGGGAACTCTAAGTCGTTTTCGTTGGTGGGAAAAGTATGCCTCCCAAAATGTTTTTATCTCTCAATTTTTTCTTTGAGCTCTGGCACCTCTACAAATCCCCACTTCCCTCCATGAAGGGCCTTTCTTTTACTTTATTTTAATTTTTACTTGAGTCTCCATCTTCTCTTATAAAGCACCAACTAAGGGGCACTATGATCATACTTGAGCATTGGGTATAGCTAGTATTCGAGTGTGTTTCATGAATGGATCAATGATTTAGCATAATGGGCTAGGGATAACTTGTTTTAGTGTTGATATTTTGAAAGACATGGTTGCTTGTTGATATGCTTGAGTATTAAAGTCTTCATGTCAAAACTAGACCATTGCCTTGAACCATATAAAAGTCCAAATGTCCATGCTACAAAGAAAAGAATATGTGATGAACATGTTAGGCAGCATTCCACATCAAAAATTCTGTTTTTATCATTTAGTTATTCGAGGATGAGCAGGAATTAAGCTTGGGGATGCTGATACGTCTCCAACGTATCTATAATTTTTTATTGTTCCATGTTGTTATATTGTCATTCTTGGATATTTTGCAATCATTTTATATCATTTTTTACTAACATATTGACATAGTGCCCAGCGCCAGTTGTTGTTTTCTGCTTGTTTTTTACATCGCAGGAAATCAATACCAAACGAAGTCCAAACACAGCGAAACTTTTTGGGGATTTTTTATGGACCAGAAGACACAAGCTGGGCCGAAGGAGTACCATAGGTGTGCCCTGAGGGGGGCACATCCCACCAGGGCGCGCCTGGAGGCACAGGCGCGCCCAGGTGGGTTATGCCCACCTCGGTGGCCTCCCGCACCGCCTCTTTGCTCTATAAATACCCCAATATTCCAGAAACCCTAGGGGAGTCGACGAAAATCAATTCCAACCACCGCAAGTTCCAGAACCACCAGATCCAATCTAGACTACATCATGGAGGGGTTCATCTTCCTGATTGGTGCCTCTTCGATGATGCGTGAGTAGTTCATTGTAGACCTACGGGTCCGTAGTTAGTAGCTAGATGGCTTCCTCTCTCTCGTTTGATTCTCAATACAATTGTCTCCTGGAGATCCATATGATGTAACTCTTTTTGCGGTGTGTTTGTTGGGATCCGATGAACTTTGAGTTTATGATCAGATCTATGTTATTATCCATGAAAGTTATTTGAGTCTTCTTTGATCTCTCATATGCATGATTGCTTATAGCCTCGTATTTCTTCTCCGATATTTGGGTTTTGTTTGGCCAACTTGATCTATTTATCTTGCAATGGGAAGAGGTGCTTTGTGATGGGTTCGATCTTACGGTGCTTGATCCCAGTGACAGAAGGGGAACTGACACGTATGTAGCGTTGCTATTAAGGATAACAAGATGGAGTTTATTTCTACATAAATAGATCTTGTCTACATCATGTCATCGTTCTTATTGCATTACTCCGTTTTTCCATGAACTTAATACACTAGATGCATGCCGGATAGCGGTCGATGTGTGGAGTAATAGTAGTAGATGCAAGCAGGAGTCAGTCTACTAATCTTGGACGTGATGCCTATATAATGATCATTGCCTCGATATCTTCATGAGTATTTGAAGTTCTATCAATTTCCCAACAGTAATTTATTTATCCACCGTTTGCTATTTTTCTCGAGAGAAGCCACTAGTGCAACCTACGGCCCTCGGCTCTCTTCTTTAATATATTTGCCTTCGCGATCTATTTTCATTTGCTTTTATTTTCAGATCTATTAATACAAAAATACCTTGCTGCAATTTTTAGTAATTTATTTTATCTCGCGTTCCCTGAGATCTATTTATCCAATCTACTATAATTTTACCTATCTTTTTACCCGTAAGGGATTGACAACTCCTCTCTTACGTCGGGTTGCAAGTATTTGTTCTTTGTGTGCAGGAGCTGTTTACGTGGTGTTGCGTGGTTCTCCTACTGGTTCGATAACCTTGATCTCATCACTGAGGGAAATACCTACCGTTGTTGTGCTGCATCATCCCTTCCTCTTTGGGGAAATACGGACGTAGTTTAAGCAAACATCAAGGCCCCTCAGCAGAATCCTCCTCCACCTCAGCTATCTCTGGCGCGTTAGCCATCTCCGCCGTCGTAGCCGTCTCTGGTGTGTTAGCCCTCTCTGCCGCCTCAACGGGCTACGGTGCGTTAGCGGACTCCGCCGCCACAGCAACAGCGGAGAGAGGCGTCGTTGCTCCGGAGGCTAGTAGTACAACATGCAAGAAATTGAAAGCTAGTCCAAGCCTCAGGGCTCCTCCAAGGTTACCATATGAGAGGACTGACGAGGAAAACAATGACATCATGGCTGGCAAACTGCAGGCCCATTTTGAATGGAAACGTCCACCTTCGAAGGAAATAATAGATCCCGTGAAAGTGAAGCGCACTCTAGATCCCCTTAAGCGACCACCACCGCCTCCGCCGCAATCCAACTATGACCGTTGTATTGAAAAGACATATGATGAAGCGTGGCGGTCGTGAAGTACTACCAGTGCTGCAAGACAAAGTGGGAAAACAATTCCCCAGCTCGGCGAACAGGAGAAGCAATCTTGCCCCCCGCTCAAGGTGTTTGGCGATATAGCTAATCATCTAGGGGTAGTGCCTGGTACCATTCTTGGTGATTGCGTGGGCGATGATGTACAGTTTGAAATCGCTGAGGAAGTAGCGCCCTTTAGATACGAGCAAGGAAGCCTCTCGCCAAACCTGATCAGCTCCCGCATCTACCAACGATGATGCAAAGATTGCATGACTGGTACTTGGAAACCTGCAGCAAGGATGGGACCAACAGTATTTTTCTGGGAATTAAACATGAGCATGACTTCATTGGAGTCAACCTGATGCATGTTGAATTTGTGGAATTATTCTAGTTATTCAATCAAGACGCCATCGATAAACAACTCATGACTTCTAAATTTCTGTAAGTATTACTTCTGTAATTAAGTCTCTAGCTCGGCTCATCATTGCATGTATATATAATTAACCTCACTATATTATGCAGATCGAAGATCGTCGAATGCAAAAGATTACAAATCTATGACATTAGGTTCATTAGCCCAAATACCGTAAATGAATGGAGGGTACAAAACAGAGTTGAAGATACCGAGGAAAACTTGCTAAAAGCGTTCCTTCGACATCAAAACAAAAGGGAAATACTCTTTCCTTACAACTTCAAGTGAGTGTTACTGTCTTGTGCATATTCGGTTTCGCTTACTCGAGGTTAAGTACTGTCATTGATGAGTTATGTGTGTGCAACTTCCACTTTATTCTGCTATCCATTAAGTTTGATAGGGGAGTAGTAACTGTCTTAGACTCGAGACGTAAAGATCCTAAGGATTATGCGGACATGAGTGCAATGCTCCAGAAGTAAGTTCAATCATTATCGCACCATATCGACAACTTTCTTTCATTTCCTGATATCAAGTAATCATTTTCTTTGCCGGGCAGGGTTTGGAAAAAGTTCACCAGAATGGTTCCGGGTCTGAAGAAGCAGCTGCGATTTACACACCCCCAAAGTAAGTAGTACTAGATAGTTCCGCGCATCTCTCATTGATTCTAGTTTCATAAATACCATTATCATGCTTGATTATCAGTTTGATTGAACTCTATTCTCATAAAGTGCTTGTGGCACACAAGCAGGAATAATTTATGTGGATACTATGTTTGCGAGTTCATGCGCCACTCGACCTCTGAGCGGGGCTCCTCTGACCAACAATTTGACGTACGTAAACAATATTCACAATTTATTTTATTACCATCAATTGTGTTGAGTTTCATTCATATATATGTATTGACCCCCTTCTTTAAATTAGATGCGGGTGATGCGGGAAGAACTCCTACCACATGATCGCATACGAGCAATTCAAGAGGAATTGGCGGGATTCTTTCTTAACCACGTCATACATGAAAAGGGAGAATACCGTACGGAAATTCAATGCGATTTTGGTGCTTGATGATGCCAAGGATCGTAAGAGATGTTATATTGTATATATGTAGTAGCGTCGGATAGATATACGAAAACTTATTGTTTGACCAAGCACGGAGAAAGAGAGGTCACTTCTCTCCATATATGTTCATGACGATCTTGTGTAATGGTTCCTTCATTGCTATATGTAGTAGCTAGCGTCGAGTCGAATGAAAAACATTAAATAAAAATGAAACCCTCAATGTAAAAGAATTGAAGGGTAAACACAAAAATAAAAGGGGGAAACACAACATGAAAACCCCTAAACCCTCCAAAACCCTTAAACCCCTCCTTTCAAAAAAGCCACAGCGCCCGGCAGCTGTTGACGCGTGGCTGTCTTTTAGTCCCGGTCGATGTTACGAACCGGGACTAAAGGTCCTCTTGCCTGGACGCCTCCAGCGGCCATGTGGAGCTTCTTTAGTCCCGGTTAGTAAGCCAACCGGGACTAAAAGTGGTGGGTAGTCCCGGTTGCAGAACCGGAACTAAAGGCCCTCTAGAACCGAGATTGATGCCATGTTTCCTACTAGTGAGTGCATCTCTATATCAACATAAATTCTATCAAAAAGTGATATCGACGGAACCTGTGAACAATGTGAGTTGGTTAGATGCGTGGGGAAGAGGGATCATAGTACCCCCCCCCCCTCCCGTTGTCTTGATCAAGCCTTTTCTTCAGTGGGGAAATATTGAAGAACAAAAGAGAATGCATTGGTGGGCGTGGTGGAAGATGTGTGTACCAAAAAATAATGTAGGTATGGGGTTTAGGGACTTGCATGCTTTTAATCTCGTTATGCTAGCAAAGCAAAGTTGGAGGTTGATACGTCACCAACGTATCTATAATTTTTTTTTGTTCCATGCGGTTATATTATCAATCTTGGATGTTTTATATTCATTTTATAGCAACTTTATATCATTTTTGGGACTAACCTATTGACATAGTGCCCAGTGTCAGTTGCTGTTTTTTGCTTGTTTTTTACTTTGCAAAATATCAGTACTGAACATGTATTAAATAAATTCAAAACATATTTATGAGAAAATGTTAACCATGTAAAATAAAAATATTTTAGATGTAAAGGAAATATATAGTGTGCATGAAAAATTAGAAATCAGAGTATATATTATAAAATTGTTAATCATGTTTTTCAAAAATGTTAAACATATATTAAAAAATTTGATGTATACAAAATGTATGATATGTATGCAAAAAATTGACAGTTGTTCAAAAAAGAAACAAACAGAAAATAAGGAAACAATGAAAACCGAAGAACGAAAAAAATAAAACCAAAGAAAACAAAAGTGAAAAACTTACGAGAAAACTAGAAGGGAAATATGGAGCGACAGCTACAATGTTTGGCCGGCTGTGTAGCATTAGGCCAGCGGCGAGACCTAGTACCGTCTCGCTAGGGCCAAGAAATAGCTCCTGCAGTAGGGAAAGAAGGCACGCGCTCGTCTACAACGCTCTTTTGTGGACAGACCCACTACGATTGTATTTCTTTCCACTTTCCAGCAGTAGTTTTTTTTTTCTCCAATTTTATTTGTACCCTTACATTCTGGATTTCTTTTCAGATTTTTATATTAAACAGATTTCGATTTTTTTTAATATTCATGGATTCAAAATTTGTTTATGAATTCAAACAACATTCATGAATGTGAAAAAGACATCAATCTAAAAATGTTGATAAATTTAAAAACTTTGGAAAAAGACATCAATCTAACAACATTCAAACAACATTCATGAATGTGAAAAAGACATCAAATTTTTTAAATTTAAAAAGACATCAATCTAAAAATGTTTATGAAGTAATTGGTGTGGATTAATTTTTAGAAAAATCTTTGAGAATTTAAAACATGTTTATTAATATAGAAAAATATCCTTGAATTCAAAAAATATTACAAACTAAAAAAATGTTGACAAATTTTAAAAAGTTTGTGAATTTAGAAATATATGGAATATTTTTGCGAATTTTCTTAAATGTTCGCAAATTTGAAAAAAAAATTGAATTGTAAAAATCTTCAGAAATTTGATATTTTTTGAGGATTTAAAAATTATTCAGGAAAATGAAAAAAAATTATGAATTTGAGAAAGTCCGCTGATTTGAAAATGTCCACGGATTCAAGAAATGTTCATGAATTTTATGAATTTGAGAAAGTCTGTTGATTTGAAAAATGTCCACGGATTCTCCATGATTTATATATGTACATGCTCTCCGATATATTAGTTATTCACTAGCCATGTTTAGATGAATGATCCGTGAGAGGGAGCGGTGTTTATTAGTTGGGGTTGATCTCTTTGAGCGAGTATGTTCTGAGACAAAAAGAATAAAATACTCATTGTTTCGTGAATATCACTAAGGATAAAAAGTCAGTTGTCTCGCTAATGAGCTAGAGATAAAATGAATATATTATCAACATTATGTCACTTTTCTTAATGCAAGAGCATGTTTTATTACTTAATACTCCCCCTGTAAACTTTTATATCTTTGCTCGTGATCTAAAAGATCTTATAAAAGTTTACAGGCGGAATACTTGGGATACATGTTGGATATATAGTGGTCTTTAGGTGGAGCATTAGCTATAGGTGCATGATGGATAGCGGCCTATGGAGATGTAATGCCTACATGCAATCATGACAGGTATGCTTTGTCATAAACACCACATTTTAATTGTTACACAATCGTAATTTATTTTCCATGCCTATGCTACTTGGGGAGATTCCAGTAGTGAGGTTATGAATCACAATCCATTCTTCCTCATAAATACAACATTTTTTACACTTTCTTGCTCTTTAATATTCAACTATCAATTTATTTGATACGGTTTCATTGATTATGTGGTCCAGGCATATGGTGTAATGTGTTGGAGCTGTGTAAGTCAACATTGAAGTACTCATACAGTAATCATACATTGATACTACGTGCTTAACATGTGCAAAAGATAATGCGATAAATGCGATATAAATCGGGATCCTTCTCGGTTAAGTCGCTTTAGCATTACATTATTGCTAGAATCGTTGTCTTTCCTTTTAAAATTCTTTGGAGGCTTAGAATACCTCTCAAGGTTAAAGCGTTTGTGTGGTTAGTAATTAAGGGAAGGATCCTAACTAAGGATAACTTGTCTAAGAGAGGGTGGAAAGGGTCAAATTTCTGTGAATTTTGTGGGGCTGCTGAAAGCATCGATCACTTGTTCTTTGCTTGCTCTTTTGCAAGATTTTTCTGGAATGTGATTTGTGGGCCACTGGGTAACCCAAAAATACCTCTTCCGTTCTTTGATCTCTGCCAAAACTGGATTCCATCTTATTCTGGTAAAGATAGGGTTGTTGTTTCTGTTGGAGCTGCAGCTTTGATTTGGACAGTTTTGAAAACAAGGAACAGATCCTGTTTTCAACGTGTTATTCCTTCGAACCCAATCAATGTTAAATTCACATTGTGCTCTGTGTTGGATTCATGGGTGGTTCTGCAGAAAAAAGGAGTGCAAAAAATGCTTAAGGAGGTTTCCAGGAGGCTTGCTCAGGTGACGAATGAAGTCTTTGGGAGGATGCACGGTTGGAACCCATATGGTCACAGATTATGCTTTGTCTTGGAAGAGTAGATGGAGTTTCTTTTGCTTTTAGTCGCCGGTCCTTTTCTAGATTGGATGATGTACAGTTGTCGAAGTAATGTTACTCTTCCGCTGTAGCTGATGGGTTTTTGCATCCTTTAGATATGGTCATACGTCTAAGATGTTGGCTGATGGTTTTCTTTTCATGTTGCTGGATGTCTTTTTTTTTTTTGAAACAGTGGCAAAAGTTTTGCCTCATCGATTAATTAAGCAGAAGAGAGTTGTTCGGTTAATTAGGAAAACCAAACGAAAACCAGATTGCCCAGTTAATTATGGAGAACCGGGCGAAAACCCTCACAACCGTTGAGCGGCACACCTAAAAATCCCAACGCGCACCACTCCAAAGAGGGTCTCGGCGAGACCGCACGCAGGCATCATCATCATCACTCCTCCCCTAAAAGCGTCATCGCCATCCCTACACTCTAGGCAAACGACTCCGATTTCGCTGAAGGCGATCGTCGACTCAACCCACACTGTAGTGGACGCGTGAAGCTGCATGAAGATCTGCGCCAAAACCTCAGCCTCCTACGGCCAGACAGCGTAGCTCCAACCTGACGGAGAACTCTGTAGGACAAAACCAGGTACGGTTGGCACCACGGGAGATCGCCGAAGGGGCTACCTGCAGCCAGTCATCGTATACCACAGGGCCCCGCCATTGCAGCTTCGACTCCACAGCAACAAACAAACCGAGGCAAAACCGTGGACACGCCGAAGAAGAGTCGACTACCGCAACAATTGCCGCGTCGCCGACATCGCTCCCATCATCATCGTTGCCACATAAGCCTGGACGCCACCACCGCCGCAAACCACCGGTCCCGCTTGCCGATGCCGAGCTCTAAGACGAAGCCCCCAAGAGGGAGAACGACACTAAGGTACCGTCATCGTTCGATCATAAGATCAAGGGTTTCCCCTGAAGAGGCCGAGATGGCCGGATCCGTGCGGGAGGGGTGCAGCAGCAAATCAGCGATGCCTCCAGGAAGGTCACGACGGCCACAACCGCCGCCATCGCTAGTCACGGCACAAGGCCGAGACAGGGTCTTCACCCAAGCTCCCACACCACCTCGGTTGCACATCATCCCGCACCGACGCCGACAAGCCCACCAATCAACAACACCGTACCAGCCCGACGACGAAGAGGCCGCCGCCGTAGCCAACCGCACCTCGCGGAGGCCACCGACGACCAAATCCAAGAGCCAGCTGGCAGATCCAAGAGCGGCCACCGAGAGCAAGGCCACCGGACGCAACTGACCGCCGCGTCCTGCCGAGCACCATGCAGGCAAGGAATGGAGGTTCACTGCCCGAGACCGCCAACCACCATGGAAGTCGGCCGTAGCCAAGCAACAAACGCACGCCACGCGCACCACGCGCGCCACTTCGGCCGTCGGAGACCAGATCGGCCCCACCAGCGCCTTGAAGCAACTCCTCCGCGCCGCCACGGGCCTCTGAGCCGCGCCGACTGCACCGCCCAGACCTTCCGCGCGCCCGCGACGAGCACCACACTAGATTCGCCAAGAGCACCACCCGGGCACCCACGAGACGCCAGATCCGGTCGGCACACGCAGCCGCCACGCTCCTCGCGGCCAAACAGCTGCCCGCGCCAAGCCTGCGCGTGCCCACGCCTCGCCGCCCCTGCAGCCGCTGGGACGCTCTGCACGCACAGCCTTGCTGACGGCCGGGTGAGCCCCCTCGCGCAAGATCCGTGCCTTCCGCCCCCCTCCCCCCTTCGCACGCGCGCAATGCCCACGCCACCCGGCCGCCCGCGCAGCCCTGCCGCGCGCGTCCACCACCAGCGCAGCCTCGCCGCGCCGCCCTGGACGCCAAGGCACCCGAGCTCCTCCGAAGCGGCCGGGCCGCGCCGCGCCACTCCAGCAGGAGGAGGAGAGGGCCTCGCCGCCGCCGAGCCGCACGGGCTTTGCCCGACGACACCTACAGGCGGCGGCGAGGGGAGAGGGGCGGTGGGTTGTGGCGCTGGTGGCGACGGCTGGGGTTCGCTTCTGGCCGCTCGCGGGAGCGACCGAGGAGAGAACAGACCCTACTATGTTGCTGGATGTGGTGTTGCATCCATTAGCAGAAGAAAGTCCCAGATATAATTCTGTGATTTGGTGTATCCCTGACTCCAAAGAAATTCATCAAAAAAGGAATATATGTCATAGTGATGTTTTGAGTCGTCATGTGATAGGATCCACACGGTTCTAGTATTATTTAACTGCGGTTACAATTACGACTAGCTGACGGATGTGATTTGTTATTTCAAAAAGATACATCAGATCTTCCCGCAAAAAAAAAAAAAAAAAAAAAAAATCAGATCAGAACACCGCAGGGCGTTCTTAGTCAGTGTAGTGGAGGTCACACACCAACACCAACTACCAATGGCCGGCAGATTCAGGCCAACAAAACCAATTTTCAAATGGTATAGGAGCAGCGCACTCGCACTCCACCGCTAACCTTCTTGTTGTTGTTGATTGCTATTGCGCCATGAGCTCTCGCGTGCGAGTTGTCAATGTCACCCGTGTCCACCCTGCCCGCGCCACTGCCGCCGACGACCTCGAGCTCGCCTTCTTCGACATCGCGCAGATCGCCAAGATACCGATCCAACGGCTCTTCTTCTTCGACGGCCCCGGCCTGCCGCCGTTCACGTCCGTCGTCAGTGCTCTCAAGTCCTCTCTCGCCGACACCCTCGCCGTCTTCTTCCCGCTCGCCGGCGAGCTGGCCTTCCGCCCCTCCTCCGACGCCGTCGTCGTCGATTGCTCCCAGGCCGCGGTCTCCTCCGGCGTCAGGTTCGTGGAGGCAGAGTACTTGGGCAGCGCCGACGACTTGCGCCGCCTGGCCCGCGAGGAGGAGCATGACACCGAGGCGTTCTCGCAGCTTGTCCCTGACCTGGACGTGACGCAGCTGCCGGCTCGCGTTCTCGCCGTCCAGGTCACCAGGCCGGCCGCGGGACACGGCGCCGTAGCGTTAGGGGTGACCATCCTGCACGCGGTCGCCGACGGTCAGGCCGTGTGGCAGTTCATGCGCGCGTGGTCGACGGCGTCGCGGGAGGGCGCCGCCGCGCTAGTAGGGCTTGTGCCGCCGCCCACGTTCGACCGGTCCACGATCCGGCAGCACCCCCATCGCCGCGGAGCTGTACCGAACGTTCTTGCGCTTCTTCGCGCCCGCGCTGCCTCTGGTCGGTAACCAAATCTACGATTCGTTTTGCTTCCTTGGTCCCAATTCATTCAACTCGCATGCCCGAACAATTTGATTGCACAGCTCAGGTCACCATCCAGTTCCAGTACATCTTCCACGGTGGACACGGCGCCGCAGACCCGAAGGACCTTCGTGCTCACCGCCGACCGGATTCGGTCCCTGAAGCAGCAGTGCCCTCCGCAAAGCGGAGCTGCCCAGCCGCCGGCAAGCACCTACGTCGCCATCTCGTCCCTCGTGTGGGCGTCCCTGGTCTGCGCCAAGTCCATGGACCACGCGGACGACACGCACTTCCTGGTCGCCGCGGACTGCCGGCGCCGGCTGCGGCCGCCGCCGGGCGAGGGCTACTTCGGGAACTGCATCAGGCCGTGCTTCGCGAGGGCGAACGTGGGCGAGCTGTGCGGCGAGGGCGGGGTCGCGCGCGCGGCCGCGGCCATCCGAGAGTGCGTCCGCGAGGACCTGGAGCGGGCCTCGGACCCGCTGGAGGGGATGGAGCGCGTGCTGGATGTCGTCCGTGGCATCCCCAAGGAGAGGCTGACCTCGGTGGGGTCGTCGCACCGGTTCATGGCGTACGAGACGGACTTCGGGTGGGGCGCCCCGAGCCGCGTCGAGCTCGTCTCCATGTTCTCGGCGGAGCTGGTGACGCTGCTCGGAGCGAAGGAAGCCGGCGCCGTGCAGGTGTCCGTGGCGCTTCGCGGGCCCTTGATGGAGGCATTCGCGGCCAACTTCCTTGCGCTGGCCGGGAGCAGCTAAGCGACCATAGAATCTCTTTTTTTTGGCTGCCAATTTGGCCAATGCTTCTTCTTTTCCTGCAGGAAATGAACCGATTTCCTTGAAACTCCCACGAAGTGTGTGTCAAATGTTTTCTTTAGAGCGTGTCAAATGTTTGCCCGTAAAAATAATAATGGGCTGGCTATTCGTAGGGGAAATTGACTATTTGTTTATTATAAGTTCATTTGTACTTTGATTTTAACCAGTGGCGGAGCTCGGAAGAAATCTTTGGAAAGGCGAAGCTGTAAAAAATAAATCAATCAAACGAATACAACAAATTAAATTATGCAAATATTGAGAAACTTTTAGTATGATTTTCTTCTCCGACATCTTAGTTGTATGGGATGTCAGATCTGAAGTTCGATGACGTGTCTTGGGTGTTGCTCTAGTGTGATTCGTTCAATGGCAATGGTTTCGTCTTTGGCGAGCCACCTTGGAGGTCTCACAAAAGCTGCATATCAGCGATGGAGCCGCGTCGAACTCGGGTGCGGAGGTGAGCCGTCATTTTTTTTCCTTTGGTGGTTGCTGTGGTGGTGCAAGAGGCAGGTGACAGACGTCGGTGTCAAGCTCAGAGGATTCTTCAACTTGTTTGTAATTTACTTATTGGCTGGTGTTCCTTTGTGCAAAGGCTGGCATTCTGCTCTCTTTTCAGTTTTGACAGGTCGGTATATACGTGACTAGTGCTACGATCCTTATAAATGAGACACATATTACCATGAAAAAAACATAATCAAAATTTTAAACTAGTATTGATCACATCTCTGTGTTATTAAAGACCCAAATATCTGGGAAATGTCAGGTTTGCAAGGTTCCCACGAATCCTTTTCCCGGGAGGGGAAACGATCCAGTCATTTGACTTTGCCTTTTCAATTGTGGATCCACAATTTTTATTTAGTTTTATGTAGCATAGAAATCAACATATACTTCCTTCGTTTCTAAATATAAGCCTTTTTATAGATTTCATCATCAAAAAGTAACTTTGGTGGACATGAGCATTGGAGCCCTATATTTTGAATAGCACCAAAATGATATTTTGATGTTTCAAAAAAATTGAAAAACAATTCCTCAGGTTCATATGGATGTACATGTGCAAATTCCGATGATGAAATAAGTAACCATGTGAGCTACACACAAATGACAAAATCATGATTTTGGAAAGATGAACAGTGTATGTATTACTCACTATTTATATATCATCATTTTGTCTTTTTGCATAGCTCACAATTTATTTATTTCATCACCAAACTTTACACGTGTGTAATATCCATCCATATAATCATGTTTAGTTATTTTCAGGAGTTTTAAAAAATTTAAATGTGATTCTTAAACTATTTAAAATAAAGTCCTCCAATGCACCCATGTTCCAAAAACCCACTCTCTTTCAATACGAAATACATATAAATGTATAGACATATTTTAGAGTGTAGATTCATTCATTTTGTTTCGTATGTAGTCTCTATTGAAATCTCCAAAAGAGCTTATATTTAGAAACAGAGGGAGTATTTTTTTTATTATAGAAAATGCAGATATATGAACATGTACGTTAGATAATTGAATTTAGGATCACGCGTACGGAAAATGATTTCTAATCCCAAGGGAAGATGGCATAATAAGGTGGAGAGGTCCAGTGGTGGACAAGTGATCAAGGAGATGAAGTCGTACCTCCAACGTTTTCAGGGGTTCAAGCTACAGTTTGTGAGAAGAGGAGCAAATATGTCTGCACATGTGCGTGCACGGGAGGCTCTTACTATTACCATTAGCTCTATTAGTCTCAAATGTAATCCTTGAGTACCTGATCGAGGTTGTTCAGTCAGAATCTGTTCCGCCAAGCTATGAATAAAGTGCCATGTTGGGCGGTTCTCAAAAAAAAGAAAAAAAATCTCAAGGGAAGAGAAGAAACTTGTCTTTGCATAGGAGTGAAGCAATCCAAAAAGTGATCATAGTTATGAACAAAACTCTGCATGCCCAGCGACACCGACCAGGATTCTTGGGCTAATGAGACACCCAGGTTTGTTGACCACTTTGGCCTTCAGGGAAGAAGTTTGCTCAACTACATTGCGTATTTTTCGCAACAACAACAAAAAAAACATTGCGGAGGACTAAAAAAAAATATCTGGTTGCTGTAAGAAAGACTTTCACATTCGCTGATATACATCACATTAAGATCGTCAAACGGCAACATAGCCCTAGGATGTACTTACAGTGGTCAGGATTCAGGCGCTAGTGACCAAGTTTGTTCACCTTCAGAGATAAAAAAGTTTGTTCACCTTCAGAGATGAAAAGTTTGTTCAGGTGGTACATTCTCACCCAGATAAAAGAGCAAGTTGTACATCCGAATACATCCCATTAAGAATTTGAGACCAATCATAAGATCTGAAGCGTACAACATCATGCTAATTAGAAGTTCACGACTAGATGGTACATGCCATAGCACTATGACAAGGATAACCAGAACCAGGCTGGTTGAACAACATACTACTAACTAATAACTTAAGTTGCACAATAACATATCACTAGGATAGAGATGGGCAGCGCCCGGGCTTGGTTTGTTGATCGCAAAGCTTCAGCAGAGCAAGACGAGAATCTGCACACCCCTCTGTTGATAAAGCTTCAGTAGAGTAAACCCTGCTGGATTGATCACACAGCTTCAGGAGGGAAAAACCATGCCGGGCGCCCCTGGCCAGCGTCATGTGCTGCAGTCTGAGACATCAATGGTGTGATCCTCTCATTTTGCATGTTGTACACACCAGAGTCACGAAATGGACTCGAAAAATACTTCGGACGGGGATAGTCACAAATGAAGTAGATGCAATCTTCTTCGTATCCGCTGCATTCTCTAGCAGGCATGGACTTGGAGCCATGCTGGCCAATAAAGAGAGCATGGCCACCCAACTCTCTGATCCTTCTCCATCGGCAAGGGTTGGAGAGCAAGTCCGCCTCGAGGACAACAAACCCAGCAGTCTGCATATTTTGCATATTTCCAAACACATAATCCCTGGGACGAATAAATCGTCTAACCATCAACAGTCTACCGCCACATTCAACCAGATACAACCTGTATGTAAACGCCACACGTCTGGGAATGCACTCTGGTCCTCCACCACAATCACCCTTAGACTCAATTACGCATTTCATCTTTGGTTTCCTACCAAGGTTGGTGTGAAACTTAATGATGAAGAGCTTGCCAAAGACAGACACCCCGTACAACTTTCCATCAAAGAATGCAACATCAAGTAGGTGCTGTAATGGCCGCCTACTGCGTCTTACCGAGTAAGTGACACTCGGTGGCTGGATAATCCAAAGTGTACCATGACCATCATTGATCAATGCCGCAACGAGGGAATCAGGTGATATGTCCAGCGGCGAGGGTACCACCAACTTGTACAGAAGTTGTTTAGGATCATATTCATGCCGTGTCTCACGCTGCCAAAATGTGACCAGATTAGGAAGCTCCAACGTGCTCTTGGAGAAAGGGTTCATCAACGTGCATGTGTCATCACTGCTCATGAGGAATAACCAGTTGTCGACAGAGCCACAGCAACTAGCACCATCTGGTACAGGCATGCGGTGAACCTCGCCTCCTGGGATGCTGAAGAAGGTACCATCAGGGAGGGTGAGCCACGGGAATGGGAGGGGAAGCTGTTGCAGCAGACCATTAGAGCGCCATGGGTGACAGACTGCCCTCAGACGAACATGGTCAGCTAGGGAAGGGAGGCGCTTGAGGACAAGGCCCAGGAGTTCCGGCGGAAGATCTGACCAAGGTCTATACTGTGGAGCCTCCATCACGCAAGTCTACAAGAGAAGAAATATGAGTCATAGTTAAAACAGAATAAAAACTGCAACTAGCGATGCTTATTGTACAATTCTAACAAAGGCCATCAACTCAGTATAATAAAAGAAGCTGAAGAAGTTCAGAGCATAATGAGAATATGAAGATGCTGCAGAAACCATCCATCCACCAGACAGAAAGAAAGTACTAGTAAAACTAAATCCACCATACCACCTAACCTTGGACTACGTATGCCTGCAGTAAGCAGTAAGTAGTAACTGCAACTAAACTTAGACAGTGCGCTTAGGCATTTTTCTTCAGAAAATGAGGAACATGAACAAAAAAGAGAGTGAGGATCCTTTGACTGGCGTCTTATGACTAGAAATAACAACAGGAGCAGAGTATGACGAGCTATAAAATAATTTTGTTCTTGTGATGGCCCCACATCAGTGATCCTCCTAGTCGAAGTACACATGTCATTTCCATTTTTGTTTTAGACTAAAAAGGCTGACGGCATTCATATGTGATATGTGGTGTGTGTTGAAAAGGAAGTGTTGTGTTATTCAAGTACATGGCGAAGACGAAGCGCATCCGGGAAAAGTATATTACTGGATATCTTTTGTTTGTAGGGCAATTGCCGGATCAAATGAACTCCATTGTCTCAACTAAAAGAAAACAAGTTTTCTTGGATGAGGTAAAGTGGCAATCTGTGCCACTCTGCTTCATGTAGAGCATGCTGAAACGGTGATAGGCCTGCACCGGACAGCCAAGTATATATTTCCTCACCATTTGTACCAGGCGGAATAGATAGATCTACTGAAAGGAACAAATTTTGGGTAGGTAAAGTAGTAATCTGCAAAACATGTGCCATTTCTTTTCTTTTCTTTCAGGAACAGGGTGAAACAACGGGAGATGCGCGTCAGATAAAAACTGCACTACCACTGCACAGATGATAGATCTACTGAAAGAAAGAAACAATGTTGGTCAGGCGGAGCATCGATCTGCCCAACCAGCTCAAGTGCTAAAATCCTAGGTGTAGGTAGTACACATTCCCAACCATTTGTACCAGGCGTACCAGATAGATCTACTAAAAGGAACGCATTTTGGCCAGGTAAAGTAGCAACCCGCAAACACTTCAGATGATAAATAGATCTACTGAAAGAAAGAAACGATGTTGGTCAGGCAGAGCCTCGATCGATCTGCCCAACAAGCTACAGTGCTAAAACTCCTAGGTTGACGATGCGCAGATGGAGGAGCTCACCGCGGACGACTCTTGAGCACCTTCTTCGGAGGGGAAGAGGAGGAGGAGGAGGGCCGGGACGGCGTCGGGCGCCGGCAGTGTGGTGGCAGCTGGATCTGGAATCTCCCGGGAGGCTCACATCAGCGAGGAGCTAGGGTTTGCAACCTAGCCGTGGGTGGGGAATGGGAAGGGGAAGAGGAGATCGAGAAGGATCTTGGATACTTCAGTGCGTGCCAACCGTGATGTACTCCCAGCAAATTCATCACTCTCTTTTTCTTACTTTCTTTTTTTTCGAAAAACTTCCAATCTATTCATCTTCAATCTTTGGAGTACAACGAATACCAGAAATAAAAATTGCATTCAAATTCGTAGACCACCTAGCGACTACTACAAGCACCGAAGCGAGCCGAAGGCGCGCCGCTGTCATCGCCCCTCCATCGCCGGAGCCGGGCACAACTTGTTGTAGTAGACAGTCGGGAGGTCGTCGTGCTAAGGCCCCATAGGACCAGCACCCCAGAACAGCAACCGCCGCCGATGAAAATATCCGTAGATTGGAAGGATCCAAACCGAAGACACACGAACGTAGACGAACAACGACGAGATCTGAGCAAATCCACCAAAGATCGATCTGCCGGAGACACACCTCCACACGCCCACCAACGAAGCTAGACGCACCGCCGGAACGGGGGCTAGGCGGGGAGACCTTTATTCCATCTTCAGGGAGCCGCCGCCGTCTCGCCTTCCTGAGTAGGACACAAACCCTAACAAGATTGAAAAAATGACTAAAAACGGAGCCCTCCCGCCGGCCCTTGCCAGGATCCACCGTGCCTCCATGGCCCTAGGGCCACCGGAGACGAGGCGGACCTGCGCCGACGTCGGCGAGAGGCACGAACCCTAACTTTCTTTCTTGGAGGCTTTTTTCTTACTTTCTTGGGAGACCCATAGTGTCAGCTTCACTAATTCTCAAAAATAGTTCTTTTTAGCCTTTTTTGGAGGGGTAGTTTTTTTTTTACCCTTAGAGCATCTATAGTCGAGCGCATCAAACCAGCCTCAAACGCCCGGGCGGGTGGACCGGTAAAAAAAACTGACTCACTCGGGCGCCTCAAACCGGTCTCAAACGGCCGGGTGGCCCGCATCCAGGCACGTCCAACACGTCAGCCCGACCCACCACCGACCCCACTCCGTCCACACAGGAACCTCTGATCCAGAAACCCTAACTCACTTCACTCCAACCTCTCTTCGTCTCTTCTTCTCCCCTCCTCCGATTTTGATTCAATCCGACGACTCCAATGAGCATGTAGAGCTCCGACAACCGCTTTGACACTAGGCTCGATGTCGACTAGGAGCTGGCCCTCTGCATTGCGCTAGAGCGATTGAAGGTGGGAAGGGGCACTTTCGGATCTGCTCATCGCCGCTCCCCCGCCGACGCAGCGTGAATGTCGAAGCTGGCCTCTCCCCGCCTGCACACAACTCCACAAGGGCTGCTCAGTCCCTAACGCCTCTCCGTCGTCCACCTCTCTTGCGGCTGCCTCTCTGCAAGGGCAACGGTGGGTGCTAGTGCCCGCTCCACCTGCCCCGCAGACCTGCACGCTGGAATCGGACGTGCGCGGCGCCCGCCATGATAGGCAGCGTCCAAGGGAAAGGTATGCTGCAGGTTGCCGGCGGTGCTCGACGAGGATGAGCGGCTTCTCTCTTGAGTCCACTGGCGTTTGACGACGGCAGAGAAGGACGCTCGCCGACTCCGGAGGAGGAACGCAAAGTCGGAGCGCAAGGCAGCAAGGACGGCCAAGCTCAAGTGGCCGTAGCATCGAGCCGTTCGGCGGATGAAGAGGCTCATCGTCATCTCTGATTTCTCCTCAAATGGCAATGACGACCATGGCTTCAACTTGACTCTAACGATCCAGTACCTACCGCGGATGCCTACAATTGCGCCTGCAACAGGATGGGCAGAGGGCCGGCATGGGAAGTGGTGAAGACGCTCCTCCTCTGTTTAATGTTATCATTTTTAGTTGTTTTAGTTAGAACCTATCCGGCGATGAAATGTGGTGATCTTTTGGATGATGTAAAATGGATTTTATGTGCATTTCGGTGCTCAATTTCTACCGAGTTCTCCGTCCGTTGTTTGATCTACGTAGACTAGTTCATATTGTATGCGTAGTATGGATATAGGGTATTGGATATGAGGTACGCGAGTGTGTGGACGAGAATTTGAGAACTGATCGGTCACTGTCCGCTGACATATAGGGCACCTGATTTGGTAATCGTGACTGTAGATGCTCTTATGAATACAAGTTGTGGACGATTGAATAGACGCACAACACACACCACACTCACGCACGCACATTATTACGCACACCCACAATTGGTCCACTAAGATCTATAACATATACGCACGAGACACGTCATTGACAAACTTTTGAAGCCATCTGACTCCGTCAACGAGGGATACATCATCATCCCGCCATAAGGGCGAATGGTAAAACATGCGGATTTGGGGGTGCCAAATACTTTTTTTTTCTCATCTAAGACCCCTACAAATAATTTCTTCACACATTCTTCTAAGGCTTGGGGGGGGGGGGGGGGGGGGGGGCACAGCCCCCATAAGCACACATAGCTCCACCATTGGCCTAGTTGATGTACCCATATCAATCCCAAGTGTCGATCTTGGGCGGGTCGGGTGGGCACCGCAACACCTAACCATCAAGCAACAACCTAATAGGCTCATCCTTAAATCTCAAAAATAGTCGGGGTGTGCTTCGGCCCTCAATTATAATTTTTAAATATGAATGGTGTTTTGGTTCATCAACGTTGTATCTCTCTCTAACATATTTTGGCACATTTCCCGAAATGCAAATCCGTAGAGTACCAGTGTGATCATATTTGGCGTTGGGTGTTTGGTCGGGCGTACCACCTTGGGGCTTGATTGATCCGGTATAACAGATTTGAGAGGGTGATTAATCTGGTTTTAAACTTAAGGAGGAATTTGACCCGATTAGAGAGATTTGAGCAGGAAACTATACTTTCCTCAAATAAAAAACATGAATTTAATTCAGGAAATTTGGGTGGCACGGTCCGTTACACAAAATGCCCTTGTGCACTGGATGGCCCAACGCAAGAACCACCACATTAGGCCCAAAGGCCGACAACTTCCATGTGCCCTATCGCCAGCTCATCCGTGGGTAAACCCTATAACACTCATTCGTTTCGTTAAAATGGCGGGCAAACGTATAGGGGCATGTGCAAGTGGGTCGTCTTTGTATTTTTTTTTCTCCCAAGCCTAGGTTTTCTGCTGCAGGCTTTTTTAGGCCCGGCATGTGTTATGGCCAAGTATACTCCTGACTCCTCTAAGATGGTCCCTCGTCAATAACCTAATTTTCAGTCTTCACCACCCTCGGTTTAGATGAGGTAGGGGAGGATCGTCTCTTTCTCCGCCAAAAGTCTCCCTACCCCTGCCACGAACAGTCCACCCTCTGGAGTTTGTCCCTCTTTCACGTCAGGACCCACCCACACCCAATAAGAAGAGAGCCAAGGACGGTGGCAGGAAAACTCACACCAGCCCTCGATCACCCAAAGCCACTGCACCGCTGGACCAAACAACAACCGGGACCACCAGAGAAGCTGAGTATAGCACACATGAGTACACCACCAGAAATACACCCCTCACGTCTCTCTTGGCGAACCAGATCAGAACGAGCCAATCGGTGACGCCGCCCGCATGCAGACCGCCTAGTGGTCTCTGGTCCCACAAGAGAAAGGTCCCAGGGGTCATATAGCCAATCCACTAGCGTGGGGGTGAGAAATGGACGGATGGCTGACTTGCCGACAAAGGGGTAAACACACCAGCAGCATAATGATCAAACGGCTGAAAATCGCCGCGCGAACAAAGAGCCCTCCTATGGCTGGGTAGACCAACTCTTTTTACTAGTTAGATAACCCACGCCAAAATTTCGAGTTAACCCAAACACCCACCCCTATGTCACTCTCCCATTTACGTCCCTCGCCCGGAAAAGAGACAAAAAGAAGGCACGCAAAAGGAATGAGCATCGAAAATTGGAGTTCAGGGGACATATACGTTGGTTTTCAAATATATTACGAGAACATGTCCATTTGAGACCTAGATTTTACTCAAATCAAACGCCAACTCATTGATATATAAAAACAATGTTTGTACCAAAACTTGTTTCTGTGATACTAAGCTGCTTTTCAAAAAAATTATCGAATATACGAAGCGGGATATAATTTCGAGGATCTCTTCATGAGGATGCAATGATGGAAATGAATTTTGATAATCAAAATTTTTGCACTAAACCCGCCTTCAATTTTTTTTTTTGCTCTAAACATCATCATAATCTTGATAAATAGTGTTACAATTGTATTAACTAGTTAGGTATTCAGTGTTAAGTACACATTAAAAATTATTTTGCAAGTTTGAAGGGGCCCTAGACCTGCCCTTGGAATGGAGGACACTAACAACCCGGTCCCCTTCTCTTCTCTCCCACCGCCCCCCTTTTGAGAGTCGCCCAGCTCCGCCATAGAGGGGCCCTAGAACAATTTGATGTCTCGTCTGCTAATACTGGATGGCGATAGAGGAATATAGGTGCCTGGTTCTTCCTTATGTATATTAGGGTAGTGGTAGACTTCATCAGATTTTGCTTTTATGACGTGGCGTGGCGTCATGTCATTGGGATACATGCATTGGAGCTTGTGAGCAGAGTATGATGGTGGCTTTCATTGTCTCCTACCTCATCTCCAAGGTGGAAGGGACTGGTGGACACCGGATCTGGCAATATCCCTCTCAATAAGCTCAAGTGTCAAATCTGCCCAAGATCTAGGAGCTATGCTGGTTTCTTCCTTTGTTACTTGTTATCGCCGTGATAAGGAGAGACCAGTTGAGAGGTCTCGCCTCAGCCTCCTTGTCGGTGTCAAAACCGGCGGATCTCGGGTAGGGGGTCCCGAACTGTGCGTCTAGGCGGATGGTAACAGGAGACAAGGGACACAATGTTTTTACCCAGGTTCGGGCCCTCTCGATGGAGGTAAAACCCTACGTCCTGCTTGATTAATATTGATGATATGGGTAGTACAAGAGTAGATCTACCATGAGATCAAGGAGGCTAAACCCTAGAA
This sequence comes from Triticum timopheevii, assembly GCA_963921465.1. Lineage (NCBI taxonomy): Eukaryota > Viridiplantae > Streptophyta > Magnoliopsida > Poales > Poaceae > Triticum > Triticum timopheevii. Next base: position 74,847,498 of record OY997274.1, read on the forward strand.
GCTAGCCTATGGTATGATTGTTGTAATGTATATTCGTCCTACGGACTAAAGCCCTTCGGTTTATATAGACACCGGAGAGGCTAGGGTTACACAGAGTCGGTTACAATGGTAGGAGATCGACATATCCGTATCGCCAAGCTTGCCTTCCACGCTAAGGAAAGTACCTTCCGGACACGAGCTGGAGTCTTCAATCTTCTATCTTCGCAGTCTTGGAGTCCGGCGGATAACGATAGTCCGGCTATCCGGACACCCCCTAGTCCAGGACTCCCTCAGTAGCCCCTGAACCAGTCTTCAATGACGATAAGTCCGGCGTGCATGATATTCGGTGTTGCAAGGCAGGTTCCTCCCTTGAATAATCCAGAGGAGATGATGAACACCAGGATAGTGTCCGGCTCTGCAAAAATAATTTCCACATCCCACCGTAGAGAGAATTAAACATATACACTAACTCAATCTGCTGACGTATTATGCGGCGTGACATCACCCCGCAGCCAAGCCTTCGTTTGAATCGTTTTTTACCATACCACCTCAGCACGTTTAGCGAAGCGGTTTCCTTGGCACGTCCTGTCAAAGCAGAGATCGTGTTCCCCTTATTCCGGGATTCTCATCAATACGGACGTGGGTAACCCAACCGCGCCATTGATGGTGGCGCTTGGGAGATAAGCGAGTTTTACCAGGCGGGTGGGGGACGCATAGTTTAGTCTGTGTAGGATCGAAAGTATGTCTAGAGGGGGGGGGGGTGATTAGACTACTTGACAATATAAAAATTATGCCTTTTGACAAAGAACAGTTTTTGGTAGGTTCACAATTATGATCAAGTCAAGCATAACCCTACACATGCAATTCTAGAGTATAGGCAGCGGAAAGTAAATTGCACATGTAGTAAAGAGAGGTGGAGAAGAGCAAACGCAATTTTGGAGACGCGGTGATTTTTCTCGTGGTTCTGATAGGTGGTGCTATCGTACTTCCACGTTGATGGAGACTTCAACCCACGGAGGGTAACGGCTGCGAGAGTCCACGGAGGGCTCCACCCACGAAGGGTCCACGAAGAAGCAACCTTGTCTATGCCATCATGGCCTACGCCCACGGAGGGCTAGCCTTACTCGGGGTAGATCTTCACGAAGTAGGCGATCTCCTTGCCCTTACAAACTTCTTGGTTCAACTCCACATCTCGACGGAGGCTCCCAAGCGACACCTAACCAATCTAGGAGGCACCACCCTCCAAAAGGTAATAGATGGTGTTGATGATGATGAACTCCTTGCTCTTGTGCTTCAAATGATAATCTCCCCAACACTCAACTCTCCTCACTAATTTGGCTGTGGTGGAAGAAAGGATTGAGTGGAAAGCAACTTGGGAAGGCTAGAGATCAAGCTTCATATGGTGGGAGTGGAGCAACTTGATCTCAACACAAGGGTAGGTAGTTCTCTTCTCAGAAATGTAAGGTAGGAGTGGTAGTTCTTTCTGATGGCTCTCTCCACGAATGAAGAGGGGGTGGAGGGGTATTTATAGCCTCCACACAAAATCCAACCGTTACACACATTTGACCAATCTCGGTGGGACCGAAGTTGACAACTCGGTGAGACCGAAAGTTCAAATCATGTGAACGTTGGGATTTTCGGTGGGACCGAAAATACAATCTCGGTTTGTCCGATTCGTGCAAAGACAAGAGCTTGCCAATCTCGGTGAGACCGACTTCATCATCTCGGTGACACCGATTTGATGACAGAAGGTTACAGAAGCTTGGCAACTCAAGTTTCGGTGAGACCGAGTTCGGAATCGGAAAATCCGAGTTTTCTAGGGTTTGGCTTTATGGCTGAGGTGGTTCATCTCGGTGTGACTGAGTTTGGAATATCGGTGGGACCGAGATTACTTATGAGTGTATATGGCAGTGAAAGTTGCTGATAGTTTAGGAGATGTATCACTAAGCACTTGAGCAATCAGATCATCATCATAACCTCATCCCCTTTTAATAGTATTGGCTTTCCTATGGACTCAATGTGATCTTGGATCACTAAACCAAAAATGGAGTCTTGAGCTTTTGCCAATGCTTGCCTTAGCATTTTGAGGGGTCCACTTCTTCAGTCCTTGCCATACCCATATCACTGAACTTTCTGAAATGATTCTCAAGTAACTATTAGTTCAATGATATATATGTTGTTATTAATTACCAAAACCACCCGGGGATTAGTTGCACTTTCAATCTCCCCCTTTTTGGTAATTGATGACAACATATAGATCAAAGCTTCGACAAAGGATATAATCAATGAATAATATCGTCGCTTTGAGAAGTATGTGATAAGCAAGAGCTCCCCCTAAATTTGTGCATTATTTAAGATTTGCGTTTGAATGCAAATGCACAATCGATTAGGATCATGGGTCACTCTTCCATGTCACATACATCTTGGTGGAGCGCACAAAATGATAAGAATGAATAGCATGCACCCAATCACCAAGGCATGAGTAAATGGTCATACAAGATAGGAATAGCATATGATAAGCATTAAGCACACATTAAAGCATAGTACGACCAAGCACTCATTAAGGTAAAGTGAAACGTAGTATCAAACACACTGAATGTTTCGAAAACCAAAAGTATCTCAAAGAAACCGCAAATGAACGAAAGAGCAAAAGCGACAATAGCACTCTCTCTCTCTCGAAGTCCTATGATCTATACAATTTCTCCCCCTTTGGCAACAAGTTACCAAAAAGTTCGAAACAGCATAGAGCTAAGCGTCACTGGGGACTCTGCTGGCGGCTCCCGTCTGGGTTGATGTTGGAGTTGATATGATAGCATCGACGAAGACTTCAGCTGATGTCTGTGCTGGAGGAGTGGTCACTGGAGCTGGAGTTGGAGCAACTGATGGAACTGTGGGAGGTGCTGAAGCTGTAGTCCTGGTGTCTGTCACTGGAATAGCAGCTGATCGGGGTCCTGTGGGAACCGGAGCAGTCTGTTGATAAGCATCCTGGACTAAGTCATCCTGCATCTCACGCATAAGCTCTTCCTTCTCCCTCTTTGCTTCCTCAATGTCTGCCTCAAGCTTGTTGACAGTCACTTGCACTTCAGTCAGCTTTACATCCAGAGCGTGGATCTTGTCTTCAACAATCTTCTCTAGGCTCTCCTGAGACTGTACAATGCTGGCCAGGCGTTGTTCAATCCTTTGGGTAGCTTCAAGAAGCTGCTCTCCGACACTCTTTGGTTTAGCTGCTGCTGCTTCCTTGTCAGCTTTGGCTTTCTTGGCAGCTTCAATCTTGGCTTGACCTTCAACTGATGTTGGATCCTCCTCATCCATCACAACAACATTGTCCTCATGCTCAGGCTGCAGTGGTAAGTGTTCTCTATCCAACAAGAATGTGCCCGTGCCAAACTTGGCATTGATAAGCATCTGAATATGCGGGGCAAATCCACACGACCTTTTCTGGTCAGCTGCAGTTCTCTTAATGGTCTCAACCATCAAGTCCATCACCTTGAAAGGTGCTTTCTCATCAAGTATATGCAGCATGTTGATAGAGTATCCTCTGATCATGCGATGATCTCCAGACTTGGGCATCAAGGTATGCCTCAGAATAGTATTAGTGGTAGGTAGACCTGCCTGGAGATAGTACACTGAGCCGAGCTTCCAGATTCCCAAATCCTTAGCTGGAACCTCTTTGTACATGTTCTTCATGGATTCATGATTCTTCTTTGGAATACCATATACATCAATATCATCCTCTCTTTGCACTGGAGCATTCAGAAGTTCTGCCCATTCTTCAACAGATGAAGAAAATCTTTGGCCTTCAGTCATCCATACAATCTTTCCATCTGGGTAGAAGTGAGCTGTGGCATAGAATTGCATAATCATCTCATCGTTCCAATTTGTCAACTTCTGACCTACAAAGTCTGCAACACCACAAGCAGTGAAACTTTCATGCACATGTGGAAAGAAATCTCTGTGCTCTTCGCTGTCAATGTACTTCCAATCAACATATCTTGTGTCTGCCACTATGGGCTTCTTGTCCATCAGCACAGTCTCATAGAAGTCCTGCTGCTCTCTGGTGTGAAATCTGGGATCAACAGCAGTTCTTCTCCTCACGGCATATGGGTCAGCTTGTCTCCATAGCCTGAGACCTCTATCTTTCCTTTCCTTCATATTCTCAGCTTGAGGATGAGCATCATTATGAAGTGGCAGTTTTGGACGAAGTTTCAGCAAAACTGGTCCTTCATCATCTGACACAGCTGGTGGCACATCATCCTTGTTCTTTTCAGATGCTGGAATGTTCCTGACTGTCTTCTTGGGCTTGGCAGCAGGCTTTGCTGGAGCTGCCTTAGCTGGAGCAGATTGCTTGGGCTTTGAAGTGGCTCCAGCCTTAATGGCATCACCCGTGAGCTTAGGCTTCTGAGGAGGCTGGGGTGCTTCCTCATCCTCATCTTCCTCTGCTGCATCATGCACTAATCTCTTTCTCTTGGAAGTTTTCTTCACTTTGCTTGCAGTTGCCTCTTCCAAATTTAGCTTCTTGGCAACAGTTGATTGCTTAACTTTCCTGGTGCCTCTCTTAGTTTGCTGACCTTGTGGCTCTTTGGCAACAACCTTCCTCTTGGGCTTTGAGGTTACTTCTTCCTCAACGACAAGATCTGAGTCTTCATCATCTGAGTTCCTCTTCTTTCTGGCTCTGGTGGCTGCAGGAGGTAAGCCACTTGGTGTACTCCTCTCACCATCATCTGATGAGCTGCTGGGATCAGGACTAGTGCCTGCCTCTGAAATATCTGCAATAGGTGTCTCTGACCTGTTCTGACTGTCACTGGCATCTGACATGGCTGACAACCTGTGAATAGATAAGGTGTAGGCAGAGAAGAAGAGTCATCACAAATGCAGAAGTTTTTTGCAAAAAAATGAGTTCAAATTCTAGTATTAGGTTTTCACAGAAGACATTTCGGTCAGACCGAGTTTTAAAATTCGGTGAATCCGAAGTGTTTTAACAGAAGCTTTCACACCACTTTCGGTTGGACCGAAGTGGGTTTCGGTCCTGCCGAAAACTCTAGGGTTTCACAGAATCGCCATTTCGGTCACACCGATTTGCACAACTCGGTTGGACCGAAGGGTGCAGTGCAATGGCCATAGGCCAAATCGGTCTTACCGAAAATCTAAAATCGGTCTCACCGAGATGTGTTCGGCGGAAACCTAACCCTAAAACTTTTACTCAAATCTAGTCCAAACGAACTAATCTGGTGTACAGGAAGATTTCAATCGTGGCAAGATACTAGGCAAACCAAACGTGCATTGAATCGGAGAAGGGAGCACGAGTGGGATCAAAACTCACCCTAACTTGGTGGAGTTTTTCTACGGCGGCAACGGCGCGGAGAAGATGTCCGTTGACGGCGACGGAGACCTGAGGCGAGGGCGCACAGGCGACGACGGTGACGATCCGGAGACCAAGGCGACGGCAGCAAGGGGTGTGGGGGCGAAACGTTTGAAGGAGAAATCAACGCGCGCGGCCCTCGGAGTATATATACCCCTTTGCTGTCGGTGGGACCGAGTTGTAAAACTCGGTGGCACCGAGATGAATAACTGCTGGGCAGTTATGCACTTCGGTCACGCCGAAAATCACAACTCGGTTTCACCGAGGTGAAAACCTAGATCAGTCTAAATGCTTTCGGTTCGACCGAGTTTGAGTGAGTTGGTCTGACCGAAATCACTTAGAAGGTTTTGGAAGTTAGCCCTTGTCGGATCGGTGGCTCCGAGTGCTCCTCACTCGGAGGGTCCGAAAATGACTTGTTCAAAATTTGTGATGTAAGCATGAATAGAGTTTGAGACAAGAAAGCATAGATAGCTAGGGGAGGTACTTAGGCATTCTTGTCCATCCATTTGGTCAGAAAAATCAAAACGACCAAAACAACAAATGGATGTCCTCGAATGGATAAAATCATGCATCCAACATGCTCACACAATAAGATAGCAAATGAAATATGTGTCAAACATGCACAATCAAAACTCTAGCTACTATCACACGATTTGTCGATGACTAGGTCATCTTTATATGAGTATATTGACTTAGGAGCCAAATGAGAACATTTGATCATAGGTCATACTCATCGTTTAAGCACAAGTGGGGTTACCACTTTTACATAAAGCATTGATGTGTTCACATCATTTGAAGATGCTTTAGCTCAATTCTTTAGAGCAAAGCTCCCCCTAGATGTGAGAACCCCTTTTAAAGGGTCAAACTAACCTTGGGTTGTCATAGAAGACTTCATGTAGATGTTGAAGATGTGGATGCTCAATGTTGACGAAGATCATCAAGAGTTGGGAGCAATCCTTTGGATTCGGGCACTTTCAATACCTACATGGGTTAGTCCCACAAGGAACAAACAAGGATATCCATGGACATAGATTGAAGTACACAATAGATGATGTCCATGAAAGCAATGATTACCTTGTCCCTTGACTTACCAACAAGAGGGTTTGTGACTCCATGAACTAGTGCACAATGTGGAAGTTGATTGCACAAGTTTTTGCCAAAAAGAGTGTGAGTGAAGTATGTTGGCGGAGTCACCCTCAAAAACTCTCTAGTTCTTCGTCTTCGGGATCCACATCATCTTGATGGGAATCCTTGGGGTTGTAGTTGAGCTTGACGAAGTAGAACTTGACGTTTCCTTGGGAACCCACTTGACCATGGCTTGAGGTGCTTCAATAAATGCATCAATCTCCTCTTGAAGCTTGTCCTTGCCTTTTAGCTTGTGGTCTTGTGGTGGAAGGTCATCTTGAGCTTGTTCCACATTGGAAGAAGTAGGATCATACTTCTCCTTTTGAAGAACAAACTGTGGAGTGGGATATTGACCTTCTTCCCATTCAACACCTTCGGCGTTGAACTTTCGCTCAAAACCAATTCCTTGATTCTTCCGGTGCCTTCCTTGCTTGCGAACAATTTCCTCAAAGTTCTTGCTTCCGGCAAGGCTCTTGTAGACACCTTTCTCTATAATCCCTTTCAATAAACTATTTTCTTGCTCAAGTGTAACTTGGCTTGAAACATTGTTAGTGGAATCAAGAGAACTACTAGAAGCAACAACATTGGATTTAGCATGGTTATTGTTACTACTAGAGAAAGAATTTTTCTTATGCTTGTCATGCTTAGTTTTAATGGGTGGCAAGAAATTAGACAAGAGAAGTCGTTTGGCAAGATATGAAGAACTCTTCTTTCGAAGATCGTCATTGATTGCTTTTAGAAACTCATGTTCTTGCTCTAGAGTGAGCTTCTCGAAGTGTAGCTTCTCATGAGATCTTAGGAGCTCTCTATGATCTTCTTGAGTTGTTTCATGAGCTAACTTAAGAGTGTTTAGTTCTTTAGTTAGACGCTCAATCTCCTTCATAGCATTGTCATTCGACTCTTCTCGACTATAAAGACTACTAGCATGTTCATCATTACTAGGTTCATTGGATTTATCAAGCAAGAGCTCATCTTCACCAAGCAAGTCATCCTCATCACTATCAAAGTCAATGAATTCAGGGTGTGATACCTTGGGGCCTTTAGCCATGAAGCATCTTCCAATTCCCTCATTTGGTGAATCAAATAAGTCATAGGAGTTGGAGTTGGAGGATACGAGAGCAAGACCGGCAACACCCTCATCTTGACTGTAGTCGGAGTTGGAGTGATAGCTTCTTTCAGATTGATTGTCGGAGTCGGAGCCGGAGACCCATTCACCTACATGAGCTTGATGTTTTCTTCTTGTGTAGCTCCTTGATGACTTGTCTTTCCTCTCCGAATCCTTGCTTCTCCGAGAGGGTCTTCGTTCATAACGATCATCTCTACTCCTTCTCTCTTTCCGAGGTGACTCATCTCTTGAGCTTCTTCTTCTTGGAGATTCTTCTCTTCTCTTGTGGGGAGCCGAACACTCATTTGAGTAGTGTCCGGGTCTTCCACAATTGTAGCAGTTTCGATCACAACTAGAAGATCTCTTTTCATCATATGATCTAGACTTTGAGCTTCTCTCTTTGCTTCTACTCTTGTAGAATTTGTTGAAGTTCTTGACCATTAGGCTTATCTCTTCATTGGAAACTAACTTGTCACTTGAGGTTGTGGGAGCATCACTTGTAGCTTTGTAAGCACCACTTGACTTGTTGTGAAGCTCTTCCTTATCTTTAAGTGTCATCTCATGAGCAACAATCCTTCCAATGACTTCGGTTGGCTTGAGATTCTTGTAGTTTGGCATCATTTGGATCAAAGTGCACACGGTGTCATACTTTCCATCCAAAGCTCTGAGAATCTTCTTGATGATGAATCGGTCGGTCATTTCTTCGCTTCCTAAGCCGGCAATCTCATTTGTGATGAGAGCAAGCCTAGAGTACATTTCAGCGACTCCTTCACCTTCCTTCATCTTGAACTTGTCAAGTTGACCTTGAAGAACATCTAGCTTTGATTCCTTCACGGACTCGGTACCTTCGTGCATTTCAACCAAAGTATCCCAAATCTCTTTTGCATTCTCAAGACGGCTGATTTTGTTGAACTCCTCGGGACACAAAGCATTGAAGAGAATGTCACAAGCTTGAGCATTGTTTTGCAACATCCGCAATTCTTCCGTTGTAGCTTCGCGATCCGGAACTTTTCCTTCCTCGAAGAATTCACCTTGCATACCAACACAAATAATGCCCCATGCGGCTGGGTTATGGCCAAGAATATGCATTTTCATTTTATGCTTCCAACTAGCAAAATTTGTACCATCAAAGTAAGGACCTCTACGAAAATTACCCTCACTAGACGCCATACTCTCCTAGGTTGTGAAACCAAGCTTATGGAGTCCAATGCAATGGAGACCAATACAATGGAGACCAAAGCTCTGATACCACTTGTAGGATCGAAAGTATGTCTAGAGGGGGGGGGTGATTAGACTACTTGACAATATAAAAATTATGCCTTTTGACAAAGAACAGTTTTTGGTAGGTTCACAATTATGATCAAGTCAAGCATCACCCTACACATGCAATTCTAGAGTATAGGCAGCGGAAAGTAAATTGCACATGTAGTAAAGAGAGGTGGAGAAGAGCAAACGCAATTTTGGAGACGCGGTGATTTTTCTCGTGGTTCCGATAGGTGGTGCTATCGTACTTCCACGTTGATGGAGACTTCAACCCACGGAGGGTAACGGCTGCGAGAGTCCACGGAGGGCTCCACCCACGAAGGGTCCACGAAGAAGCAACCTTGTCTATGCCATCATGGCCTACGCCCACGGAGGGCTAGCCTTACTCGGGGTAGATCTTCACGAAGTAGGCGATCTCCTTGCCCTTACAAACTTCTTGGTTCAACTCCACATCTCGACGGAGGCTCCCAAGCGACACCTAACCAATCTAGGAGGCACCACCCTCCAAAAGGTAATAGATGGTGTTGATGATGATGAACTCCTTGCTCTTGTGCTTCAAATGATAATCTCCCCAACACTCAACTCTCCTCACTGATTTGGCTGTGGTGGAAGAAAGGATTGAGTGGAAAGCAACTTGGGAAGGCTAGAGATCAAGCTTCATATGGTGGGAGTGGAGCAACTTGATCTCAACACAAGGGTAGGTAGTTCTCTTCTCAGAAATGTAAGGTAGGAGTGGTAGTTCTTTCTGATGGCTCTCTCCACGAATGAAGAGGGGGTGGAGGGGTATTTATAGCCTCCACACAAAATCCAACCGTTACACACATTTGACCAATCTCGGTGGGACCGAAGTTGACAACTCGGTGAGACCGAAAGTTCAAATCATGTGAACGTTGGGATTTTCGGTGGGACCGAAAATACAATCTCGGTTTGTCCGATTCGTGCAAAGACAAGAGCTTGCCAATCTCGGTGAGACCGACTTCATCATCTCGGTGACACCGATTTGATGACAGAAGGTTACAGAAGCTTGGCAACTCAAGTTTCGGTGAGACCGAGTTCGGAATCGGAAAATCCGAGTTTTCTAGGGTTTGGCTTTATGGCTGAGGTGGTTCATCTCGGTGTGACTGAGTTTGGAATATCGGTGGGACCGAGATTACTTATGAGTGTATATGGCAGTGAAAGTTGCTGATAGTTTAGGAGATGTATCACTAAGCACTTGAGCAACCAGATCATCATCATAACCTCATCCCCTTTTAATAGTATTGGCTTTCCTATGGACTCAATGTGATCTTGGATCACTAAACCAAAAATGGAGTCTTGAGCTTTTGCCAATGCTTGCCTTAGCATTTTGAGGGGTCCACTTCTTCAGTCCTTGCCATACCCATATCACTGAACTTTCTGAAATGATTCTCAAGTAACTATTAGTTCAATGATATATATGTTGTTATTAATTACCAAAACCACCCGGGGATTAGTTGCACTTTCAGTCTGCCTATATATATGGGATAAGGATTCACCTTCTCACCTACGCCTTCTTCCTCCTTTGCTTATCCATCTCCGCACACTCAAGCCCCAACGCCCAAGCTTGCGCATCTAACCTCAACCTTCTCCGAAAATGTCCGGAGCGGGAGGTAAATGGTTGGTCTCCACCGCCAAGGAGGAAGACATCACCAAGCTGCGCGACGCCGGATACCTTTCCAGCGATATTGCGCATCGGCTGCCCGACGAGGGGCAGCTCATCCCCACCCTGGGCCTCATGAGAGGGTCGTCTTCCTCCCCCACTTCCTCTGCGGACTGGGCTTTCCGCTCCATCCATTTGTCCGGGGGCTCATGTTTTACTACGGCCTGGATTTCCACGATCTGGCGCCGAACTTCATCCTCAACATCTCGGCGTTCATCGTCGTGTGTGAGGCCTTCCTCTGCATCCAGCCCCACTTCGGCCTGTGGCTCAAGACCTTCAACGTCAAGCCGAAGGTTGTGAAGGGCACGCAAGCGGAATGCGGAGGCGCCATGTTGGGCAAATTGCCCAACGTCCCTTGGCTGGAAGGGACCTTCGTGGATTCCGTCAAGGGGTGGCAATCGGGGTGGTTCTACATCACCGAGCCGCGCAAGCCCACATGGGCGGCGGCCCCCGAGTTTAGATCTGGAATCCCCACGCAGCTCACCTCCTGGAAAGAGAAGGGCTTGCAGTGGGGTAGTCCGGTGGAGGTGACGGGACTCCGAGCCTGCATCAAGAAGATGGTGAGCGAGAGGCTCCGGCTCGTCGACGTGGTCCAAGTCATGCTCCTCCGGCGGATCCTCCCATGCCAAGAATGGGCTTTTACTTTGTGGGAGTTCGATCCGGAACAGCACCAGGAGCTAAGCGGGCTCTTCGATACAACATACGAAGGCACCTAGAGGGTGCTGTTCAAGGGCGCCGAAGCCCCCGCATCCGAGACGAGAGATCGCAGATTCAGCGCGCAGTGTCCAACTGACGCGGTAAGTGATTCAACCCCATTACGGGACACTTGTGGTAATTAAATTAGCTTTTAGTGGGATTTCATTCTGCCATTTCCTTCGACAGGAATGGATGGAGAAAGCCAAGCTGCTTATCAGCCCGGCTCCCATGCCAGAAGACCCAGTGAACGCCCGCATAACAGGGCTGCTGGTTCCGGCACCGCACGTGGTGCCGGAGAAGAAGGCCAAGAAGGTGGCCACGGGGACTCGAAAGAGTTTCCGTAATCAGGCGTCTGACGACGACGAGGACTCCTCCCCTGAAGACGAGGAGGAGGAGTATTCTCTCCCGGAGGAGGGAGAGAAGAAAAGGAAGGCTTCCCCAACTGGGGAGGCCGAAGGGTCCAAGAGGGGGAGAACTATCCCCCCGGACAGTTTCGCCAACATCGACGTTGGCGAGGATGAGTGGCCTCCAAGGGCCAGGCGTCCGGCAGGATCGTAAGTATTCGGATCATTTATATGCCGTATATTGTATGTCATGCAGTGTCCTTCTAACGCCGCATTCTGCCCGTAGCCCGGCCGTTGACGATCTCCCCGACTCGATGAACGGGTCGTTGGCCTCGTCGGATGTAAATTCCATCCCGACTGCCTCTACCCCACGCGTCGACGAGGATGCCGAGGTGGGATCCCACAGAGGGACCCATCAGGAGGAGGCTCCGGAGGTGCCGTCAGGCAGCCTCCCGGACTTCGTGCCGGACTCTACACCGGAACCCGCAGTGGCTCCAGAGTCCGGCAAGCGGCCCCTTCGAAAGAAGGGCAGGACCACGACGCCGGCGGCCTCCGTCCATCCGGAGGCGCCGGATAACCTGTTGGAGGCGCTTAAAGGCGCTTCCATTGAGGAAGAACACCGCACTGTCATGAGTGCGGTGATTGAGAAGGTTCAGCTTGCCAAAAGCGGGCTGACCGAAGCCTGCAGCAGCCTTCTAACAGGCTTTGAGGTAAGAAGTTAAAATTGTGTAATGTAATACCGCATAGACAGTAGCCCTTGATGCTTAGTTCGGTGTTCGGAAGGAAAAGCCGGACTAAGGATCTAACAACATATACGCAGGGTTGCTAAAAAATATGTCAATATGGGTTTGCAGGCTGCGCTGCCGGCCTCTGCCGCATTAACGGCGGAGGTCGACGTGCTGAAGAAGAACCTCGAGCGGTCCGAGCAAGAGCTCGGCTATGCAAAGAAGCAGCTCCAGGAGAAAGAAGGTGAGTAACACCTCTTTGAATAAGTACCTTATAAAAAGGGTTTTGGTTGCAAACAAAATTAACAAGGATAATATGTGTATTGCAGGGGCCACGAAGGAGGTGGAAGCCCTGAAGGATGCCGTGTCCGCGGCCGAACGCAATGCGGCCGCGGAACAGGCTGAGCGAGAAAAACAAGAGGCACGGGTGGCGGAAGTTCGGCAAGAGCTCCAAGCTCTCATGGCAAAACATGAGAGTTTGGAGCGTGACTCCAAGACTCGAGAGTCCGAGCTTGCCTCGGCTCTCAAAAGTGCCGAGTCCACCAAGGCCAAGGCCCAGAAGGCCCTTCAAGAAGTGGAGGACATAAAGAAGATAGCGGCGGGTAAGGCGTTTTTCATGCAAAGCAAGCATGTTAATGTGAATTACCTCATACTTACCCGAATTCGGAGCTCTCCAGGGGCGTTTGCAGATCTTCCGCGTAGCGCATCTGATGCCGCCGCATTCTATCGTGGCGAGGAGGGGAGCTCGACGGAGATGGTTTTCTGGTCTCAGTACGCTGAGGCCGGCCATCCGGTGCCCCCAAGCGACCAGCTGAAGCAGCTGGTCGAACTCCACAAGGTAGCTGAGGAGGCCATGAAGGGTCTCATAGTCCGGCTGTGGCCTGGACAGGCCATGCCTGGAAGTTACTTTGGCCTTATGCGGCGGCTTTTTGATGCATGCCCCAGGCTGGATGTGATCAAGCGCTCCGCCTATATTGAAGGCGCTCGTCGGGCTCTTGCCCGCATAAAGGTGCAATGGGGCAAGCTGGATGCGGAGAAGCTTCTCACGGATCCGCCGCCGCCGGGCAAGGAGCATCGCACGCCGGAGCGGTATTATAAAGTTGTCCTGAAGGGAGCCTGCGATATTGCAGATGAGTGCCCCCGAAATGTGATCTTTGAGTGAACTCGCTGTGTTTTTATCCTGGGCGCTGAAAACTTCGTTTATATGCGCCATGAGCAACGCTTGTTTAATTTAAAATATTACCTTCTGTGCGGCCGTTTGTTAAATCTGAGAGATGGCAAGTCGTTGGCTTCAGCCCCCAAGCCACGAGTGCTGGGGTGTTCGGTGATAAACTTGAGCACTCTTGTTCCCATTTTTGGGTCCATCTAGGGAGGCGCTCAACACGACGAACAAGGCAACCGGACTTATAATGCTTGAACACTCTCACTTAGCCATAGAATTCTATAATTTTAAATTTCGGTGAAGCCCCTGGTATTCGGAGGACCGAATCCGGGGCGCTATCCACGCCTTCATCGGACATCATCCGGAACTTCGCTCGAAGCGGCGTGAGTCTTTAAGGACCCGAAAGAACCTCTCGAACAACGACCAGTCTCTCGCCATATCATGCCAGTCAGTTTTAGCTTTCTCCACTGAGGCGTTAACCCGGCTCAACCGGGGCGCAATCGCAGTGGTTCTCCCAGTGCTACCTTAGCCGACGGAACGGAACGTAAGGCACCAAAACATGGGAGCCGGGCAAACCCAACTATTGACCCAAGACATGTTTCGGAGCCGATTCATATAATGCTATAAGTTCGGGGTGCCGCACTTGTGAAAGTGTTCGGACTTAATCACACCATAATCTGGGGAACATAAGCCCCTGGCGTATTCGGCCGTACCAAAATGTACGGGTGCAAGATGTCATATAATGAACATATAAGAGATAACGCAATTGCGATAAAAACGTGCTGCATTATTTATGAAAGAAAGTCTGCTAGTAGAGCGGACTGATACAAATAGTGCGATAAGCAAGGGATTTGGACTAAGTAAACACGTCCCCCTCCAGGGATAAGCTGCAGACTTGGTGTATGTAATCGAATTTAATGCTCGTAATTGAGACCACCAGAGTGTTCGTCGCAGCCTTCTTTAGTCCCTGACTGTTGCATCGTGAGTTCGGCGAGTTTGCCATCAGACAGGGCTTCTGGTTAACGGAGTCCTGTATACACAAAAGAAGAAAAGATAAAAATAAAAACAAGGGGGGCGCTAGTGTGAGCCCCTGGTGTGGTCGAGCCGCACTCTTGGTCCCTTGTGATCGTGCCCCTTTCCTTGCGCCCATGGTATCTCCAAAGCGTAATGGTGTACGCGGAGTGTTATTCTTGCGATCATGCGTGGGCGAGGGTTGGGGCCGCATTGCTACGCGTGCTCTGATCGCGCCAGGTGGTCTTGGTTGGCATTGCTCCGGGCGCGTTTTGCTGTATCCGGCTTTTTAATTGCCGGACTTGAGAATTGCCTGAGAAGGCTGCTCTGTACTTCTGCCGCGAGAGCCGCTGTATGTTCCTCCGTTCGGAGGGAGCGTTCCGTATTTCCATTGACCGTGATGACTCCACGAGGGCCTGGCATCTTGAGCTTTAGGTATGCATAATGCAGCACCGCGTTGAATTTTGCAAACGCGGTTCGTCCGAGCAGAACATGATAGCCGCTGCGAAACGGGACTATGTCGAAGATTAACTCTTCGCTTCGGAAGTTATCCGGTGATCCGAAGACCACTTCCAGTGTGACTGAGCCTGTACAGTTGGCTTCCACTCCTGGGATGACACCTTTAAAGGTTGTCTTTGTAGGTCTAATCCTTGATGGGTCTATGCCCATTTTGCGCACTGTATCCTGATAAAGCAGGTTCAGGCTGCTACCGCCGTCCATCAGGACTCTCGTCAGGTGGAACCCATCAACGATTGGGTCTAAAACCAATGCGGCGAATCCGCCATGGCGTATGCTGGTCGGATGGTCTCTTCGATCGAAAGTGATCGGGCAAGAGGACCATGGGTTGAACTTTGGGGCGACTGGCTCCATCGCATAGACGTCCCGTAGTGCACGCTTCCTCTCCCTCTCGGGTATATGGGTCGCGTATATCATATTCACCGTCCGCACTTGCGGGGGGAAACCCTTCTGTCCTCTATTGTTCGGCGGCCGGGTCTCTTCCTCGTCATCGCTATTTAGCCCCTTGTCATTGTTTTCGGCAATTAACTTGCCGGCCTGCTTGAACACCCAACAGTCTCTATTGGTGTGGTTAGCTGGCTTTTCAGGGGTGCCATGTATCTGGCATAGACGGTCGAGTATGCGGTCCAGATTGGACGGACCCGGAGTGGTTCTTTTGAATGGCTTCTTCCACTGACCGGGTTTAGAGCCTCGGAATCCGGCATTGACTGCCGTATCCTCCTTATCGTCGCCGTTAATGCGGCGCTTGTTTTTGATTCGACGTGACCTGCCGTTGTTGTCCTTAGTATCCGGACTGCCAGAGTTTTTACGGAGATTGTTGCTGCGAGCTAGCCAGCTGTCCTCTCCCGCACAAAAGCGGGTCATTAGCGATGTGAGGGCTGCCACAGATTTCGGCTTTTCCTGTCCCAGGTGCCGGGCTAGCCATTCGTCCCGGATGTTATGTTTGAAGGCTGCAAGGGCCTTTGCATCCGGACAGTCGACGATTTGGTTTTTCTTCGTCAAGAACCGTGTCCAGAATTGTCTGGCCAATTCGTCTGGCTGCTGAATGATGTGGCTTAGGTCATCGGCATCCGGTGCTCGCACATACGTGCCCTGGAAGTTGTCAAGGAATGCGGCTTCCAGGTCCTCCCAGCACCCAATTGACTCTGCGGGCAAGCTATTTAGCCAATGCCGAGCTGGTCCTTTAAGCTTGAGTGGGAGGTATTTGATGGCATGGAGATCATCGCCGCGGGCCATGTGAATGTGGAGAAGATAGTCTTCGATCCAAACCGCGGGGTCTGTTGTGCCATCGTAAGATTCGATGTTTACGGGTTTAAACCCTTCGGGGATCTGATGATCCATAACTTCGTCAGTGAAGCATAGAGGGTGTGCGGCGCCCCTGTATTGGGCGATATCGCGACGCAGCTCGAGAGAGCGCTGTCTGCTGTGTTCGGCCCGGTCGGGATTGTTATGTCCGGCGCGACGGTATTCGTCGTGGGTAGTGGGGCGCCCACGTGATCCGTAGATGGATTTGGATTGTCTTGCCTTGTCCTCCAATATATCTCGCAAGTCCGGCGCGTTCCCTCTTGGCTTCGTACTCTTGGAGTGATGCGGGGGTACGGATTTGGCTGGGGGCCTGGATGCTCCTCTGTCACGACCACGGGGTGGTCGGTCAGCCATGTCGTGCGCTGGTGATGAAGGTATGTATGCTTCCTCCTCTTGTCGGGGGAGCAGCTTGCGTCTTGGGTAACTTTTGGAGGGGCGTTCGAGTTTATACTCTTCGGCCGCGAGGACCTCGGTCCATCGATCGGCCAGCAGATCTTGATCAGCTTGGAGCTGTTGCTGCTTTTTCTTTAGGCTATTTGCCGTGGCTATGAGCCTGCGCTTGAAGCGCTCTTGTTCGACGGGATCCTCAGGTACGACGAATTCATCATCGTTGAGGCTTGCTTCGTCTTCGGAGGGAGGCATATAGTTATCATCCTCAACCCCTTCGTCTGCCGCCCTGTCGTGAGGGCTTGCTTCTGCGTCCTCCTGCGCTGAGTCTTGCTGGAGGGGATTGTCTTCGGCACTCTCCGGAGTGTTATTGTCTCCCGTGCCGGAATCTCCATTCTTGCTGTGGCGGGATTTAGAGCGGCGCCGCTGACGTCGGCGTTTGGGCTGCTTCTTTAGAGAATCTGCCTCCGCTGCTTCTTCGCCCTCCCCTTCTTTTGGGGTATCCACCATGTATACGTCATATGACGAGGTGGCCTTCCAGTGCCCTGTAGGCACTGGTTCTTGTTCGTCTCCGGCATCGTCGTCCATAGCGTCGATGTCGTCGGAGTCGAAGTCTAGCATGTCGGTTAAATCCTCGACAGTGGCTACAAAGTGGGTGGCGGGTGGGCTCTGAATTTCTTCGTCGTCCGTACTCCAACCATCCTGGACATAGTCCGGCCAGGACTCTTCTGATAGCGAGAGATGCTTCAGTGAATACAGGATATCGCCGAAAGGCGAGTGCTGGAAGATGTCCGCGGCGGTGAATTCCATAACCGGCGCCCAATCCGAATTGATTGGTGGGGGCGCGGGAGGCTCGGAGTCCGGCAAGGAGTCCGGCACCTCGGAATCGTGAGCTTCGCAGGGGACAAGATCAGTATTCGGCTCCATCGTCGTGGATGTTAAAGCCCCCAGGGTGGCGTCTACCCACCGGCCCTCGATATGGGCGATCGGCTCCGGGCTAATGGCCGAAGCGGATCCGAGTGCGGCCACCAAGGCACTGTCCGGCGGCAGAGCTAGATCGTGCCCATCGTCACAGTGCGGCGCGCTTGGCTGCGGCTCGAGTCCGTCGAAGATCAAGTCTCCGCGGACATCGGCCGTGAAGTTTAAGCTTCCGAATCTGACCTGACGGCCAGGGGCGTAGCTTTCGATCTGCTCCAGATGGCCAAGAGAATTGGCCCGCAGTGCAAAGCCGCCGAATACAAAGATTTGTCTGGGGAGAAAAGTCTCACCCAGGACAACGTTGTTGGTTGAAGATGCCATCAAGCCTATCGGTGACGACACAGAGGATCTCTCAATGAAAGCACCAATGTCGGTGTCAAAACCGGCGGATCTCGGGTAGGGGGTCCCGAACTGTGCGTCTAGGCGGATGGTAACAGGAGACAAGG
The DNA here is from genome assembly GCA_963921465.1 of Triticum timopheevii. NCBI lineage: Eukaryota > Viridiplantae > Streptophyta > Magnoliopsida > Poales > Poaceae > Triticum > Triticum timopheevii. The sequence continues at coordinate 74,865,577 of OY997274.1, forward strand.
GACACAATGTTTTTACCCAGGTTCGGGCCCTCTCGATGGAGGTAAAACCCTACGTCCTGCTTGATTAATATTGATGATATGGGTAGTACAAGAGTAGATCTACCACGAGATCAAGGAGGCTAAACCCTAGAAGCTAGCCTATGGTATGATTGTTGTAATGTATATTCGTCCTACGGACTAAAGCCCTCCGGTTTATATAGACACCGGAGAGGCTAGGGTTACACAGAGTCGGTTACAATGGTAGGAGATCGACATATCCGTATCGCCAAGCTTGCCTTCCACGCCAAGGAAAGTACCTTCCGGACACGAGCCGGAGTCTTCAATCTTCTATCTTTGCAGTCTTGGAGTCCGGCGGATAACGATAGTCCGGCTATCCGGACACCCCCTAGTCCAGGACTCCCTCACTCCTCTCTCATACTGGGCCTCGTCGGATCCAAGCTTCCAGCGTAGGTGGTATCATCCCCGCATCTGGGAAAGTGCTTCCGACATGTCGTTGGAAGCTGATGATGGGGATGATGAGCTCCTATGATGGTGTCTATAGAGGATATACGACACCAGTCTCCTCCTACAATCCATCAATTCCTCTGGCGGAAGGGCAGCCATCCTTGTTCCTCCCGACCACGATATCAGAAGGGAGAACAATGATGTGCCAAATTGGAGTCTGTGGCTTGCTACAGAGGTCTTCCCCGACCAAGTGGTCCGTCCCCGGCGCTGGCGATGATTGTATCCAGTGCGGTGCAGCATGGTCCCGATCGCTTTCAGTTTTCTGGTTGGGTCCTTTTCATAAGTTGTAGGGAGTTGTTTGTATTTTTAGTTTCTTTAGGGTCCTTATTGTACTGCCACACCTTCATAATCAATGCAATGCTGGGTCCTTCTAGTCCCTTCCAGTGTTTTTTTTTTGAGAATCACCGGGGGGGAGCTCCGCACCTGAATATATTACTCAAACGGCTGCAGAAGCAGCGAGTACAGAATTACAGCGGTACGGTGCAGCGTGCAGAGAGAAAGGAACGCCACGAGAAGACGTCCTCTTTGTCACCCATTTCGAGACGGTGTGACCACAGGTCTAGGTCAGAGATCAGGTTCCTAATTGTTATTACAGAACGTTGATCGATTCTCCTAAACAACATTGTCATTACGTGCTGCCAAAATCTTCCAGAGTAGTGCGAGAAGGACGAAGAACCAAACATTCTTGGGTAGGTGTTGGGGCAGCGGGGTATCCCAGAGCTCATTGAGGTCCTCGGACAAGGGCATGAAGCCTACTCGTTTCCAAATCCTATTGGCAAGAGGACAGGTGATGAAGATGTGAGTGGAGTCCTCCGGTGATGTAGCACATCAAGGGCATAGGTTGGAGGAGATTATATGCTTGTGGGCGAGGTTTGCAACAGTGTTGAGGCAATTTTTGAAAAGAAGCCAAGCAAAAATCTTGATCTTGCGAGGAACCTTGGTGCCCCGGATGAGGGGGGCAATGGGATCTGTGTCTGGCTTAGCCATGAGTGTGCTGTATGCTTGCTTGGTGGAAAAGTCATGCCCCTGGAGTAGGAACCGTTGATCTTCCTCAGTCGACGTCGTGAAGTCCTGCAAAATAGCCAAAAGCGAAGGAAGCTCTCGTTCTGCTGTTAGAGAGAGACGATTACGGAGGTTGGCTTCGATACCGAAGCGCAAAATGTTAGCTACTTTAACCAGTTGTAGGGTGGAGTGCGAGAAGAGGTGCGGGAAGGTGGTGGCTAGGGTTTTGGTGTGAGCCATGTATCCAACCAGAAGTATGTGTGTGTGCCACTATTGGTGAGAACAAAGGTGATTGACTGGAGGGTTGGGATCTATTGGGTTATTGTGCAACACAGGAAGGAGGTTTGGGGGGGCTGAAGAGACGAGGGCGTTTGGGTGTTGGAGGTCTAACCAATCTAACCAAGGTGACTGAACGGAGGAGAGTGCTTTGACGACAAACTTCATTAGGAGGCAGCTGTTTTGAACGTGTAGGTTTTTGAGCCCTAAACCACCGAATTTTTTGGCCGAGCAAACGTTTTTCCACGCAATCAGACACTGAGCACCCGAGCAGGCATCTTCACCAGCCCAGAAAAATGACCTCCTCAGGGAGTCGATGACTTTGAGGGTCTTTTTTGGGATACGGAAAACAGACATGAAGTATGTAAGGAGGGAGTCGAGGACCGCGGATATGTGGATGAGTTGATCTCCTTTGTCCAGAAGTTTTGCATCCAACCAGATAGTAATTTCCGAGATCGTGCAATCAAGGGGGCAAACGCATTGGAGGGGGCTTGGTGGGAGCAATGGGGAGTCCTAGGTAAGTTTGAGGGAAGGGTGCGCGCGAGCATCCCATGGCGAGAGCAGCAACATCAGCTAGGTTTTCATCTGTGTGTAGGGTGGCCATGGTGGTTTTGGAGAAGTTGATGGTGAGGCCGGTAGCTTGCGCAAAGTTGTTCAGGATTTTTTTGAGGGCTGTGGCAGCAAGGGGGGATGCGGCTGCGATAATAAGTGTATCATCGGCGTATTAGAGAATGGTGGGTGGCAGGTGGGTAAAGATGGGGTGGAGGAGGAGATCTGGCTCGGAGTTTTGGATGATGAGTTGCTGAAGAAGATCGGCGATGATGAGGAACAGGTAGGGCGAGGCTGGGTCACCCTGCCGCAGGCCTTTCTTGCATTGAATCCAGTGGTCGGGAATGCCATTTAGGAGGACAACAGTTTTGCCCGTGTGTAAGATGTTCTGAATCCATGATTGAAAGGTTTGAGAGAAGCCGCGGGCATCTAAGATCCTATCGAGGACAGGCCAGGCGACAGAATCAAATGCCTTCCTGAAATCGAGCTTGAAGACCATGGTCGGTTTTTTGCGGGAGTGGCAAGAGCTGATTAGGTCGGCCGCAAAGACATAGTTTTCGGCTATATTCCTACCGGTGATGAAACCTGTTTGGTTCCCATGAACTAGACTAGTGACAAATGGTTTTAGAAGCGAAGTGATGGCTTTGGCGAATGCTTTGACAGGGCAGTTTTGTAGGGAGATCGGTCTGAAGGCATCAGGTGAAGAGGTGGTTGCGTTCTTTGGGAGGAGGACGATGTGGGCATGATTCAAGCGTTCTGTATGAGGGTAAAAGGAGGTGAGGTCAAAAGCCCAGGAGGTCGTGGCAGGAGAGCCTATGAGTGAAACGAAAAAAATCCCGTAGGGTTTCAGCTTTGTGGGGATGAGAGGTAAAAACTGTGCCGTCACGTGTGAGGGAGAAGATTTTGTTTTTTCTAAGACGTTGAGAGGCAGACATGTGGAAGAATTTGGAATTTTCACCGCCGTGGATTGTTCGGGAGACTTTGGCACGCCATTTCCAGTAAGTCATTCTTTGTTGGATATTGCATTTTGAGGAGGGATACGATGATTTTGCGAGTTAGGAGTTCGGGCGGAGAGAGAGGCTTGGATTCTTCCGCGCGATCGAGGGCGGCGATGGCGGTCTTACATCGAGATTCGCGGAGGGGGGCGGGAACACGAGAGTGAGTCCCTTCCGGTGTTAAAAAAAAGAAAAAGAAAAACAACCCGGACTTTGCTATTCCCATGAACATTTCGACGTACACTAGCTTGATTAGCTATACCAAGTCTCACACTCATGACGACCGAATCAAATCCACACAGCAGCACGGGTCAAACAAACCAGGCACACGTCTCCTCCTACCTCTCTCTCTAGCTAGCAGTTCAACTGGCCACGTCATTACGTAGCATGCATGCATGTGCCATGGACATGGCTATCGTTCCTAGCAATAGCCACGCTCCTTATTGCGCAGGCGACCGAACTGGGTGACTAGATTGGTACGGTTGGATCACAGCTTCCCAAGCAGTCCCAGAGGGAGTCCTCGATGCGCGCGAAGCTGTCGTCGAGCTCGTACATGGAGCACGAGAACGCCGCATCCTCGCCGCCGCTGCCGCCGTACAGCGCCTCCCCGGGCTCGTTCTCCAGCGCAGGCACCGCCGCCTGGTCGGCGTCGACGTCCGCGGCCGGCTGGTGCTGCTGCGCGACGAGCTCCTGGAACACGGACGACCGCAGCAGCAGGCTGAGCGCCGTGGTGGTGGACGACGGGGACGGGGACGGGGACGGGCCGCCGCCGAACACCATCGAGCTCACGTCGCCGAGCAGCGAAAGCGAGTTCCGCGAGGGCGGGAGGAGGCGGAGGCCGCCCATGTCCCTCGGCGTGACCAGCGTGGTGGCGGTGGTGGTGGACGACGGGGACGGCGCGCCGCTCAGGCCGCTCATGGCCTCGGTGGGGGCGGCCCCGGGCTTGAGCCAGCGGATGTAGGTGCTGAGGTCGAAGTTGGTGACGGCGTTGATGCCGCGGTACTCGATGGCGGCGATGTCGTAGGCGCGCGCCGCCTCCTCCTGGGTGCTGTAGGTGCCGAGGTAGAGGTACTTGTTGCCGAACACCCGGCCGATCCGGGCCTCCCACCGCCCGTTGTGGTGGTGCCGCGCCACGCCCCTGTACTTGGAAACGCCGCGGGAAAACCCATTGCTCTTTCTGCATATTGTGTGCAAAATCCAAGATAATTAGCATTAATTTTTTGGATGATCTTTTAGGGATTTATTTTGCATCCTGTACAAAACGAGATTTTTGCATGTTTTCTTCCATAGTTTAGATGCGGTCCACCGGTCAGCTACACAGACAAGATTTTAAGCAAGGGAAATTTGATTCCTGCGAAGAAAACTATTTGAAATGATTATTGCTGCGGTTGTAAAAAGAGAGAAGGTGTGCGTGAGACGATCAAGGACACCTCCTAGCACTTATAGAGGGTGTATCATTTGATTGTTAGGGATTCTACATAAATATTTTCTTTTCAGCATAAATCTTGTTTCCCTATCAACAACGTATCAAGCCTTAATTTTTTTTTTGTGTTTCTCAAAAGAAACTTCCAAAGTACGATATGATTAATCCTATGTATCTAAGAGAGTGATCCCGACTAACTTATTTATCTAAACACGCAAGCATACTATATCATCATATAATTATGGATCAGATAAGGCTCACCTCAACATGCAACCATGCTAGGTATCCGCAAAAAGTAACATTATACATAAATCTTTTTTCTCTCAAAAGACATATTTTTTTCTATCAACAACTTATCGAGCCTCAAAGTTCTTTGTGTTTTTCAAAAAGAAACTTACGAAAAACTAGGATCTAATTAACCAAAATACCATCCATTATTATATATAGTTTTTGAAGAAAAAATATATTTGCCGCACCTTCTTATTGACGCTAGGTATTCTTCCCTGGATACGCCCTGCATCACCTTCAGCTCCTTCTCGTAGTCAACGACCTGTTTGCATGCACAAGCATAGCAACAGTAGCAAGTCAGTAATACAATCTTGCAGATCTACATATACATGTGGAGAAGAGAACTAAAAACATATCCTGAGCACAAAAATACGTACTGGGAAGTTAGTATAGGTGGTGGGTCCCCAGTATTTGAGCGCTGCCAGATCGTATGCCCTCGCCGCCGCCTCCTCCTCGTTATACGCCCCAAGGTAGACTGCATGACAACGTACATACATATATGCGGTATATAAGATTTTCTCCGATAAAGATGTGGTATACAAGATGAACATATATGTATGTAAATCGTATATACATACACAGCTATACGTATACATGAAACTCATTATAAGTGGGCGTCACGTCGAAACGTATGTTATGTATTAGTACATACCTTGCTTTCCTTTCTTCTTTTGCGTCGGGTTCCACGTCCCCTTGTCCCACAGGTGAGCCTCGAACCTGCCCGTCCAACGATGCCTGCAAAAAGATACAGCCGTATTGATTATCAGTACGCTATCTCGTATACGCTACACACACAAGTATACTTGGACATATACTCCAAAGCTATATGTAGGTCTAGCTGTAGCCAAACAATTACAGTAATACGCAAAAGCTTAACCCACAACAATACAAGTATATGCTATACGTACAAAAGCAGCCAAAAAAAAAAACGTTATACATGTGTACGTGTTCAAGCAGTTAAAAAAAAAGCACGTACCTGCTTACACCTCTGAACCTGGAGCTCCTCTTCGCCGCCGCATTGCCACCGGTCGACTTGTCGCCGGCGCCGTCTTTACCGTTCCCCGTCACCCCAGACACCCCCGACCCCGCCGGAGGCTCCCTCTTTCTCCTCTTCACGCTGATCTTCACGCCGTCGTCGATCACCGGCGCCGCCCGCGGCGCGGCCTCACAGTACCGCACCCCTCCCCCACCTCCTCCTCCGGCCGCCGCGACGATGCCATTGATCAGCTCGTCCTTCACCATCCCATACGCCTCCATGGCCGTCAACCCCGTGGGTACACTTTCCTTTTCTCAACCCAGCTCGGATCTCACCAAGAATGGCGTCGGGAGCTAACCCCGTTGGGTGCGCGCAAGTTTATACCCGCGCGCGCACGCACGGGCCGGTGTCCGTATGCAGTAGGTGCGCGGATGGTGGTGGTGGAGTCCATCCTTGTTTCCATCTATGGGGGTGAGAAGGACATGAGGCGTCGATGTTCCCGGTGCCAAGGGCTTTGTCCCTTGTGCTGGATACGGTTTTGACAGCTTTTCTGGCCGCCATGCATTGGTGGGTTACCGTATAGCTAGCACAGGGCGGATGTGGCCTGCCCTTACTGGCCAGCAAAATTGGTTTAAATTAGCCCCCCTGTTAAGATATGCATAGTTGCGTACACACCTAGCTAATAGTCAATTGGTAGTTTCTTTCCAGGATGATCATCCGGGGAATAGATTTCTCTTTCTGATGTTGTTTTAGTTGGAACTCAATTTTGATGAAGTTTCTTCAAAGCATGTAAGTGACGCCGATACCAATAAATTTGAACCAAACTGGAGAAACAAAATTCTAATTTGGACCAGATTTGAAGTTTCATCTCCAGCTGGAAAGACTGGCCCACATGTCATGTCGACGTGGCACTCAGAAGTATTCCGTATATTTTTTGAACCAAAGACCGTAGAACAATCGTTCTACGGTAATTTTCATTCAAATTAAAGCAAAGTTATGTACATGAAGAAAATACAGCCGGGCCATCTAACCAACACCACTTCGAGGAAAATCCATAATGAATTAAGCTAGGTTATCTGTAATCCATCCTCTGAAAGCTTCTCTGTGCTTCTCTTTGGTTCTCAATATAATCTTCTTGAGGTCCTCCCGGAGTAGACTTCTCCAAGCTTGGACCGAAGGGTTTTGAGCGTCGAAGATTTTGGAGTTCCTCTGCATCCAAATGTGCCAGCATCCCATGTTAATTATGCTCATTGCAAACTGTTTGGGCAAATGATTTAGCAGAAAAGTTATTTCATCAAAGGCATTGATGCCTCTCTCCCTGGAATGAGCAATTGAATCCCAACATGCCAAAGCAAAAGGCAGTCCCAGAAGAGATGTAAACTGGTTTCTTCGCAAGCGCAGCTGCAAATCTCACAATTATAACTGGGCAGATGGAACTTCTTTCTGAAAAGGAGATTTCTGACATTTACTCTGTCATGCAGAATCAACCAGACAAAAATCTTATATCTCAGCATTGCAGCAGTTCTCCAAATATTCTTGAAAAGTGGTGAAGCTAACTCTTTTGTTTGCAACTGTTTATACATTTTGATTGAAGAATATCCATCTTTATACTGATTCCAAGAAAAGTCCCATGAGTCTAGAGCATTGTTAAGCTGTGTATTTTGCATGAGAGCAGTCACTTCCTGAAATTGCTGATGAGCCTAAATGGATAAAGGAGTGAAGAAATGTTTAGAAAGGTCCTCCAAGTCTTTGATTTTCTGGACTAAAATTTGCTCTTGCTTGCTGAAAGAGAATAGCTCTGGGAATTTGTCTTTAAGTACGCCTTGGTTCCAGTTATCCATCCAAAAACTAACAGTGTTTCCAGAGCCTAATTTAGGAACAGCTACTTTTCTGAATTAAGGGACCAGCTTGAGAATACTTTTCCACCAAAAAGATCCTTGTGGTGTAGTGTTAAGCATTTTGTCAGGGTAATAAGCCTCCCAGATCATCTTGACCCAGGAATGTCTTGCTGATTGAGGAATTTGTGGCTATGCTTCATGAGCAGACATTTGTTGTGGCTGACAACATCAAGGACACCTAGTCCTCCTCTGTCTTTGGGCTGACAAACTTTGTCCCAAGCAATCAGAGCAGTGCCTCTGTCTTCCATCCCATATTTCCTCCAAAAGAAGTGCTTAAGATATTTTTTAATCTGTTCCATGACACCAGCTGGAAGTGAAAGTGTGCACATGAAGAAAATTGGCAAACTATAGAACACAGACTTAACCAGGACCAATTTATCTCCATAAGACAGCAAAGAGGAACAACCAGCAAGCCTTCTTTCAATTCTCTTCATGATGGGCATAAAATGCTCTAATTTTTGTTTGGAAAGACACAGGGGTAGTCCCAAATAGGTGAAAGGGAGAGATCCAGCTTTGCAACCCATAATGTGAGCTAACTCCAGCATTTTATCACTTGCAGTATTGATGGGGACAATCACGGATTTTTCATAATTGACTCTCAGCCCAGTGTAAGTACTAAGTACATGAGCAAGTTCTTGAGTTGATGGAGTTATGCAGCATTGGCTTGCATGACTAGGACAGTATCATCAGCATACTGAATTATGGGGAAATCTTGATCACTATTATTATGCAGAGGAGAAGAAATCAGACCATTCTTCATAGCTTCATTTAGAATTATTTGAATCAGGTCAGCAGCAATGACAAACAACAAAGGTGAGAGAGGATCTCCTTGTCTGACCCCTCTTTTACAGAGGAATTTCTTACCAGGCACTCCATTCAGTAGCACAGAGGAACAGATGAGAAAATCGTATCCATCCACATAATCCACCTAGGCCCAAATCCTCTAGCAATGAGCAGATTCCTAATGGCCTCATGCTCAATCATATCAAAAGCTTTCTCAAAGTCTTGTTTGAGAATAATCAACTCCTGCCCTGATTGATGGCATTGATGGATGAATTCATATGACCAGGCCAAACAATCCTGGATTGATCTCTTTTTAAGAAACCCATATTGATTCTGGTGAACCAGCTTTAGTATAACAGCCTGCAGCCTGTTAGCCAGGAGCTTAGTAATGATTTTGCTGGAGCAGTTCAGCAAAGAGATTGGTCTGAAATCATTAGCATGCACAGGGGCATCTTTTTTGGGCAACAGAGTAATAAAAGAGGAGTTAATGCTCTGTAAATTCAATTTGCCATCATAAAAGTCTTCAATGAGCTTGTAGAAGTCTGGAACAATGATATCCTAGCAGTTTTTAACAAAATCAGTATTTAAGCCATCTGGTCCTGGTGCCTTGTCAGAAGGAAGCTCTTTAACTACTGCATCAATTTCCTCTTTTGTGAAAGGCTTGTCAAGCTCAATGAGTTCTGGCATCTTTTGAATAAGATCTTCCAAGTTGAGGAGATTGAAAGTGGGCACAGAGGTACTGAGCCTTTGCTTAAAAGCTCTCCATAGAATTGCAGCTTTAGCCTGGTGATCATCTTGCATGTTACCAACTTCATCTTGCAAACTAGCAATATAATTCCTCATGTAATTGATGGTTGCTTTTACTTTCACATATTTTGTATTGGCCTCCCCTTTCAGAATCCATTTAATGGTTGCTCTTTGCTTCCAGTAAGCCTTTTGCATTTCCAACAAGTTTAGCAAGTGCTTCTTAACAATTTCTCTGCCATTCCATTCAATAGTGGTTAGAGTTCTGAAATCTTCAATAGTACGAAAGAACAGAATGAGATCATTGCATGCTTGTATTAGTTTTGACAGCTGAGAAAGCTCTTTGGCCCAAATCTTTAAACCCTTCCTCAATCTTTTTAGCTTGGCAGTGATCCTTTTAGCACTATCAGTTTCATTGACCTCTTGTTGCCAGATATTTTTCACTATGTCTTTAAAACTATTAATCTGCATCCAGTAGTTTTCAAACTTGAAAATCTTTGATTTGGGAATCATGGTGCCAATCTTAATGATGCATGGAATATGATCAGAAATAGGCTTGGAAAGAGGCAACACCATGGTGTTTGGGAAGTTAGAAGTCCAAGCTTCAGAAGAGAAAACCCAGTCAAGTTTTTCAAGCAAAGGTGTTGTTTGCATATTGCTCCATGTAAAAGCTCTACCCTCCAGGGGAATTTCAAGCAAGCCCAAAGAGCTGATTGCTTCATTGAACAGAAGCATGTCATTGGAGGGATATCGAATATAATTAAAATCTCCAAGCATCAACCAATTGCAGTCATCAGGAATCTGAATATTAGAGAACCAATCCATGAAAATGAGCCTGTCTTCAGAGAGACAAGGGACATAGATATTTGATAGAGTCCAGATGGAACTGGAGAGTTTCGAGGTGAATCAAATGGAAATAGAGAATCTATTTTTGGAAAGAGTTTCACCTGATAAAATGGATTCATTCCAGACCACTAACAATCCTCCTGAAGCACCCACAGATGGTTGGTAATCAAACTTATTCAGACATTTAGGGCAAAACTGCTTAATATATCTGCTATCAAAAAATTCCCTCTTTGTTTCCTGGATGCATAGAATGTCACAATTTGTCTCATCGACTTTATTTCTGATAGCTAGCCACTTATCTTTGTCATTAATGCCTCTAATATTCCAATTCAAAATTTTCCACTGCTTATTCATAGATGAAACACTCTGATAACTGAAAACGGTAGCTCTTTAAAGCTTTGCGCAGATTAAAGATCTTAGTCTGATACAGTACCAAAAGTGACAGTTCAACCTCTCTCAAGTACATGAACTTACATAAGGACACTGGATAAGACACAATCATTACATCCATAATTCAAAAGACAGCTAGAGAGGGCCTCTATGAATCTCTTATGCAGGGCTGGGCAGTCCTCCTTTCTTTGTTCCCTTCTTGCTCTTCTCCTTGTCCTCTTTCTCCTTGACTTCTTTCTTTTTCTTGGCCTGATGGAGAGCATCATCTGAGCAGTCCTTCTTAAGAATCTTGCAAAATGCAACAGACAGATTTTTAACTACTTTTCTGGGAATTGAAGGAGGATTGACATTACAAGGCAAACAGTTTCTGTCCATGCAAGTTTTCTTTCTATAACCATGATTCAGTTGCTGAATTCTACAACTCTTTCCCACCTGGGATTCAATGAGGGGAGCCTTGTCCTTCCTCTTTCTGTAGACCTGGATGGCTAAAGTGCTGGATGACATTTCAGTTGTTGAAGATTTGGAAGGTGGAGTGGAAGTAAGGGTGGAAGAGTGCACTTCCTTGTCCTTATGATTCTGGCAGAGAGGCTGAAGAACAGAATCACATTTATCAGGCACCAAAAGGTTTCAGGTTTGAACTATCTGATTGTGCAGAATAATCTTTCATAACTGAGAGGAAAGCAACTGTTTGGCCCACTCAAATATGTCTGGTATTAATAAAGCAAGTGCAATAAAATTTATCCATTCATTAGGTACCTGAGTAACTTCCTTAGGATGACCTACTGGAGCAAAGTGCTTCCTCCAGAGATCTGCTTCCTCAAAACCAGCACATCTAGTGTGCAGATCTTCATGGGCTTGAGGCAAAAACATCTTCTGCATGACTGGTTCTGCAGCATGAGGCAACAATTGACAAGCTCCCACATGGATAGAATCTTTATAAATAGGAATAGGAAAGCCAGGCGGGGGACTAGAACTACCTGAATCTGGACTAGGCAGTTCTTTATCACTGGTGGTGCCCACAGGGTTAACAGGAGCCACAACTGCAACATTAACCAAAGTGTTACATGTAGCTTCTTGAACTTCAGAAACAGTTCCTACTGTCTCATGCTGAAGAATGTTGTTATCTTGAGTATCAACTGGACCCAGTGGCACTTGATCATTAGGCAGACTGTTGCCAACCAACTGAACGACAGGAATTGTGATTTGTGGCTCTGACAACTCTTGCATTTGCTGTCCAACAGGCATCTAAAGAGCACTTGAAGTATCAGCTGGCTGTTCCTACTGCAAGAACACTGTAGCAACAGGCAGAGGGTTTATCTCTTGTTGCACAACCACATTCTCCTGCTGCACAACTGGTGGGAGCTCAAGTTGCAATGGCTGCATCACAACTTCCAGGGGCATGTTGAGATCAACCTGTTAAGATATGCAAGTTGCATACACACCTAGCTAATAGTCAATTGGTAGTTTCTTTCCAGGATGATCATCCGGGGAATAGATATCTCTTTCTGATATTGTTTTAGTTGGAACTCAATTGTGATGAAGTTTCTTCAAAGCATGTAAGTGATGCTGACATCAATAAATTTGAACCAAACTGGAGAAACAAAATTCTAATTTGGACCAGATTTGAAGTTTCATCTCCAGCTGGAAAGACTGGCCCACATGTCATGCCGATGTGGCACTCAGGAGGATTCCGTATATCATTGCACATGCCAGTGCACTCTCTCCAAACAAGGAGATGCGATGAAGCAGGTGTGAAGTGTTTCAAGTGTTGTATTGTATGGATTGTCTTGCAAAACTAATTTAAGGGGTTGGTTAAAAATAAGGACATCAAATGCATCGTCTTCTTTTGTGTGGAGGGAAGACACTTCAAATGCATCTTGTCACAGGCTACATCACACATGATGTGTCCACATAAACAAATATATAGAATGTTAACACACCGTGTGGTCAGTTATATACGGCGCCAACTCAGTCAGGATAAAGATCAAATGTTAAATCTGACTAAAACGTTGTCCTGGTTCAAGGTGTCACAAAGAAAAACTTAAATCCGGTTAAACTATAAAAAATGTGCGACTAGTATGTGTATAATTCCTACTTCATTAATAGCAGAAGAATCATAAAAAGCAAATATGTTGCCACTGGTGCAAAGAAAGCAAACTGAAAAATAAGAAAAATAAATCTATTTATGACATAATTGATATTTTAGGGTTGAACAAAGTGTCGTGCAATTCAGATATAGGGTGAAAAAAAAAACAGTTCTACACCTCGATATATATTGGACAATTTTTTTATTTTACATGCCTTAAAATTGCAATCTAAAAATACACATTGACAGTTTTTTTAGATTTATGTAGCTGTCATTCATTTTTTAAGAAAAATGTCGCTGTCATTCATATCTTGTATTTCTTAGGCCGGTTGCTGCGTCGTGAGTCAACATTAACGCAACTATTTACATAGTAGCAAATGTAAATTTTGAATATAACTATGTAAGGAAACCTCGGGAGCAAATAACATGTTCTGCACCATAAATGTTTAATATCATTTCTATGTGCTTGCAGAGTTAATTTAACAACACATATTAACCTATAACTATGAATTAATAAAGTTATTTTTTTGGGGGGGGGGGGGGGGGGGTGGGGGATAAATACTGTTGTATTTTACAGGGGTAATAATTAAATTTGTTAATTAGATTTACTTTTATTTGGCAGTTGTATGTCATTGTGTGCAAATGGAACTGAACCAGCTATTTCTGGAATGATCCTATCTCCTTAAAATACATACACATAGTTGTATGGAAGCCGAACATGGTGGCGAATCATAATCTTTCCTTGCAACATCTGAGGATGAGAATTGCAAGCTGTAACATCATGACAGATAGGGACTACCTGCATGACTGTCCTCTCGCGTGAAAATACCATCCCTTTCAGCACAAATATAATGATAAGACCAAGGAGCGGGGTTACAGATTCCTAATTGTTGTCTTAGCACACACATTTGCCCATGTAATTAAATTAGTGGGCCCTTGATGAATTATTATATGTTTTTGTCAAGGAACTTCCCAGCACTTTCCTGGCTTTTTCAGCGTGCATATCTCCCATAGGTGTGTCCAGCTGAAGCTGTGGGTTTTCCTTTAATTTCATTTTGTATCATACAAGTGGCAATTGTTTGTATTGTCAAACAAGAAATAAATATATATTTTATCAACTCAAAAATAAAATCTTCCAGCCAGGAACAACACATGGTGTGTGGTTTTAGCACAGCACGCGCGCTTGGAATGCATGAATTTTATAGTAATTGGTGAGATCTCATAGAGATCCCGCATAATTCTCGTATATTCCAAACATATAAACATGGTTCAAATGAGCTTACTTGACTCCACGCCTCCTTACATCAAAGGGTCCCTTGAATTTAACACATTGCAGCTGGGTAACAACTTCCAACAGTGAACTATATGATGTAAAATATTTCCCCCTTTTCTGAATAACTTCTCACCTTCCTGTGTACTCTACGACTCTCCAACATCATCCAACATGCATGACAATGGACAAGTCAACAAATGGGGATTTCCGGATATAATTTCTTACACCTCCTGTCAATATGTATATTCGAGAAGATGACAGTTAGTTTTCCAAAGATAAATTTGGTGTGGCAGGCGTCGAAAATAACACCACTGAAAAGGACGGAAACCTGCCTCACAAGAATACGTTCATCCCCGTTCCATCAAGAAAGACAAAGATAGAGAACATACAGGGCATACTATGCGCTATGGTCTTAATTATGGAATATAGGCAAGCTTCAAAGCACATCGAGCTGGCTAAAGGTGTAGGCAATCTGGTAGCTAGTGAGTACCTTGGGCGCCTGGCTAACTAGGTACCGAATATTGGCTTATTAGCTCATTGATCTATATATATTGTTCTAGGACGGTTTGCCGTTGTTGTGTTTTTAGTTAATTTAGTGTTCCGTGGTGAAATATTCTATTCTAATGAGGAATCTTTAGGGATTTAAGTGGAAGTGTCTGATTACCTCTAAAAATGACTGTTCGCAGTTACATCCAAATATAAGGAAACCATGATGTTGTCTTGCAATACCACTGGTTATATCCTAGAAGAGAAAACCACTAGATATCAAGATCCAACAGCCAAAAAGAAATTATCACTGGTAATATCCTTAAAGAGAAAATCACTAAATATCAACATCCGACGGCCAAAAAGATATGTCTGTGAGAGAAGTGAAGGATACACGGCTTTAATGTCTGTAAATATCCCCATGAGATAAATCACTAGATATATAATATATTTTAGTGGATGTAATTTAACCAATTAAGTTTTTTAGAACAAAACCAAAGTTTCTCCAACCAAGGGTTTCTTTGATTCAAAGTTATCTTATAGGATTTTTGAAAGATTAGAATCCTTTTGATTTTTCCTACGTTTGCCATTTGATTTATAGGACTGAATCTTATAGGATTTTTTCCTAAGGAATCATGTGTACTACATTTTAGGGGAAATCTAGCATCCACTCCAACCTATTTTTTTGGAATTCATTTGCTTTTCATGTGGCATCAAACACTCTTTATTAATTCTGTAGGATTCAAGTGGACATTCAGCCTTTCCTAATACTACGCAGACTCATCAAACAACATTTTTGAGCTTTCTTCAGGATTTGGCCCGAACTTTTTGGCAGATGCCACTCCAATCTTGTATATTTTTTTTCTATTCCTGTCTTTTGAGAATCAATGCAATCAAAGAGAGCCTTAAACTCCCAATTCATAGTTTCTATCCAAATAAAGCTTTTTTTTTTCACGTTTAAGCTCTGCATTTCTAGATATTCTGATAATTCGTAGGTTGATCTCTCTTGCCTCAATATGAATGCGTGACTCTTCTTTCTTTGAGAGTGAGAGGAATGTATGACTAGTTAGGATTGATCATATTGCCAATGAAGAAAAGGACATTTATAGAGTATATCTATTAACATGAGTATAATTTCGTCAGATATTCTTTATTCTAGTACCGCAGAGTCATCAGCATGCATATCCACATTGCCGAGATCTTTGTACGAGCACAATAAGAAAGCGAAATTGAGTACATCTTTCTGCGAGGGTTCAAAGCTTAGGGCTCTAAACTAATTAGTTAGTAGAGTTCTATATGGAAGACTAGCAGCACACTGGCATACTACTAAAGCATGCATGGGTTCTTTTCTTCTCTGAAATAGCATTTGTTTTTCTTTTCTGAAGGTAGGTTCAAGTTGGCTTGCTGCATGGTGAGGTTGGCTGACAGCGAGACAAAAACGGGATAGCATCTCGCCCTTGGGTTGGCCGCTGTTCGTTTTGATTAAGCTCTGTTGACGCGTCATACATAATTTGAGAACGCGTGTCCGACTTGAGATCGAAATGGAGGGCGGGCTTCTGGAGTAAAGTAATGTTTCTTTGGAGATTTAGCAGCGTAAGTACTACTAGTACAATGTATAATGGGTCAAACCAGTGACATGTTTGAGTGCGTGTAAGTGACATGGTGACTGATTCGTGAATGGTGACAGCTGATAAAAGTAAATCAGAATATGCTAAGGACTGCATATGGTATGATTTCAGGCTGGGACCAGTAGAGCTACCAAAACTTCTTTAAATAAAAATAAATGTTACGCTATTTCAACCCGAAGCTATTGACTTGGCACACCTTTCGCCTCCAAATATTGTTGAAATCCCCTAAATAGTCATACCAAGCATCACTTTACTCCCTGGCGAGTTTCTATAACGCAAAGAAGTTCCCCAAAAATATGGGAAAAATATGATATAAATTTTTTCTCTCTCGAATACGCACGAGTGTACGTATCATATATTATAGAAGAAGAAGGGGGGTAAAGAGCCCCTCCACAATACATGGAAGGATAAAAGAAAACATAAACTGCTAAAGAGAATTATACATTAGGGAGTTTCAAACGTCAATTAAAGTTAGGAAGGAAATGATTGGTTAGAAATTGCCTCATCGACCTCAGACGTCAAAAATAAACAAATTGGACGGTTTTTTGCCTGGTACGAGCGGTGGTACAACCGATTCGGTCGTACCATGTACCCGCTTTCATTCTAGAAATCAACAGAGAGCGTCGCCGTGTGGTACGAGTGTGGGTGTGAGCGCGAGATGGCCTACAAGACACATCTTGTATTGTAGCACATTTGTGTAAGTATTCCGGTAGTAATTTTCCAAACAAAGAGCGGAGGAGAGTATTTATGAGTACTTTCGTCACACACGAGTTATCACAAGTTTCATATGAAGTAACTGTGCAAGAATCTGCAGAAGCTATTAGTGTCCCTTGAAACAAATTTACCAGTGGTAAAAAAGATTAATTGTAGGAGCAAAAATATTAACAACTTAAAAGTAAAGAGCATATATTAAAAGACTGAAAATAAAGATGGTTTCCTGCTGTAGAGAGATTAGGTGCGGAGAGACTTCAGATCATGGTGCATATCAAGTGTACTAGTGCGACGGTGAGATGGCTTATATCGTGAGTATATTGTACTGTGTGTCTGTTCAGTAGGCGGTGTAGTACTCCTCGACTCGAGTTACATTCTACTATATGGTCCTGCTTCGATGTTGCCACAACGTGGTTGTCTCCACAATTAAGTTTGTTAAACCGTAACCATGCATTATAAATTCAATGGTTCATCGTTATCTCATACTGTCTTCGATCCTCGTAGATATCCCACCAGTCACCCGGAGGTCACAGATTCACTAAACAATATGTCTTACCTATGTAGGTCTTTTAATCATGTTTCCTAGGCCCTTAAATTGGACAACACGCATTACACTCATCATAGATAGACAACTTGCTAAAAAGGCATAAAACTAGAAACACGAATGATGGCATATAGAATAGGCACAAATGAATCTTACCAATCACCTACATCTCCCGCGCCTAGGGAAAATTACTCACACATCAGAGAAGAATAACCAATCATCCCAAAAAATAAACCAATGAAAATCATATTGATAATACCGGGAAGGTCCACAATAAGGTGAATGATTAAACAAGTCTTAGTCTCCAAATGAGTAAAAATAGAATTGCAAACTCTAGTCTTACAACTTGGAATTTCTCTCCTTATGATGATGATACGATGAATGGAAAACGACATGACATAAATAAAAGAGTCCATCAGAGTCAGGTTAACAACTACCCACCAACAACAGGAGATAGATAAACATGAGTCAAGGAACAACCCTAAGCATGCACACTACGACAAGCAGGGCTAACAAGGTGAACAAGCATGAACATAGCATGCTAGGAGTGGAAATGTAAAGGCAATATCAGTTGAAAATAATCACGTTATGCAGCGGATAGGTAATGAAGACCAACTATAACATCCATATTCTAATGCAAGCAATGTGGACGAAAGAACTATGATGTTTCAGAATGGAGGAGGTTTTTCTTGCCTGGAATCCATGCTTGGTACATTCACAGACCTTTCTCGTAGCTCGCATCATCTCCGAGTCCTATCCGGGAAGAAGCAAAACACTAGAAGGATCCAATCAACATATGCATCTTATAACCAGAGGAAAGATCCATCGTGCTCACGGAATGCAATGCATGCCATGACATGGGTGATGTGCAAGTTAACTTAATGCAACATGAATCAAGTTAAATAGAGCTATGCAGAGGGTAAAGCATCTTAAAGAAAGGGAATGATACATGTTTTAAGACCAATGCAATTTTAGTTGATGCAAACACGTATGAAAGTTGTGTAAATCGAATGTAGGGATTATTCTGATTAAGATGGCATATTGGATCATATTTTATTACCTGGGAAGAAAATATACGAATTATGTCATTTATATAATGCAATTTAAATGTATGCATCATTTTAGAATGTCAAACATGAATGCAAATGACAAATTCATGACAAACAATTTTCTGAACAAGTTTCATATATAACTTTTCAAATTTGGAGCTATCAGCTATGGATTATAATATGGGGCGTGTTCAGGTCAATGGCCCATTGCATGAACTGTCCTGGAAGTGGGTGCGGACTGGTGTACACGACTGAGTTGCGTAGTAGTACGGCGGTTGCATCTCCACCTGCCGGCCGACGAGTGCATCGGCGTCGGCGCCCCTAGTGCCCTCCCAGACCCTGGTCCCTGTCCCGAGGCGTTTCCCTTCTTATGAGGTGGTGGGTAGCCGGCCGCCAAGTTATTTCTCCTTGCTTCTTTGGACACTGCGGTGCGTGTTGCGGGTCACCGAGTTGATCTTGCGGGCGGCCACCACCTTTTGTTCCTCCTCCTCAGGCTGTAGCAACCCTACGAATAGGTCCATGCGACTGTGGAAGGTAAAAAGAGCGGGAACAAGGCGGACAGCCATGACGATCGGCTAGAGAGGGTGGGAATGTGCTGGCTTTGGTTTGAAAACAGTACGAATGTGTTGGAAATATGCCCTAGAGGCAATAATAAATTAGTTATTATTATATTTCCTTGTTCATGATAATCGTTTATTATCCATGCTATAATTGTATTGATAGGAAACTCAGATACATGTGTGGATACATAGACAACACCATGTCCCTAGTAAGCCTCTAGTTGACTAGCTCGTTGATCAATAGATGGTTATGGTTTCCTGACCATGGACATTGGATGTCATTGATAACGGGATCACATCATTAGGAGAATGATGTGATGGACAAGACCCAATCCTAAGCCTAGCACAAAGATCGTAGTTCGTATGCTAAAGCTTTTCTAATGTCAAGTATCTTTTCCTTAGACCATGAGATTGTGCAACTCCCGGATACCGTAGGAATGCTTTGGGTGTACCAAACGTCACAACGTAACTGGGTGGCTATAAAGGTGCACTACAGGTATCTCCGAAAGTGTCTGTTGGGTTGGCACAAATCGAGACTGGGATTTGTCACTCCGTGTAAACGGAGAGGTATCTCTGGGCCCACTCGGTAGGACATCATCATAATGTGCACAATGTGACCAAGGGGTTGATCACGGGATGATGTGTTACGAAACGAGTAAAGAGACTTGCCGGTAACGAGATTGAACAAGGTATCGGTATACCGATGATCGAATCTCGGGCAAGTGCAATACCGTTAGACAAAGGGAATTGTATACGGGATTGATTGAGTCCTTGACATCATGGTTCATCCGATGAGATCATCGTGGAACATGTGGGAGCCAACATGGGTATCCAGATCCCGCTGTTGGTTATTGACCGGAGAACGTCTCGGTCATGTCTACATGTCTCCCGAACCCGTAGGGTCTACACACTTAAGGTTCGATGACGCTAGGGTTATAAAGGAAGTTTGTATGTAGTTACCGAATGTTGTTCGGAGTCCCGAATGAGATCCCGGACGTCACGAGGAGTTCCGGAATGGTCCGGAGGTAAAGATTTATATATGGGAAGTCCTGTTTTGGCCACCGGAAAATGTTTGGGATTTTTCGGTATTGTACCGGGAAGGTTCTAGAAGGTTCCGGAGTGGGGCCCACCTGCATGGGGGGACCCACATGAACATGGGTAGTGGGGGAAAGGCCCCACACCCCTGTTCAAGGCGCACCAAGATCCCCCGTTAGAAGGAATAAGATCATATCCCGAAGGGATAAGATCAAGATCCCTAAAAAGGGGGGATAACAATCGGTGGGGAAGGAAATGATGGGATTTCTTTCCTCCCACCTTGGCCAATGCCCCAATGGACTTGGAGGGCAAGAAACCATCCCCTCCACCCCTATATATAGTGGGGAGGCGCATGGGAGCTTCACACGAAGTTCTGGTGCAGCCCTCCCCCTCTCCCAAGTCCTCCTCCTCTCCCGCGGTGCTTGGCGAAGCCCTGCAGGATTGCCACGCTCCTCCACCACCACCACGCCGTCGTGCTGCTGCTGGATGGAGTCTTCCTCAACCTCTCCCTCTCTCCTTGCTGGATCAAGGCATGGGAGACGTCACCGGGATCTACGTGTGTTGAACGTGGAGGTGCCGTCCGTTCGGCACTAGGATCTCCGGTGATTTGGATCACGACGAGTACGACTCCTTCAACCCCGTTCTCTTGAACGCTTCCGCTTAGCGATCTACAAGGGTATGTAGATGCACTCTCCTTCCCCTCGTTGCTGGTTTCTCCATAGATAGATCTTGGTGACACGTAGGAAAATTTTGAATTTCTGCTACGTTCCCCAACAGTGGCATCATGAGCTAGGTCTATTGCATAGATTCTTTGGACGAGTAGAACACAAAGTAGTTGTGGGCGTTGATTTTGTTCAATATGCTTACCGTTACTAGTCCAATCTTGTTTCGACGGTATTGTGGGATGAAGCAGCCCGGACCGACCTTACACGTACTCTTACGTGAGACAGGTTCCACCGATTGACATGCACTTGTTGCATAAGGTGGCTAGCGGGTGCCAGTCTCTCTCACTTTAGTCGGAATGGATTCAATGAAAAGGGTCCTTATGAAGGGTAAATAGCAATTGACATATCACGTTGTGGTTTTGCATAGGTAAGAAACGTTCTTGCTAGAAACCCATAGCAGCCACGTAAAACATGCAAACAACAATTAGAGGACGTCTAACTTGTTTTTGCAGGGTATGCTATGTGATGTGATATGGTCAAGAAGAATGTGATGAATGATATGTGATGTATGAGATTGATCATGTTCTTGTAATAGGAATCACGACTTGCATGTCGATGAGTATGACAACCGGCAGGAGCCATAGGAGTTGTCTTAATTTATTGTATGACCTGCGTGTCATTGAACAACGCCATGTAATTACTTTACTTTATTGCTAAACCGTTAGCCATAGTAGTAGAAGTAATAGTTGGCGAGACAACTTCATGAAGACACGATAATGGAGATCATGATGATGGAGATCATGGTGTCATGCCGGTGACGATGATGATCATGGAGCCCCGAAGATGGAGATCAATGGAGCTATATGATATTGGCCATATCATGTCACTACTATATAATTGCATGTGATGTTTATTATGTTTATGCATCTTGTTTACTTAGAACGACGGTAGTAAATAAGATGATCCCTTACAACAATTTCAAGAAGTGTTCTCCCCTAACTGTGCACCGTTGCTAAAGTTCGTCATTTCGAAGCACCACGTGATGATCGGGTGTGATAGATCCTTATGTTCACATACAACGGGTGTAAGACAGTTTTACACATGCAAAACACTTAGGGTTAACTTGACGAGCCTAGCATGTACAGACATGGCCTCGGAACACAGAGACCGAAAGGTCGAGCATGAGTCGTATAGTAGATACGATCAACATGAAGATGTTCACCGATGATGACTAGTCCGTCTCACGTGATGATCGGACACGGCCTAGTTGACTCGGATCATGTAATCACTTAGATGACTAGAGGCATGTCTATCTGAGTGGGAGTTCATAAGATGAACTTAATTATCCTGAACATAGTCAAAAGATCTTTGCAAATTATGTCGTAAGCTCGCGCTTTAGTTCCACTGTTTAGATATGTCCCTAGAGAAAATATAGTTGAAAGTTGACAGTAGCGATTATGCGGACAGTAGAAAGCTTGTGTCCTTAATGCACCGCTCAGTGTGCTGAACCCCAAACGTCGTCTGTGGATGTTGCGAACATCGGACATACACGTTTTGATAACTACGTGATAGTTCAGTTAAACGGATTAGAGTTGAGGCACCAAAGACGTTTTCGAAACGTCGCGGAACATATGAGATGTTTCGAGGGCTGAAATTGGGATTTCAGGCTCGTTCCCACGTCAAGAGGTATGAGACCTCCGACGATTTTCTTAGCCTGCAAACTAAGGGAGAAAAGCTCAATCGTGGAGCTTGTGCTCAGATTGTCTGAGCGCAACAATCACTTGAATCGAGTGGGAGTTGATCTTCCAGATGAGATAGTGATGTTTCTCCAAAGTCATTGCCACCAAGCTGCTAGAGCTTCGTGTTGAGCTATAACATATCAGGGATAGATATGATGATCCTTGAGGTATTTGCGATGTTTGACACCGCGAAAGTAGAAATCAAGAAGGAGCATCAATTGTTGATGGTTGGTGAAACCACTAGTTTCAAGAAGGGCAAGGGCAAGAAGGGATACTTCATGAAACAGCAAATCAGCTGCTGCTCTAGTGAAGAAACCCAAGGTTGAACCCAAACCCGAGACTAAGTGTTTCTGTAATAAGGGGAACAACCACTGGAGCAGAATTACCCTAGATACTTGGTAGATGAGAAGGCTGGCAAGGTCGATAGAAGTATATTGGATATACATTATGTTAATGTGTAATTTACTAGTACTCCTAATAGCACCAGGGTATTAGATACCGGTTCGGTTGCTAAGTGTTAGTAACTCAAAATAAAAGAGCTACGGAATAAATGGAGACTAGCTAAAGGTGAGCTGACGATATGTTTCCAAGTTTGATGTGATCAAACATCGCACACTCCCTCTACCATCAAGATTAGTATTAAACCTGAATAATTGTCATTTGGTGTTTGCGTTGAGCATATACATGATTGGATTATGTCTATCGCAATACAGTTATTCATTTAAGGAGAATAATGGTTACTCTGTTTATTTTAATAATACCTTCAATGGTCTTGCACCTGAAACGAATGGTTTACTGAATCTCGATCGTAGTGATACACATTTTCATGCCAAAAGATATAAGATAGTAATGATAGTACCACTTACTTGTGGCACTGCCATGTAAGTCATATTGGTATAAAACGCATGAAGAAGCTCCATGTTGATGGATCTTTGGACTCACTTGTTTTTGAAAAGTTTGAGACATGCGAACCACGTCTATTGGTGTATACGCATAAAGAAACTCCATGCAGATGGATCGTTTGGACTCACTTGATTTTGAATCACTTGAGATATGCAAATCATACCACAAGGGCAAGATGACTGAAAAGCCTCGTTTTCAGTAGGATGGAACAAGATAGCAACTTGTTGGAAGTAACACATTTTGATGTGTGCAATCCAATGAGTGCTGAGGCATGCAGTGAATATCGTTATGTTCTTACTTCACAGATGATTCGAGTAGATGTTGAGTATATTTACTTGATGAAACACAAGTCTGAATTATTGAATGGTTCAAGTAATTTCAGAGTGAAGTTGAAGATCATCGTGACAAGAGGATAAAATGTCTATGATATGATCATAGAGATGAGTATCTGAGTTACGAGCTTTGGCACGCAATTAAGACATTGTGGAAATTGTTTCACAATTAATACCGCCTGGAACACCATAGTTTGATGGTGTGTCCGAACATCATAGTTGCACCCTATTGGATATGGTGCGTGCCATGATGTCTCTTATCGAATTACCACTATCGTTTATGGGTTAGGCATTAGAGAAAACCACATTCACTTTAAATAGGGCACCACGTAATTCCGTTGAGATGACACCGTATGAACTATGGTTTAGAGAAACCTAAGCTGTCATTTCTTAAAGGTTTGGGGCTGCGACGCTTATGTGAAAAAGTTTCAGGTTGATAAGCTAGAACCCAAAGCGGATAAATTGCATCTTCATAGGACACCCAAAACAGTTGGGTATACCTCCTAATTCAGATCCGAAAGCAACAGGGATTGTTTCTTGAATCGGGTCCTTTTTCGAGGAAAGGTTTGTCTCGAAAAGTTGAGTGGGAGGATGGTGGAGACTTGATATGGTTATTGAACCATCACTACAACTAGTGTGTAGCAGGGCACAGGAAGTTGTTCCTGTGGCACCTACACCAATTGAAGTAGAAGCTTATGATAGTGATCATGAAACTTCAGATCAAGTCACTACCGTACCTCGTAGGGTGACAAGGATGCGTACTACTTTAGAGTGGTACGGTAATCCTATCTTGAAGGTCATGTTGCTAGACAACAATGAACCTACGAGCTATGGAGAAGCGATTCTGGGCCCAAATTCCGACAAATGGATAGAAGCCATGAAATCCGAGATAGGATCCATGTATCAGAACAAAGCATGGACTTTGGTGGACTTGCCCGATAATCGGCAAGCCATTGAGATAAATGGATCTTTAAGAAGAACACGGACATGGACGGTGATGTCACCGTCTATGAAGCTCGACCTGTGGCGAAGAGTTTTTCACAAGTTCAAGGAGTTGACTACGATGAGATTTTCTCATCCGTAGCGATGCTTAAGTCCGTCGGAATCATGTTAGCATTAGCTGCATTTATGAAATCTGGCAGATGGATGTCAAAACGAGTTTCCTTACCAGTCTTCGTAAGGAAAGGTTGTATGTGATACAATCAGGAAGTTTTTGTCGATCCTAAGGAAGCTAAAAGGTATGCTGGCTCCAGTGATCCTTCTAAGGACTGGAGTAAGCATCTCGGAGTTGGAATATGTACTTTGATAAGATGATCAAAGTTTTGGGTTTATACAAATTTATGAGAAACTTGTATTTCCAAAGAAGTGAGTGGGAGCACTATAGAATTTCTGATGAGTATATGTTGTTGACATATTGTTGATTAGAAATGATGTAGAAATTTCTAGAAAGCATATAGGGTTATTGGAAAGTGTTTTTCAATAGAAAACCTCGATTAAGCTGCTTGAACATTGAGCATCAAGATCTAGAAGGATAGATCAAAACACTTAATGGTACTTTCAAATGAGCATATACCTTGACATGATCTTGAAGGTGTTCAAGATGGATCAGTCAAAGAAGGAGTTCTTGCCTGAGATGTAAGGTATGAAGTTAAGACTTAAAGCTCGACCACGGCAGAATAGAGAAAAAGGACGAAGGTCGTCCCCTATGTTTCAGATGTAGGCTCTATAGTATGCTATGATGTGTACCGCACCTGTTGGGGATATTACCACTAGGTGTAAACCGGCCAGCTTGGGCCGAGTTAACTCTGTTAGTGGTACAAGTAGAGAAAGGCCCAAGGCCTATAGTCGGTTTAGAGCTTGTAGCCGTAAACCGGCCTGATGTATAACTTGTATTGTAAGTTAGGAATAGAGAGATACCAACCGGGATACGAGTATGAACCGGTTGGGACTCTATGAACCGACGGGCGTCACTCGTGTATATAAGGGGACGACCCGGCGACGGTTCAAGGACAGACAACCACAACTCGAGCCTAGGCGAAGCTTGTTTGCTCCCTAGCCATCGAGACCACATCAATTCCATCACAACTAGACGTAGGCTTTTACCTTCATCGAAGGGGCCGAACTAGTATAAACCCTTGTGTCTTTGTGTCCGCTTTAACCCCTTCAAGTAAACCCGTAGCGATGGCTCCACGACTAAGTCCTTACGCTAGGACATCTGTCGTGACAAATCCACGACAGTTGGCGCCCACCGTGGGGCTATCGCACGATGGTTTGACGATCTTGGAGGGCAAGCTCAAAGGACTCGAAGGCTACGTCGTGGGCCGGATGACCAAGAGTCGTCGCGGCCGGATCTACATCGACGACGCCGGATGGGATCCCGAGGCCGATTCAATCGAGTACGGATACCGGGTCCCCTTCGGCGGCATACACGCTTTCATCGGCAAGATCGGGGAGCCTGGGCCTGAGCCGGACATCTGCACCGACCTCATCGAGACGGCTCAGCGTGCGCGACCTGCCCAGGTTAAACCGGCCATGAAGCATGTCTTCGTTGGAGTCATCCACGGAGGAGAGTACGACGCCGGTTCAGAACACGATAGTGAGACCGTCGTTTATTCCGGCGATGAATCTTCAACAGGAGAGACCGAGTCATTGTACCAGCTGCAGGGCGATATGATCAGGGGCTGTTCCGACGGTGACAGTATTCCAGACCCCCCAAGCCAGTTCAACCGGGTTGGAGTATTCATGGCCGGTACGCAGGCAGCGAACCACTCTTCAACCGCGGCAGCGATGCTTTCTGGTTCAGCAGCGGCAGCGGCAGCGGCAGCAGGGGCAGGAGGCCCGGTGCGCCCGCCGGTTCAAGTTCTGTCAGATCTATTTGATGCACTAGCAGCGCTTATGGCAGAGGACAACCCGGCGGATCAGGAGGCTCATAATGCAGAAATTGTAAAGGTGAGAGAGCAGATCACGCAAGCCAAAGCGGATCTAGCGTCAGAGAAGGAGCGCATGGCCGCAGAGCGAGCCGCTCTGGACGCACAGGCTTACAAACTCATGCTTGACCAGAGTGCGTCGCAGGAGGTGTTGAAGCGGAAGTATAGATCGCGCCTGCCATTAGGATTTGATCCTAGAAATCTCTTTCAGACCCCGGGAGCCGGACCCAGTAACCCGCCCCAGCACAGGGAGGTAAACCGGATTGAGGCACCAGGAGCAGGAGCGACGGTCCAACCACGCCTGATGGAGCCTCCGCAGCAGAACATGGTGGTTCCTCCGCCGGTACAGACACCCCCAGGTCATTATTCTAATCCTATGGACAACCTTGTTGCGGCCGCCGCACGATTGGAGGCGATCCCAATCGAAGGAGATTCCCCACAAGCAGTTGAGACACGCCGGGTTAAGGAGCTTCTCCGGACTGCGCTGATCCAGCAGGAGGCGTATTCATACAGCCGTGATCGGATTCACTCTACGCCCCGTCCAAGCCGGAGCTACAGCAGGCGTATGGATGAACCGGCCATATCAAGCAACGCGCGGGACCGTGAAGCGGCCCGAGGCAATCACCAGATAGGTGGCATTCGTGATGCTCAGGAGGTGGTGGATCGGGCCCGGGCACGCAGGGAGGCCGAGTTAGCAGCACAGGATGACGCGGGTCAACACACACCGGTTCGCCCTACCACCTTCGCCGGGCCAGGAGTCGCATCCGCTTTAGGGGTGCCCTGTTTAATCCCCGCTTTACGCAATGTGCGTCTGCCTAAAGATTTTAAGGGCCCACGCAAGGTGCCGAATTACACCGCGGATCTGTCCCCTGAAGCGTGGGTTGAAAGTTATGAGATGGCCATGGAGATGCTAGATGTTGACGAGACCGCATGTGCAAAGTACTTCACCATGATGCTGGAAGGCACGGCCCGTACTTGGTTGAAGAGCTTACCGCCCAATTCTATCAGCTCATGGGCCCAGTTACGGGCCCGGTTTATTCAGAACTTCAAGGATACGTGTAAGCAGCCCAAGTCCATAGTAGACCTGGCGGCTTGTGTCCAGGAGGAAGGGGAGTCAACAACCCGTTGGGTACGCCGTGTTTCCGAGATTTTGCACTCCTCTGACCGGATCAACGCTGACTCTGCGATCTTAACATTAGAAGGCAACTGCCGGTTTGAGCCTTTAAAATTAAAATTGGGGCGTATGAAGCGGTTCTGTAATGACATGGGAACCCTCATGGCCGCTTTGGTGAAGTATGCTGATTCGGACAGTACCAAGGATCCTGAAGCTGATGATGATGAAGCAGGGAAGGGAAAGAAGAACGGCAACTCCAAGGGGCAGCAGTACAAACCGGCGGGTCATGGAAACGGAGGCAAGCGCAAGGCCGATGGCAACCCGGATTTCGTAGCCAACACTAATGCGCAGGACAGAGGGCCGCGGCGCAGAGGCAAGGCGAATCGGGGCCAAAATCCAAATATGAGCCGTTTGAATTACTTATTGAATCAACCCTGCCCGAAGCATGGGACGAAGGAGTCCCCATCGAACCATCTCTGGAAAGACTGTTATATTATGCAGGAGTTCAAAAACTCCAATGCTTTCCGGTATGACCAGGGGTCAGGTGGCGGTTCAGGATCCGGTTTCCACGGGCCGGGTCAGGATGGCGCTTCTGGTTCAGGGCTTAATCAAGGCAGTCACAATAGTCAGAATAATCAGGGTGGCCAGCAGCAGCAACAGCCGTCGGGTTATCAGAGCCAACCAAAGCAGTTGAATAATGGGCAGTATCATGTTTTCACAACTAGTTTGGACAAGCGTGATCGGAAGCTTCACAAGCGAGCAGTAAACTCTGTTGAACCGGCCTTGCCGCGTTATTTACGCTGGTCGGAGCAGCCTATCGTGTGGAGCAGAGAGGACCATCCCCCCGGGTTGATAATCCGGGCCAGCTGGCATTGGTAGTAGACCCTCAGGTGGAGGGCTATAAGTTCACTAAGGTGCTTATGGATGGAGGAAGCAGTATTAATATATTATACTATGAAACTTTCCGTCGCATGGGTCTAACAGACAAGCATCTCAGACCGTCCAATACGGTGTTCCATGGCGTAGTACCAGGCAAATCTGCTTATCCTGTTGGTAAGATAGCCCTGGATGTGGCTTTTGGAGACGAGCACGATTCCCGGTCTGAAAAACTAACTTTTGAAGTGGTGAAAATCCGGAGTCCATATCATGCCTTGTTTGGGCGGCCAGCTTATGCTAAGTTCATGGCACGACCTTGTTATATCTACTTGCAGCTCAAAATGCCGGGTTACAAAGGAACGATAACAGTGCATGGGAGCCGCCGAGTTGCTTTGGAATGTGAGGAAGGTGATGCAGCTTATGCAGAGGCGGTATGTGCCACGGAGGAGTTGAAGTTCTATAAGGACAACGTTGATCCGGCAGATATGACCCCTTTGAAGAAGCCAACTACAGAGCATGAATCGGATCTGAAGTTTAAATTGGCAGCTGAGACTAAGCTTGTTGACTTCGTGCCAGGCGACTCGTCCAAGCAGTTCACTGTCAGTGCCAACCTGGATCCCAAATAGGAAAGCGCGCTCATCGAGTTCATCCGTGAGAACCGGGATATCTTTGCATGGAAGCCATCTGACATGCCAGGTGTACCGAGGGAACTCGCTGAGCACACACTTAATGTGGATCCTAAGTATAAACCGGTGAAACAGTTCCTCCGCCGGTTTAACGAAGAAAGGCGCAAAGCCATTGGAGAGGAAGTGGCCAGGCTTTTGGCGGCTGGCTTTATCATTGAGGTGTTTCATCCAGAGTGGCTTGCTAATCCGGTGCTGGTCCTTAAGAAAAATGGCACCTGGCGTATGTGTGTGGACTACACAGATCTTAACAAAGCCTGTCCAGCAGATCCTTTTGCCCTCCCCCGCATTGATCAGATTATTGATGCCACGGCAGGATGTGAGCGTTTAAGTTTTTTGGATGCGTACTCTGGATATCATCAGATAAAAATGGCGGTTAAGGACCAGGAGAAAACAGCGTTTATAACTCCCTTTGGAGCCTTCTGCTATGTTTCTATGCCTTTTGGTCTCAAAAGCGCCCAGGCTACTTATCAGCGGTGTGTACAGAATTGCCTGCATACCCAGATCGGCCGCAATGTACATGCTTACGTAGATGATATTGTGGTGAAATCAAGACAAAAGGAGACACTGGTGGACGATTTGAAGGAAACCTTCGACAACTTGCGCATTTATAAGATGATGCTTAATCCGGCCAAGTGCGTTTTTGGTGTTCCGGCAGGCAAGTTATTGGGGTTTCTGGTGTCTAACAGAGGAATTGAGGCTAATCCGGAGAAAATTAAAGCTATTACTTCCTTGGCTAAACCGAAGTGTATCAATGACGTTCAGCATCTGGCGGGCAGAATCGCTGCGTTGAGCCGGTTTATCAGCCGCCTCGGAGAGAAGGCCATCCCCTTATACCAGATGCTGAGGAAGACAGATAATTTCGTCTGGAGTCCGGCTGCTGACGAAGCATTTGAGGATCTAAAGCGGCAATTGGCCAATCCGCCTGTTCTTGCGGCTCCGGTTGACAAGGAGCCACTGTTGTTATATGTGGCAGCCAATGCTCGAGCAGTAAGTGTGGCTATCGTGGTGGAGCGCAAGGAAGCAGGCAAGGAATATCCGGTTCAACGGCCGGTTTATTATATCAGTGAAGTACTTATTGAGTCCAAGCAACGGTATCCGCATTGGCAGAAGCTAGTCTATGGTGTTTTCATGGCCAGTCGGAAACTAAAGCAGTATTTCCAAGGGCACCCTATCACAGTGGTTAGTTCAGCTCCTTTGGGTGATATCATACAAAACCGGGAGGCGACCGGCCGGATTGCAAAATGGGCCATCGAGCTTGGGCCGCATGGACTAAAGTATATACCACGCACAGCAGTGAAGTCACAAGCACTTGTTGATTTCATTAATGACTGGACGGAGTTACAAGCGCCAAAGGAGAAGCCGGATCACACATATTGGACTATTCATTTCGACGGATCCAGGCAGTTGGAAGGCTCGGGGGCTGGAG
The DNA here is from genome assembly GCA_963921465.1 of Triticum timopheevii. Taxonomy (NCBI): domain Eukaryota; kingdom Viridiplantae; phylum Streptophyta; class Magnoliopsida; order Poales; family Poaceae; genus Triticum; species Triticum timopheevii. Next base: position 74,896,291 of record OY997274.1, read on the forward strand.
TCGTTTTAACTTCCCCACGAGGTGATAAGTTTTGTTACGTTCTTCGTTTAATGTTCCCTTGTACTAATAATGCAGCTGAGTACGAAGCCTTGCTCCATGGCCTCCGGATGGCTAAGGAGATGAACTTAAGCCGGATTAAGTGCTTTGGTGACTCGGACCTGGTAGCTCAGCAAGTATCTGGCACTTGGGATTCTAAGGACCCGCTTATGGCCGCATATCGTCGAGAAGTGGATAATATCGCAGGTTGCTTCAAGGGTTATCAAGTGGATCATGTGGATCGCCGGAAGAATGAAGCGGCGGACGCTTTAAGCCGGTTGGGTTCTCAGCGTAAACCGGTCCCGCCTAATGTCTTTTTGGACGTCTTGCACAACCCGTCAGTCCAGCTCCCTGGTGAAGCGGATTTGGCTATTCCTGATCCGGAGGCTCAGTTGGTGGCAGCATTACATGCTATTTCGGATTGGACGATTCCTTTTCTTGCGTATATGACTCGAGGGGAGTTGCCAGAAGATGAGATTCTGGCCAGACAGATAATCCGGCGCTCCAAATCTATGACGATTCTTAATGGTGAGTTGCATCATTGCAGTGTATCAGGGGCGTTTCAATGTTGTGTTTCCCCTAAGGAAGGCTGTGAAATCTTAAGAGAAATCCATGAAGGGGATTGTGGGCATCACGCCGGTTCAAAGTCCCTGGTGGCAAAGGCGTTCCGTCACGAATTTTACTGGTTGACTGCACACGCTGATGCGGAGGACTTGGTTAAACGGTGTGATGGATGTCAGAAATTTTCCAGGCGTGCTCATGTACCGGCGCAAGAATTGAGAATGATCCCAATAACATGGCCGTTTGCAACTTGGGGGCTAGATATGGTCGGACCATTTAAACGATCCAAGGATAAGAAGACCCACCTGTTGGTGGCAGTGGACAAATTCACCAAGTGGGTTGAAGCGGAGCCTGTCAGCAAGTGTGATGCGGCAACAGCGGTGCAGTTCATCAAAAAGGTGATTTTCCGGTTTGGCTTTCCACACAGTATCATTACTGATAATGGTACTAATTTATCCAAGGGTGCTATGAAAGAATTCTGTGAACGTGAGCACATCCGGCTTGACGTGTCATCAGTGGCTCACCCCCAGTCCAACGGGCAGGCAGAACACGCTAATCAAGAGATCTTACGAGGCATCAAACCCCGACTTCTGGTTCCGTTACAGAGAACACCAGGGTGCTGGGTTGAAGAGCTACCATCGGTGCTATGGAGTATCAATACTACGCCAAACCGGTCCACCGGGTATACACCGTTTTTCATGGTCTACGGAGCAGAGGCCGTTCTCCCCAGTGATATCCGGCACGATTCGCCCCGTGTAGCGGCTTATGTTGAAGCGGACAACGAGACGGCACGACAGGACGCTTTGGACCTATTGGATGAGGAGCGTGATATGGCAGCTGCTCGTTCGGCGATTTACCAGCAAGATCTTCGTCGTTATCACAGTCGCCGGGTTAAAACCAGAGCCTTTCAAGAAGGAGATTTGGTGCTTCGCCTCATCCAAGACCAGACAGATATGCACAAGTTATCCCCACCTTGGGAAGGACCTTTTGTGGTCAGCAAGAATCTACCCAACGGATCATACTATCTGATTGATATTCGAGAGCGTCAAGACTCACGTACATCAGAGGAGGAGACCAACAGGCCGTGGAATATAGCTCATCTTCGGCCTTACTACACTTGAGTCATCGGTTCAGTTTATGTACATATCATGACAATGTATATATTATCTTCGATATAATAAAAACCGGAGCCTCAGCTAAAGCGGGGTCTCTGTCTTTTTATCATGCGTGGTTACATGGAGTGCTTCTGTTTTTAAAGCGGCATCCGGTTTACCCCTTGACATTTATTTTTATCACTTGGGGGCTTGGTCGTGTCCGAACCAATGCAACACCTCTTGATAGGCGAAAGCCACCAGATCATTTGGGGACACGGTCACGTCTGAATCGGTCACGCCTCTTGGTCGGCCAATAGGGCCAGAGTCATTTGGGGGCTTGGTCGAACCCGAACCAATGTCATGCCACTTGGCCGGCGTACTCGCCAAGAGTCTTTTGGGGACCTGGCCGACTGGCACCATCGCTACGCCTTCGGGGGGCTTGGTTGCGTCTGACCATGGTAATGCCATCTGACCAGCTCAATGAAGCTTTTCTTTCGCAAAGAGTTATTGCCTTTGTTGCCATATTTTCACATAATTGGTATTCGATTTTTTGTTGTTGCGTTTTTAAACCGACAAACATTTTTATCCGGTTTAGCTGTCAGTTACAAACTGACAGAACACGGTTTAATATTACGCCGGAGTTTTATTTGCCCGGTTTACCTTCTTCCTGTTAATCATCATTGAATAACAAGGGGGCTTGTGCTGATTCAGCACGATTTATATGGGAGTTATTTTCTCCCCGCTTTACAGACGGTCATGGTTTTTACAAGCCTCCGCTTCAAGTTTGGCTGCGCCAGCTTCATGCCCAGACACGGCAGGTATTTGTATCACATATTTATTGGAATTCTGATATATCTATTTGAATACCATAAACCGGCTGGTGGTATCACCGCCACCAAGGTTCGACTTTTTCTGGTTGCAGGAAATACGAATCAAGCAAAAGTTTCACTACTTATGCACGAAGGCATATTCAAGCACAAAAGTTTTAACTAAAGTTATTACAAGGCAGCACGGTGCCCAAGTGAGATCATTGTTCTTTGGGTATACCGCCAACGACTGCATTTTAAACCGGCCACCGGTTCAAGTCTATCCTTCATCCTCCGCCGCTTCAGCCTCCTCGTCTCTACCCATTGGCTGGAAATCCACAGTGGTCCAGTCGATTCCCATTAGCGCTTGGAAGACAGCTTCTTCGTGGATTAGAGAAGACGGTTCAATATCAGGAGCATAAGTATGCTTATGGATTGGAGGGATCAGGTTTTCCGCTTCAAAAGTTGGGGCAGACACTCGCTTGTTTTGATCATTGTATTGTGCTTGATAATGCTCCAAGTCGGCTTCTTCGGCCAACCGACAAGCTAGCGGGTGTACTGCACGGTTTATTGCCTGTAAATCCTCTTCACTGAAATCAAAGCCATATTCTTTCACACTGGGATAGCCTTGAGCTGCTTCCACGGGATCAAAGTCTGGTACCCATGCCTTGGCTCGGATCAAGGCGTTGATAGCTCCGGTTTGCGCAGCAGATTTTTTCACCTCTTCAATCCGGGCAGGAAGCATGGACAGCCGGTTCAGAGTATCTTGAATCAGGGAAGGTGCTGGATTGTTATGTGACACTGTGGTGATGATGCGCTGGGCTCCGGTATATAACTGTTCTACTAAAGTGTAGACAGCCTTCAGTTTCTTCCGCACATCATTTCCTAAGTGCCCAACGCATGTGCCTACAAACAGTAAATGGTTAGTTCTAAACCGGAGTAATGATACAGCAGGTGCAACATGTCACAATTGTTCAAAGGAAGCTTACCAAAGATTGCCGCAGTCATAGAGTGTACTTGCCGCTTTACAGCTGTCAGATCATCCACTACCGGTTTAAGGGCAGCTTCAGCATTTTCTGCCTGTTTGATCAAATTGGCCTTCTCAGTGGCCCAGTCCGCCTGTTCTTTCTTCAAGCTTTCCTTCACTTGTTCAGCAGCGTTCAAAGCACTGGTTAATTCTTTCTTGGCCTTCTTTGTTTCGGCCTGCTGGGTTTTCAAAGCCGCTTGTAAATCGGCAATCCGGTCATCTTTGATTTTCACCTCAGCCTGTGTATTGACACTATGTTCAGCCAGAAGTTCAAGGAAGTCAAAGTCCCAACCACACAACACAGTTATATGATTGACACTTGGGGGTTAATGTACCTTCGATTTTTATATTGATACTAGATGGCAAAGTCCCAAGCTCAATACAAGTATTCAACTCGGCACTTGGGGGCTAATGGCTATTTGATTTACCAATGTTTCTTCAGGCAGTTTTTATTGAAATACCGGTTTAAATATGCAGAGTTAAACCGGCCCTTGTGGTTATACAGGTAGATTTCAAAAATTGATTAAGAAATATAGTCAAGTCCCGGTTTGATCAAGATTACAAACCGGCCCTTGGGGGCTACAAGGACTGATGTACTGGCGGTAAGAAAAGGAGTGAGTTACCTCAAACTTGTCCCTCATTAATTTGACCAGGCCAGCTTCATGGTCTCGGCTAGTATAAAGCCGGTTTAAATAGCCAGAATGAAGATCTTGGGCGCTTAAAGCAGCATATGTTTCCAGTTCGACATCCCACTTTCCTTTATTCAAGATGGAAAAATCCTCTTTCACAGTGTGCCGGGTTAAGGTTGCAGGATTCCCCGGTTCAGAGCGGCCCATACCAGTAATCACAACTTCATCATCTTTCGAGTCGACGGATTGTGTGGGCACGGCTGTTTTAGTAGAAGGACTGCGAGGTTTCTCAAACCGGACGGTGCTGGCAGGTGGATCAGCAGAGGTTGAAGTATTGACAGGCCTCTCTTCAGGAATAACCTCCTCTTGAACCGGAGGGTCATTGGGAATATCTTCAGAGGCAAAATTTTCAAGATCCGGCGCTCTCTCATGATCTGAAGCGGCAGCTTCTTCAGCTGTTTTGTCCAAGCGGGCCTTCTTGCTGGGTTTCGGTTTGGTTCTGAAGAGACAAAGAATCAGGAAAAAGGCATATCCATTACAGAATATATCAGAAAGCATATGGCCGGTTTTGACTTACCCGGCGGCTATTTTCAACGGTGGCAACTGAGTGGCTGAGGATTCGCCAGAGGATGAATGGGAAGTAACCTGATAATCGGAGTCGGACGGATTAAGAGGTTGACGGAAGAAACCCGCTTTGGAATTTAAAGTAATAAAAAGGTTGGAAACCTCGGAGCGGCGCTTTCGAACCGGGCTGTTTGGTAAACCGGCAGAGGTAACTACCTGACCACTGTGCCGAGTTGTGCGGTGAGCTTCATGTTGTTGTGTCTTCATAAGAAATTGGGGATCCAGATAAGCAAGAGGGTGAGAAAAATTAACTTTCCGGCTTGCCTGGCGAAATTTTGGTAAAGGCAAATTTGCTGAATCGGAAGAGAGAATAGTTACCTCAGCGAATCCTGCGTTGCTGACTTCAACATCATCCTGACAAGCATCATCATCAATAAGGCGTGTAAAAAGCAAGCCAAGAGAATCAAGTTCCGGATTACCCACATCATCGTCAATGGCCAGGTCAGATGAAGCAGTGGTCTTTCTCTTATGGGCTGATTTCTTGACAACTTTTGTTTTGGGCCGGGCTGGCCGCCCTGCTTTATCCGCTTTGTCTTGTGAAAGTTTCTTGCTCCAAAATGGATTATCACCCTGTATCAGAAGGGATTAAATGTTAGATACATGAAGCAGTAACAGGTTTAATGGTGAAGCAATTAGAAACTTACCGCAGGTGGTTTGTTGGTGGTACAGTAAGGAGCTAGACCGGTTTGAGCACAGAGGTGCTCCGGTTCATTCAGCATCCTTTTCACCGAGTCTGTAACTTCATCATTAGAAAGTTCGAGTTTTGTGTGTCGGAGTGGGTCGTCGACGCTGCCAGTATACTGACACATCAAACCGGAACGCCGGCTCAGAGGCAATATGCCCCAGGATAACCAGCAGCGTGCAAGATCAATTCCAGTCAAACCGTTGGCCATAAAGGCTCGGAGCTTGGACAGTTGTGGAGCGTATTTGCTTCTATCTTTGGCGCTTAATCTCTGAGGAAACGGATGAGTGTTGCTTAGCCGCTCTGGACGAAAACCAGGTAAAGGATTTTCATCTTCAGGAGAAGTGTCCTTGCAATAAAACCAAGTCGCATTCCACTCTTTGGGGTGAGTATGGAGTTTGACATGGGGATAGGTGATCTCCTTCCTCTTCTGAATTGCCATACCACCCAATTCCGTATTGGGGCCGTCGGTGAATTCAGTGCGACGGTTTAGATGGAAGAGGTCTCTAAACAGTTCAACAGAAGGCTCCTCTTGCAGATATACTTCAGATAGTACTTGAAAGTGGCATAAATTGGTGACGGAGTTGGGGCCAATGTCTTGGGGACGGAGCTGAAAATTGGCCAACACGTCCCGGTAGAATTTGGAACCGGGCGGTTTGAAGCCCCGGGCCAGGTGATCTGCAAAGACCACAACTTCTCCTTCTTGGGGTGTGGGAGGACATTCCTCTCCAGGGACCCTCCAGTGGACAGTATCTTTGGAATCTAAAGCGCCAATCGAGACCAGGTCATTTAGCTGTGACTCGGTGACGCGAGAAGGAACCCAGTTGCATTCATACACTTGCTTGGCCATGATAAGATCTACAAAAGTAATTGATCCGGTTCAAGAGCGTGCTTGTTACAAAGTGATTGATCTAAGTTATCATAAACCGGAGGCAGTGTCTATAAATCGGTTTCTTGTGATATGATATCAGATGGGCTCTGGCGGTTCAACAAGGGGACTAATGGTGTATCTATGCCGGTTTAGCAGCTTTTTCTTATGGTGAGTTAAACCGCCTAATCTAGGCCTTGGAAATAATTGAAGCTATGGATAGTTTGCAGAAACAAGTTTCACAAGATCCCATGATAGCTACGGATCAAACGCAGGTCTACAAAAAACAGAAAATATTTCACGGAGGTAAAGCGGAAACGGAAGTGGACTATGTGGCAGATATATATGCAGAAGATCCATGGGCTTAAGATGAGAAAGTACAGCGGACGCGTAGGATTCGCTATTAGTACAGTACAGATTCACAGTGTGGTTCGAAGTTAAACGGATAGACGGAAACGCACGAAGAACACGATATGAAGCTGGAACCCTAAAAACAGATCTAAGCCGAGAAGGGGAAGAAGCTTACCGGGAACGGAGAAGACGCGAAAGGAGGCCGCAGTATTCTGGTACGATCAGGTCGATGCAGCGGCCCAGGACGAGGCAGAGGTCGACGACGATGGTGGAGCTCCAGGAGCAGCGGCGCGAGGAAGACGAAGAAGAGGAGACGAAGGGAGAAAAGAAATGACCCTTCGGTCTTATTTATAAGGCAGCCAAGCTAGGTCAAGCGCGTGAATCCAGGAACTGCTATTAAAGAAGGCGTTATTTCAAGATGACGTCATGCCGGTTTACAGTGACCAGAAGTAATGACGACATGGCGGTTTACCAGATAATAGAAGATGTCCAAGATACGAGCTTTGTGAAGGATTGACATGAACTGATTCAAATCAATCTGGGGCCTAATGTTGGGGATATTACCACTAGGTGTAAACCGGCCAGCTTGGGCCGAGTTAACTCTGTTAGTGGTACAAGTAGAGAAAGGCCCAAGGCCTATAGTCGGTTTAGAGCTTGTAGCCGTAAACCGGCCTGATGTATAACTTGTATTGTAAGTTAGGAATAGAGAGATACCAACCGGGATACGAGTATGAACCGGTTGGGACTCTATGAACCGACGGGCGTCACTCGTGTATATAAGGGGACGACCCGGCGACGGTTCAAGGACAGACAACCACAACTCGAGCCTAGGCGAAGCTTGTTTGCTCCCTAGCCATCGAGACCACATCAATTCCATCACAACTAGACGTAGGCTTTTACCTTCATCGAAGGGGCCGAACTAGTATAAACCCTTGTGTCTTTGTGTCCGCTTTAACCCCTTCAAGTAAACCCGTAGCGATGGCTCCACGACTAAGTCCTTACGCTAGGACATCTGTCGTGACAAATCCACGACAGCACCAGAAGTGTGCCTTGCCATGAGTCAGTCAAGGGGTACAAGAATGGATCATTGGACAACGGTCAAAATTGTCCTTGGAGTAAATAAGAACATGTTTCTCGATTATGGAGGTGATAAAGAGTTCGGCGTAAAGGGTTACGTCGATGCAAGCTTTAACACCTATCCGAATGACTCTGAGTAGCAAACCGGATATGTATAGTGGAGAAACCATTTGGAATAGCTCCAAGTGGAGCATGGAAGTAGCATTTACAGAATGACCTAGAGATTTGCAAAGAACATACGGATCTGAAAGTTGCAGACCCGTTGACTAAAACCTCTCTTACAAGCAAAACATGATCAAACCCCAGAACTCATTGAGTCTTAATCACATGATGATGTGAACTAGTTTAATGACACTAGCAACCTCTTTGGATGTTGGTCACATGGCGATGTGACCTGTGAGTGTTAATCACATGGCGATGTGAACTAGATTATTGACTCTAGTGCAAGTGGGAGACTGTTGGAAATATGCCCTAGAGGCAATAATAAATTAGTTATTACTATATTTCCTTGTTCATGATAATCATTTATTATCCATGCTATAATTGTATTGATAGGAAACTCAGATACATGTGTGGATACATAGACAACACCATGTCCCTAGTAAGCCTCTAGTTGACTAGCTCGTTGATCAATAGATGGTTATGGTTTCCTGACCATGGACATTGGATGTCATTGATAACGGGATCACATCATTAGGAGAATGATGTGATGGACAAGACCCAATCCTAAGCCTAGCACAAAGATCGTAGTTCGTATGCTAAAGCTTTTCTAATGTCAAGTATCTTTTCCTTAGACCATGAGATTGTGCAACTCCCGGATACCGTAGGAATGATTTGGGTGTACCAAACGTCACAACGTAACTGGGTGGCTATAAAGGTGCACTACAGGTATCTCCGAAAGTGTCTGTTGGGTTGGCACGAATCGAGACTGGGATTTGTCACTCCGTGTAAACGAAGAGGTATCTTTGGCCCCACTCGGTAGGACATCATCATAATGTGCACAATGTGACCAAGGGTTGATCACGGGATGATGTGTTACGGAACGAGTAAAGAGACTTGCCGGTAACGAGATTGAACAAGGTATCGGTATACCGATGATCGAATCTCGGGCAAGTGCAATACCGTTAGACAAAGGGAATTGTATACGGGATTGATTGAGTCCTTGACATCGTGGTTCATCCGATGAGATCATCGTGGAACATGTGGGAGCCAACATGGGTATCCAGATCCCGCTGTTGGTTATTGACCGGAGAACGTCTCGGTCATGTCTACATGTCTCCCGAACCCGTAGGGTCTACACACTTAAGGTTCGATGACACTAGGGTTATAAAGGAAGTATGTATGTGGTTACCGAATGTTGTTCGGAGTCCCGGATGAGATCCCGGATGTCACGAGGAGTTCCGGAATGGTCCGGAGGTAAAGATTTATATATGGGAAGTCCTATTTTGGCCACCGGAAAATGTTCGGGATTTTTCAGTATTGTACCGGGAAGGTTCTAGAAGGTTCCGGAGTGGGGCCCACCTGCATGGGGGGACCCACATGAACGTGGGTAGTGGGGGAAAGGCCCCACACCCCTGGTCAAGGTGCACCAAGATCCCCCGTTAGAAGGAATAAGATCATATCCCGAAGGGATAAGATGAAGATCCCTAAAAAGGGGGGATAACAATCGGTGGGGAAGGAAATGATGGGATTTCTTTCCTCCCACCTTGGCCAACGCCCCAATGGACTTGGAGGGCAAGAAACCAGCCCCTCCACCCCTATATATAGTGGGGAGGCGCATGGGAGCTTCACACGAAGTTCTGGTGCAGCTCTCCCCCTCTCCCAAGTCCTCCTCCTCTCCCGCGGTGCTTGGCGAAGCCCTGCAGGATTGCCACGCTCCTCCACCACCACCACGCCGTCGTGCTGCTGCTGGATGGAGTCTTCCTCAACCTCTCCCTCTCTCCTTGCTGGATCAAGGCATGGGAGACGTCACCGGGCTGTACGTGTGTTGAACGCGGAGGTGCCATCCGTTCGGCACTAGGATCTCCGGTGATTTGGATCACGACGAGTACGACTCCTTCAACCCCGTTCTCTTGAACGCTTCCGCTTAGCGATCTACAAGGGTATGTAGATGCACTCTCCTTCCCCTCGTTGCTGGTTTCTCCATAGATAGATCTTGGTGACACGTAGGAAAATTTTGAATTTCTGCTACGTTCCCCAACAGAATGTGGCCAAATGCATGTGTTGTGGGAGTTTGGATAGATTTGGGTTGTCCGAGTCCTATATATGACGATGGTCCATACTCCCACAAACTCCCCAAACTTCACATCTAGGTGGGATTTTCGATAGACTGGAGTTGTCGGAGTCCTATGTGACTAAGGTCCATTTTTTTAAAGCAGGATAGACCCCCGGCCTCTGCATCTGGACGATGCATGCGGTCATTTTATTAATTATTCACAGAGTCCATACAAAGTAATACATTAGTCAGCCTAAAGCCACCATCTAGGCAACACCTGTTACTACTCCTATCCCATTGAAGAAAGTGTGCCCATATCCTAGCCTAATACCAAACTGACATCGCACAAAACCCTAACATCTAAAGCCGGATGCCCCAACCCAGCCACACACCGGCACTGGGTCCCATACCGGACCGACGCACTCTAAGAGGCTGCCGCCGCCATCTTCCACCGGTCCATCTCCATAGCAGAAACGAACCCATTGACGTTGCCTGGCCTGCTGTCGACGCCACCACGATGCCAGACAACTCCACCATCCTGCACGTATCCGTCCACACGTGCCCGTCGCCAAACCTCCGCAGCACCATGCCACCGGGATTCGCCGTCAGTCTTGCGATGGATGAGACACCGCTCTTCCGCTTGTCCCGTCCAACCAACACTTGCTCCAAAACGATACCCTCAGGAGGGACAACGGTATCAAAGGTACCATCATCGTTCGATCTGGTAGATCCAGATCTAGGGTTTCCCCCGGGGCATCACGAGTGGGGTACCACGACCTGCAACAACGATGCCTCGAGAAGGGAACGACGTCATAGACGCCTCCATCGTCCGCCATGACCGAAGTCGGCGCGATTTTCACTGGAAGTCGCGTCCCCCCAACCTCGTAGCTGGCTGGAACCAAAGGGAGCCTCACCGTGGAGACGAGGGCCACTGTCGGCACACCGTTAGGGAGCCTCCAGCCGTCCCTCACTAGTCCTCCTCACGCCACCGGCCGACCAAGGCCGTACCGAGACGGATCTGGACAGGACGCCAGATCCGCAGCCATTGGAACCACCCATGCGCCCATCTCCAACGTATCTATAATTTTTTATTGTTCCATGCTGTTATATTATCAATCTTGGATGTTTTATAATCATTTTATAGTCATTTTATATTATTTTTTTGGTACTGACCTATTGACATAGTGCCAAGTGTTAGTTGCTGTTTTCTGCATGTTTTTTTACATTGCATGAAATCAATATCAGACGGAGTCCAAATGCAACGAAACTTTACGGAGATTTTTTATGGACCAGAAGACATGTAATGGGCCCTGGCTACGCCTAGGGGGTGCTCCGAGGAGAGCACAACCCACCAGGGCGCGCCAGGAAGCCCAGGCGTGCTAGGAAGCCCAGGCACGCCTGCTACCTCTTGAGCACTGCATTGGATTTCCCCGAAGAGGAGAGGATGATGCAGCAAAGTACCATAAGTATTTCCCTCAGTTTTTGAGAACCAAGGTGTCAATCCAGTAGGAGACCACGCAGAAGTCCCTTGTACCTACACAAAATGATAGCAACTCGCAACCAACACTTAGGGGTTGTCAATCCCTTCACGGTTACTTACGAGAGTGAGATCTGATAGAGATAATATTTTTTGGTATTTTTGATAGATAGATGCAAAGTAAAAAGTAAAAGCAAAGTAAAAACAAAGCAAGTAAATAAAGTGATAGAGATTGATATGATGAGAATAGACCCCGGGGCCATAGGTTGCACTAGTGGTTTCTCTCAAGAGCATAAGTATTCTACGGTGGGTGAACAAATTACTGTTGAGCAATTGACAGAATTGAGCATAGTTATGAGTAACAAATTACTGTTGAGCAATTGACAGAATTGAGCATAGTTATGAGTATATCTAGGCAATGATCATGTATATAGGCATCACGTCCAAAACAAGTAGATCGAAACGATTCTGCATCTACTACTATTACTCCACTCATCGACCGCTATCCAGCATGCATCTAGAGTATTAAGTTAAAAATAGAGTAACGCCGTAAGCAAGATGACATGATGTAGAGGGATAAATTCATGCAATATGATAAAAACCCCATCTTGTTATCCTCGATGGCAACAATACAATACGTGCCTTGCTGCCCCTTCTGTCACTGGGTAAGGACACCGCAAGATTGAACCCATAGCTAAGCACTTCTCCCATTGCAAGAACTGCCAATCTAGTTGGCCAAACCAAAAAGGATAATTCAAAGAGACTTGCAAAGATAACTCAATCATACATAAAAGAATTCAGAGAAGAATCAAATATTTTCCATAGATAATACTGGATCATAAACTCACAATTCATCGGTCTCAACAAACACACCTCAAAAAGAAGATTACATCGAATAGATCTCCACGAGAGAGGGGGAGAACATTGTATTGAGATCCAAAAAGAGAGAAGAAGCCATCTAGCTACTAGCTATGGACCCGAAGGTCTGAAGTAAACTACTCACACTTCATCGGAGGGGCTATGGTGATGATGTAGAAGCCCTCCGTGGTGGATTCCCCCTCCGGCGGAGCTCCGGAACAGGCCCCAAGATGGGATCTCGTGGATACAGAAGGATGCGGCGGTGGAATTAGGTTTTTGGCTCCTGTTCTGATCGCTCGGGGATACATAGGTATATATAGGAGGAAGGAGTATGTCGGTGGAGCTCCAAGGGGCCCACGAGGTAGGGGGTGCGCCCAGGGGGGGGGGGGGGCGCCCTCCACCCTCATGACCTCCTCGGGCACTACTTGGAGTAGGGTCCAAGTCTCCTGGATCACGTTCGGTTGGAAAATCACGATCCCGAAGGTTTTATTCCGTTTGGACTCCGTTTGATATTCTGTTTCTTCGAAATACTGAAAAAGGCAAAAAACAGCAATTCTGGGCTGGGCCTCCGGTTAATAGGTTAGTCCCAAAAGTAATATAAAAGTGGAAAATAAATCCCAATATAGTCCAAAACAGTAGATAAAGTAGCATGGAGCAATCAAAAATTATAGATACATTGGAGACGTATCAGCGCCCTGGTGGGTTGTGCCCACCTCGGGTGCCCCCCGGACCGTCTCTTTGCTCTATAAATACCTCAATATTCCAGAAACCCTTGGGGAGTCGACGAAAATCAATTCCAGCCGCCGCAGAGTCCAGAACCACCAGATCCAATCTAAACACCATCACGGAGGGGTTCACCACTTCCATTGGTGCATGATGCGTGAGTAGTTCTTTCTAGACCTTCGGGTCCGTAGTTAGTAGCTAGATGGCTTCCTCTCTCTCACTGAATTCCCAATACAATGGTCTCTTGGAGATCCATATGATGTAACTCTTTTTGCGGTGTGTTTGTTGGGATCTGATGAACTTTGAGTTTATGATCAGTTATATCTTTTTATATCCATGAATGTTATTTGAGTTTCTTTGATCTCTTATATGCATGATTGCTTATAGCCTCGTATTTCTTCTCCGATATTTGGGTTTTGTTTGGCCAACTTGATCTATTTATCTTGCAATGGGAAGATGTGTTTTGTACTAGGTTCGATCTTACGGTGCTTGATCCCAGTGACAAGAGGGGAACCGACACGTATGTATCGTTGCTACTAAGGATAAAACGATGGGATCTATCTCTACATAGATAGATCTTGTCTACATCATGTCATCGTTCTTATTGCATTACTCGGTTTTTCTATGAACTTAATACACTAGATGCATGCTGGATAGCGGTCGATGTGTGGAGTAATAGTAGTAGATGCAGGCAGGAGTCGGTCTACTAATCTTGGACGTGATACCTATAGAATGATCATTGCCTAGATATCGTCATGATTATTTTAAGTTCTATCAATTTCCCAACAGTAATTTGTTTATCCACCGTTTGCTATTTTTCTCGAGAGAAGTCACCAGTGAAACCTACGGCCCCCTGGTCTCTTTCTCATATTATTTTCCTTTGCGATCTACTTTCCTTTGCTTTTATTTCCAGATCTATTAAACCAAAAATACAAAAATACCTTGCCGCAATTTATTCTCATTTATTTATTTGGCGTTTGATCTATCAATCTACTACACTTTTATTCACATCAGTTTGCCTATCTTGAGGCGCTGTACCCGAATCGGATTGCCAACCCCTTTTACACGTTGGGTTGCGGGTATTTGTTCTTTGTGTGCAGGTGCTGTTTAGGTTGTGTTGTTTGGTTATCCTACTGGTTCGATAACCTTGGTTTCATCACTGAGGGAAATACATACAGTCGCTGTGCTACATCATCCCTTCCTCTTTGGGGAAATACCGACGTGGTCCTAGCAGACAGGAGCTTTCTGGCGCCATCGTCAGAGAGACATCAAAAGGAATTTCTGGCGCCGTTGCCGGGGAGGATCTTCAACATATACCAGGTTCCTAATCACAAATCTCATCTCCTTGCAATTTACATTATTTGTCATTTGCCTCTCGTTTTCCTCTCCCCCCACTTCACAAAAATTTACCGTTTTATTCGCCCCTTTTTTTCGTTCGTCGTTTTCTTGCCGGATCTGTTTTTGTGTGCGCTCTTGTTTGCGTAATCATGATGCCTCAAAAAAAAAATATTATGATGTTCCTTATCCCAATATTTTGTTTGAAATTGAAAAAAGTACTAAGTAATATATGACTACACAATTCGAGCATAATAAGTATTTTACCGAAGAACTTAAGGAGCATTCCGTTGTTCTAGATGCTATTACAAAACAACTTGATGATAGTAGCAGAGAAGTTTGCAATCTCCAATCTAAGTATGCTTTTGCTGAAAGTTTGCTAGGAAAAATATCCGATGCACAAGCTACCTTAGTAAATCAAATGGCTGCTAAACCAATCTCGTTAGAAGATAAAGATGATTAAAGTCTTAAATGATTGATGTTTCTTCTATTGATTCTTTTTTTAGTAAAATTAAGATTGATGAAAAAGGGACTGGAGAAGAGTCAACTTTAGCTAGAAGGCATCCTGACAATTCGAAGGGTGAAAATCTTGTTGAGAAAATTGATAAAAGTGGGTTTGAAGAGGTCAAGACTTTAACTAGTGATGCGCCCACTCTCTTGGATTACAAAGACTTTAACTATGATAGTTGCTCTTTGATTGATTGTATTTCTTTGTTGCAATCCATGATAAATTCACCCCATGCCTATGAACAAAATAAAGCTCTTACTAAACATATTGTTGATGCTATGATGAAAGCTTTTGAAGAAAAGTTGGAATTAGAAGTTTAAATTCCAAGAAAATCATATGATGAGTGGGAACCTACTATCAAAGTCAAGATTAAAAATTATGAGTGTTTTGCTTTGTGTGACTTGGGTGCTAGTGTTTCCACAATTCCGAAATCTTTATGTGATGTGCTTGGTCTTACCGATCTTGAAGAACGCTCTTTAAATTTACACTTGGTGGATTATACTATTAAAAAGCTTATGGGAAGAATTAATGATGTTCTTATTCTTGCAAACAGGAATTATGTGCCCGTAGATTTTTATTGTTTTTGATATTGATAGCAATCCGTCTTGTCCAATTATTCTTGGTAGACCGTTTTTACGAACTATCGGTGCCGTGATTGATATGAAAGAAGGCAATATTAAGTTTTAATTTCCACTAAGAAAGGGAATTGAACACTTTCCTAGAACAAGAATTAGGCCACCATATGAATCAATCATGAGGGCATCTTATGGATCTCAAAACAAAGATGACAAAACTTAGATCCTTGCTTTATGCTTAGCTAAGGGCGTAAAACTATATCGCTTGTTGGGAGGCACCCAATGAATAAAATTTATTTTTGCTTTTTGCTTTCTGTTCTTGAGTGTTTGCAAAATTATGCTACTTTTATGATTTTGTTATTTGTGTTTAATTAGTGTTTGTGCCAAGTGAAGCCTTTAGGATCCTCTTGGGTAATAGTTGTTTGATCTTGCTGAAAAACAGAAATTTATGCACTCACGAAAATAATATTCATAAATCACGAAAAAGTAATTTTTCCCTGATTCTTTTTTTAGAAGATTAATATACAAATTTCTCAGGTCGTACTAATTTTTCAAAAAATTTGGAACTCCATAAGTATTCGAAATAGTCAGATTGCTACAGACTATTCTGTTTTCTTTGCGTTGGGTGCTTCTTTCGATGGCTCTATGGTTTTCTTTGATGAGTTTTTTCCATAGAAAAGTTGGAATACATCAGATATAATGCAAAAACCAAATGTGAATAGGTTGCAATAGTACTTATAGTAGTGATTTGCTTTCTTATACTAACGGATCTTACAAAGGTTCTGTTGAGTTTTGTGTGATTGAAGTTTTCAAGTTTTGGGTTATCTTACGATGGATGAAGGAATAACGGTAGAGAAGCCTAATCTTGGGGATGCCTCGGCATCCCAAGATATTATCCAAAAATGAGCAAACAACTAAGCTTGGGGATGCCCCCGAGTTGCATCCCCTCTTTCTTCTAACGACCATCGGTATTTTACTCGAAGCTATATTTTTATTCATCACATACTATGTGTTTTGCTTGGAGCGTCTTGTATGATATGAGTCTTTGCTTGTTTTATTTTGTGTTTTTAGTCTTGGTCCCTTGCTGGACACACCTATTTGAGAGAGCCAAATTTATGTCATGACTTGTTAGAATTGCTCTCTATGCTTCACTTAAATCGTTTATGAGCTATGGACTTGCTCTAGTGCTTCACTTATATCTTTTTGAGCATGGTGTGCTTTAAACTTTTTGAAGAAATTCTTTCTTGCTTCACTTAGATTTATTTGAGAGTTAGTAAAATTTTCAAGAAATTCTCTATTGCTTCACTTAAATTAATTTGAGAGAAAGAAATAATATGCTCATTTTCTTCACTTATATTTGTTTGAGCTTATGAAAAGCAACATATGAAAATTAGTCCCAAAGTGATAGATATCCAAGAAGGGTATAATAAAAACTTTCATGAAGATCAATGGACAAAATAAACTTGATTCTTAGTAATAATTTTGAGATATGATGATGTGATATGTGAGTTGTGTTGATGAGTAATTATGCTTTAGTAAGAATATTGGTGTTAAGGTTTGTGATTCCCTACGCAAGCACGAAAGTCAATAGTCATGCAATGAAATTATATCCTACTTGTGGTGCATTATTCGGTGTTAATTATGCTTAATGCTCGCTATGAGATTATCTGTTTCTTGGTTGGTCGCTTCCCAATCTTTTGCTAGCCTTCATTTTGCACTAAGTATGATCTCTACTTGTGCATCCAAAAACCTTTAATCCAGTTTTGCCATATGAGTCAACTATATCTACCTATATGCGGTATTCTTTGTCGTTCTAAGCAATTTGCATGTGCCATCTCTAATTTTCAAAATAAACTTCTCTTTTGTGTGTTCGTACTGCTCGCGAAGCGGTGAAGGATGGCTAATATTTTCCATGCTAGATGTGTTATTCGCATGATGAGTGTTTATTCACTTGTCATTGCACGAGAGTGAGGCAAAGGTATTAGGGATGCCCAGTCCTGAAATAAAAAATGAATTTACTTTATGTTGTCAAATAATAAATTCTTTGGAAAGTGTTGGTATGGAGGGCAACCGTGGATACGGCTAGCCATAGAAAGTGAAAGTATGGTAAAGGAATAAACTTTATTTTCTGTTTGGGAACCGCCTATGATATATCTAGCATGGAAAGTGTTGGGAACTCTAAGTCATTTTCGTTGGTGGGAAAGACGCACCTCCCAAAATGTTTTTATCTCTAAGATTTTCGCTTTGAGCTCTGGCACCTCTACAAATCTCTACTTCCCTCTACGAAGGGCCTTTCTTTTACTTTATGCAAATTTTTATTGTGAATTTAAGTCTCCATCTTCTCTTATAAAAGCACCAACTAGGAGGCAATATGATTGTACTTGAGTATTGGGTGTAGCTAATATGCGAGTGTGTTTCATGAATGAATCAATGATTGAGCATGATATATTGAAAGACATGGTTGCTTGTTGATATGCTTGAGTATTTAAATTATCATGTCAAAACTAGACTATTGCTTTGAACCACATAAAAGTCCAAATGTCCATGCTATAAAGAAAAGAATATGATATTACATGTTAGGCAGCATTTCACATCAAAAATTCTGTTTTTATGACTTACCTACTCGAGGGCAAGTAGGAGTTAAGCTTGGGGATGCTGATACGTCTCCAACATATCTATAATTTTTGATTGTTCCATGCTGTTATATTATCAATCATGGATGTTTTACAATCATTTTATATCATTTTTTGGGTACTAACCTATTGACATAGTGCCAAGTGTCAGTTGCTGTTTTCTGCATGTTTTTTACATCGCAGGAAATCAATATCAGACGAAGTCCAAATGCAATGAAGCTTTACAGAGTTTTTTTATGAACCAGAAGACATGTAATGGGCCCTGGCTGCGCCTGGGGGGTGCTCCGAGGAGAGCACAACCCAACAGGGCGCACCAGGAGGCCCAGACGCGCCCTGATGGGTTGTGCCCACTTCGGGTGCCCCCGGACCGCCTCTTCGCTCTATAAATACACCAATATTCCAGAAACCCTAGGGGAGTCCATGAAAATCAATTCCAGCCACCGCAGAGTCCAGAACCACCAGATCCAATCTAGACACCATCACGGATGGGTTCACCACCTCCATTGGTGCTTCTTCGATGATGCGTTAGTAGTTCTTTGTAGACCTTCGGGTCCATAGTTAGTAGCTAGATGGCTTCCTTTCTCTCTCGCTGAATTATCAATACAATGGTCTCTTGAAGATCCATATGATGTAACTCTTTTTGCGGTGTGTTTGTTGGGATCTGATGAACTTTGAGTTTATGATCAGTTATATCTTTTTATATCGATGAAAGTTATTTGAGATTCTTCGATCTCTTATATGCATGATTGCCTATAGCCTCGTATTTCTTCTTCGATATTTGGGTTTTGTTTGGGCAACTTGATCTATTTATCTTGCAATGGGAAGAGGTGCTTTATAGTGGGTTCGATCTTTTGTCCTTGATCCCAGTGACAGAAGGGAAACCGACACGTATGTATCGTTGCTAATAAAGATAAAACGATGGGGTCTATCTCTACATAGATAGATCTTGTCTACATCATGTCATCGTTCTTATTGCATTACTCCGTTTTTCCATGAACTTAATACACTAGATGCATGCTGGATAGCGGTCGATGTGTGGAGTAATAGTAGTAGATGCAGGCAGGAGTCGGTCTACTAATCTTGGACGTGATGCCTATATAATGATCATTGCCTGGATATCGTCATGATTATTTGAAGTTCTATCAATTGCCCAACAGTAATTTATTTATCCACCCATTTGCTATTCTTCTCGAGAGAAGCCACTAGTGAAACCAACGGCCCCCGGGTCTCTTTCTCATATTATTTGTCTTTGTGATCTACTTTTTCTTTGCTTTTATTTTCAGATCTATTAAACCAAAAATACAAAAATACCTAGCTGCAATTTATTCTCATTTATTTTATTTGGGGTTCGATCTATCAATCTACTACAATTTTATTCACGTCCGTTTGCCTATCTTAAGGCGCCGTAACCTTAAGGGATTGACAACCCCTTTTTCACGTCGGGTTGCGAGTATTTGTTTTTTGTGTGTAGGTGTTGTTTACGTTGTGTTGTTTGGTTCTCCTACTGGTTCTAACCTTAGTTTCATCACTGAGGGAAATACCTACCGTCGTTGTGCTACATCATCCCTTCCTCTATACTTCTATACTACTATTGAAAGAGCAAACATGAATTCCCCTAGAGACACACCACAAAGTGTACACAGGATTATCAGATGCGTTAGATCAATCCAACTAAATAGCATCTAACAGTCCATATTACATCAAGGGTCTGCTACGCACATGAACGTCCCAGATTAAATGTTCTGCCGAGCAGACTGCCCGGCGCACCGGTTGGTCCTCAATTAACGGGGATAGGGGGTTTCTATCCCGTAATTTTCTCTCTACCCTCACAACACGTCGTCTATCTGCTACCCCACAGACGCGTGCGCAGATCGCCGCCAACGCCCGCCGCTCCTCCTCTGTTGTCTGCTGCCCTATGGACGTGAGCGCGGATCGACGCTGCCGCTGTCCCTTGTCCGTTCCTCTTCTGCTACCCCACAGACGCAAACACGGGACTCAGTCGCCGCCATCCGTTCCTCTACTGCCCCAATGACGCGAGCACAGACCGCCGTCGCCACTTGCCTCTCCTACGCTGCCCCATGGATGCAAGCGAGAGTCTCCGGCGCCACCGTCGGCTTCACCTCTGCTGGCCCACGGACGTGAGCGCGGGCGCCGTGGCCGCCTGCTGCTCTCCTCTGCTGACCAACGGATGCGAGCGCGGGCTGCCGCCGTCGCCATGTTGACGCCCTCGCCACCAAGCCAACAAACTTTGATCAGGTACAAACTTCGATCAGAATTTTCTTTAAGACTTTACCTCAACATCAAGCCGCCGGCTTGGTGTAGGAAGTTAGCTGACGGGAAACAAACCTAGGTGGCTCATACTCTGTAGCAAGGAAAGCAATCTGGTTTCATGGAACACTGACTCTCCCCACATATTCAATTATTAGGAGTACCGTAATTAGAAGAATCTGCACTTGAGACAACAAAATAATATTGACCAAAATGATGGACATCAGTCCAAGTTCACCTTGTGGCAGATTTGGGTCAAAATTCATAAATACAAAGAGTAACATAAAAAAACATGACTACAATTGTACTCCTATTTCTTAATATACCGAGTAAACAAAATGCAATGGCCTATAATATAGAGTTTATGTGCTTTGCATGAAACAGAATGCATGTCACTGAACATATCTCTATTCTCTAATATGTTCTGTTATTATATAAGCACATAATTGGGAGGACTGACATCCAACTTGGCTAAATGAAAGAATTAGCAAACATAATTTAGGAGATGCCTATCTTTTGTAACAGGGAAGTCAGATAGTCAACAAGTTCCATATCAAAAGACCCTGAGCATGGAAGACAGAAAAAGTGACATCCCAACTGATAATAGGAAAAGGTAGACAGCATACACGAAACGGTAGAATTGGCTCCTCCACTCATGCTTCTCTGAATTTCTACTTGCTAAATCCAGAACATGCTTCTCTGAATTTCTACAACCTAAGTTCAGTAGATGCTTCTCTGAATGTTGGCTTGCCAATTGGTATTGTATTGTAGACTTGAGAGTACTGTATGAAGTCTATTTGTGCCAATGGATTGCCACATTTTTATGTTAGTTTTAAGCCATTTGAATGAAATGACTACAAAATCTCTATGACAATCTACGACTAATCATTTTGTGCAAATAAAAATCAGTACATGCTTCTCTATATATCTGAAATACAATTAAGAAAAATTTGTTCTTATATGTTGGCCTGCCAATTGGTATTGGGTACCATGCATTAATGTTTTTCAAATGCTTAATCCAAGTGCCACTTCTGTACTCAATAAGGTGAACTTTTGTTTAAATAACTAAATGTTGGTTTGCCGAAGTTTTATTCTGATTGAATTCTGGTACTTACATTGTTTGTTTACCAACATTACATATGGCCAGGCAATCATTTGGGCTATTTATGTAGCAATTCATCAGACTCAGCAATCGAGTAAACACAGTTAAAGAGTAAGGTATGTATATATTTTTGGCAATTTAATTCCTTCTTCCACATTGTATGATGTCAAGTTTCGGACACAGTTATATATATGATTTACTGTTTTAGGTTGTAGTGTTGGCACGAAGAATCGTAATACGAATTTAATGACTATCCTGCCTTACTGTCAAGATGAATAACGGCCGACTCAGATATTCTTTGAGTATATTTCTCCTAAAGCTAACTTACCAATGTTTAGTGCAGATGCTGATAACTTTTCAGTTTGTTTCAAAGTTGTGTAGTTCAGATCGAAATTTTGTGTACGATTTATAGAAGATGCTATGTAAGATGATGACAGCATACTGTGTACACGTGAGTTCAGCATGCTTCGATGATGTATGATTTTTTTTAAAACCATGACTACAAGGACCTACAACAAACCTAAGTCTGCACAAGGTAAAAATCAAAGTGGACTTCACCTCTTGATCATTTCTGAAATTTCCAAAATGAGATGTACAAGACTTTCTTATTTACTTGATTTGCTATTTACCCAGGGTAAATAAATGTATCACCAACTCTTACCTACTTGGACCTTATAGATCCTGAAGATTTTCTTGGAGACAGGTCAAAAAGCAGATCCAAAAGAATTAAAGAAACAAAGGAAAAGGAGAGGTATGCACTAAACAGGGATGAGATATTAAAAAGAAGACACGAGGCAAGGGAGAATAACAAAGCTACATCTCCTTTCTAAATTGAAAGCGCACTCCATCTAAGACACCCGTGGCCATATCACCTGGTATGTCCATTTTTTCTGTTCTTTATGATGTAGCAGTCACAAGTATAATCATATCTATGATCAATTCTTTCTGACAGATTTTCACACTGCGGAGAAGCCCACTGGGCAATCTGCTGTCACTCAACTACGATACACACCAGCTGCGGAAGGTGATGTTTTTAAGTTCAATGGTTTGAGTTTATGAAACAAATGGTTGTCCAGTTGCTTGTGCTGTTTGCAACACAAGCATATAGAGCTAAAATTATCAACCACCGGAGAAAGCGATTTTCTGAGACAACACGCTGATAAACACCACTTATCAAGCATCACCATCAGAAGAGACTAACTGGAAAAACCAAACTCTTAAAAAGGCTGCAAGCGAAGAGAACGTACCTCAATATGAGGTTGCTTGCTATTATGAAAGCGAGGTGCACTTGGTGTGTATACATCATCCAGTGAATCCAAGCTTGCTTCCCTTCACATATGCACAAGAAGTGTACACAAAAATCTAGCAATCAAGGAACATTTGACAATCACAATTAGACTAAGCAAGGAAGATGTACCTGCACTGTAGCTAAAACACTAGAACATAACTGCATACTGTACCTATCCCATAGTTGATTGACTTGATTCTGTCAGAGCTAAACCTGCATGCATTTTGATAATAGTTAGACGAAAAAAATATTATTTACATAGCATTCATTTGAGTTACAGAAGCTATGCAAATGCATGTTGATTGCCTCAACGATCAGGAAATTTTCCAGTACTGCAGCCCCATGGAATGCATTGTTATATATATGTTCTTTTTCATGCCACGAAACTGCTGTTCAGATAAACAACAATGCATCTTGTCAGAAATGAGAAAAAAGATTAGCTAGAGCATCCTGAATTACATTTAAGAATGTTCAGACCAAGCAAGACTAATCAAATATGCCGTATTGGTATGGCATTATATAGAGATATTATGTAGTCACTGAATAAACTACACATAAGTTCCAACTTAAGACAGTGTAAAAGAGCAGTTTCCACAGACTATAGAATTGCATGAGCAATGGATTACATAAAAACATTTCTGATTATTAGATCACGCTTACGCACAATAGCTAAAGCGGCCAAGGCATAGGCTTCTGGCTTCTGGCAGCCATCGTGCGAGGCGCGGCGTCAAGGCGCAAGCAGCGCCATCGGACGGAGCCGAATCGAGCAGAGGCGGGATGACGAAATACCAGTCACGCGTGAGGTGGCCAGGTGGGGAGGGCATCGACCATCCACTCTGGAGCATGTGGTACTTGGCCACGGTGAGGCTCGCGACACGCCCAACCCATCGGAGCAAGGCGTCCTAGCCGGCGCTCCTCGGCGCTCGCTCCGATTCTGCGTCTTGTCCCGCGGGAGGAGGTAGGCGTAGGGGAGCCCTCCAGCTCTCATGTCGAGTCCACGACCGAGGATCTGGTGGAGAGGAAGTCTGCGCCTCCGCCGACGGTGGTGGAGAGGCAAGAGAAGGGCGGCCGTCTCAGCAGCGATGGGGACTGGGGAGGCAGAGGGGCAGTCCCTGCCGAAGCAGCGCGCAGCAAGGGAGGGTCCCTGTGCCGGCGGCGGGATGCAGTGGGGAGGGCGGAGGCGCTGCTTGTCCGGGAGCAAGATGAGAGAGTGTGTCAATGGGGTGTGTGGCCACGGCGTGTGCGTGGGTGTGTCCGACGGGAGTCATTTTTCTATCAAGTCAGTCAAGGAGTGCTTTAGGTTGTGAATAATATAAAGAACCCATTGGAAGTGAAATTTTAATTCAAATTATTAAGATTTTGGATATTCTTTATTGAATAATACAGTATATGTCTGATGAGTATGAAGCTATAGAAAATATAGGAAATTCATTTGGGCTCCCAGGAGCACGTGCTCCGCGCATGAAAAATTATTTTTGGAATGTCATAAAATCCCCAAAAAATATATCCAGTCACATATTTTCATGGTTTGTCGATTTAAAAAATTGTTGTGTGTGTGAATCGTACATTGCACTCTCATGCTTAAACCGTTAGGCCCATGATACCCTATTTGGGTGGGGGAACTAAATAAAAATCAATTCGATAAAAAATCAATTTCAGGAGTAAATAGATTTTTAAAAACATGTGTTATATTTGAGAGACGTGCGTTGCACGTGCATGCTTACTAGTCTTTGAGAAAGTACCGACCTAGTCCTAGTAGACAGGAGCACTCTGGCGCCATCGTCAGAGAAACATCACGCCCGCGGCCGCCACACCGCCGGCCATGTAGGTTCCCATCACCACCGCGCAGCAGGGGCGCCTTCCTGACTGCCGCCCCCGGCCTCCTGCGTGAGATGCCGCCTCCGCCTCACACGGTATGCCGCGGCGATCACCCGCCATGGATCTGCGGTGCAGGCCGCGACCCTTGCTGGCGGTAGCGGCGGCTGGGGATGGAGGAGCGGGGAGGGGCTGGAGGCGCGGGATCGGGGCCGCCTGTCGCCGCCCGAGGGGAGGCAAATCTCCCTAACTCGGTCTGAAACGCTTACGAACATTTTGCAACACATCGTTGGAGATGCCCTCACATGCAAGAAATTAAACATCACGAGCCTTCAATTTCAGCTCCCCGCAAGAAAAAAAAAAAGCCTTCAATTTCAGCAAGCGTATGCTCCTGTGGTTACATCAGGAATCGTCTGCGGAGAGTATATCATTATGCTATAGGCTAGATAGATCAGTTTGTCCATGAGTTTGGCTGGTGTGGCCTAACAAGTTCAAATCAACTGTAAAGTAAAGCGTACTGTTCTTAATTACAAGTATAAAAATTCTGCTGCTAATGAATCGCTCGGCAGCTCACATTTGCTCCAAGGAATCCCCTTGGAACTCTGATGTTCCACAGCACAAACCCAGTTGGGGACAGAGCAGAGAGCATCACAGACACAGATAAGTTCAATGGAAGGATGGGCACGGTAAGAGTAGCAAACATAACACGGTTAACACGCCAACATAGATAGTAAGATCAACTTCAGGTCACATATACCATACATAACATGGAACTAACATCACAGGAACGGGCAGATCGCTGGCACAAACTAAGTCGGTAAGTCCTAGCAGAGGGCAAAAGGAACTAAGAACTGCTTCACCGTTCTTGAGCGGAGCACAACAGACTAGCTTACTAGCCATCAACGAAACCAAACCGGCGTGCAGCGTCATCGACAGTGCTCGATCACCAGCCGTCGGTGAGGTGCACCGTGACCGAGACGCTGTCGGAGGAGTCCCAGTAGGAGTTGGGCACGAACAGGAACCCTCTGGCCTGGAAATCCTTGAGCCGCCGGACGAAGGGCGCGGCGCCGGAGCTCCACAGCACGAGCGCCCCCGGGTCGTTCCGCTTCTTCACCTCCATCTTGTACTTCACCTCGGCGTTCCCTGTGGGGCGTGGGCCCATGCAGACGAGAGACAGCGAGCGCCCGGCCAGGACGTCGCCGCCGTTGAGCAGGAGGAACATGCTGGCCCCGTCGCGGTGCAGGAGCACGCGGAAGAGCATGGCCTTCTCCAGCGTGACGGTGGAGCGCCGGTTGCAGCGCACGACCACCGCTGCCTCGTCGGCGTCGGACGCGTGGAGGTCCTGGATGTGGTTGTACAGCAGCAGGCCGTAGTAGGTGCAGCCTTCGAACGGGCAGTGGTACGGCGCGTACCGGCACGCCTCCTCGTGGCGCCGCCTCTCGGTGTAGGTGACGATCTGGTGGCAGCCGTAGGTCACGTAGGTGCAGGGCCTGGTCATGGCCGCCAGGACCTTCTCGAGCGCCCGGCACCGGATGTCGCCGATGGGCTCGGTGCAGAAGCACATCCGCTCCATGACGAGGCAGCAGCTCCCGCAGGCAGGGTGCCCGTTCTTGCACTTGAATAAATCAAGCCAGAGAAAATGACAATTAAGCCGAGAAATCGCAGCATATCCTCCTGTGCTGGAGCAAATAAATACACACTAGTACTAGTACCAACTACCAAGTACTACTAACCATGAAGATCTGCTCCCCAAAAGGGTTGAAGCAGATGTCACATCGCAATGCCTCCGCCTCGATTGTGTAATAGCCGGCGGATTCTTCTTCCTCCTGGGGCTCGTTTACCGTCCCCCCTTTTTCGGGTGTCGTCCTTGCCTTCTTGGCGTTCTCCATCGATCCCTGCATCGGGTAAGCATTTTTCACTTCATTATATCCGAATGATGAAAATGTCTACTGAACGAGGTATACAGATACAGGTACTCGCTAAGAAACAGTGATGCATATGTAAAGATCCACGAGTAGAAAAATGAGCTGCAGAACTCATCAACGGCAAGAAAAGGTCTCATAACTAATTAGGTGCAAGAAAAGTGTCCCAGGACTGAGTGCAGAGATGAAGAACGCCTGATGGAGAGGCGCAGTGCTCATGCTTACCTTCAAGCCTCGAGGACTAGTGTATAGGCTATAGATTGCACTGCACCGAGAAAATAGGTATATCGGAGGCTTGGAGCACCAGTTGGAGATCTTTATAGAGCAGCAGAGTAGCTGAGATATGGGCGGCAGTAAGAAAGAGGGACACGGGTTCACCTGCTCGGTTGCTCCCAGTAAGAAAGGGCGACAGCTGGACAACCAACTGAGCTCCGTGGCGGCCAGCCGATGCTCCCACCTGGAATACGTAGCTTGGCCGGCAGCTGGGACGGGAACGCTTGGTGAGTCATATATATGTGTGCTGGCGACGTGGCGGGCCTTCCAACTCGCTAGGTGTGTCTGCATGCAAAAATGATGCTCAACATTAAGGAGTGCTTTGGTTAGTTGCATGGATTTTGGGCCTATGCACGAGTGGCCCGATTCAGCTTGCACGATACATGCTCTCCTCCCGCTTTCCTACAACTTAAATTTCTTTTAGGTACACCTCATTTAACATACACACAACACTAACCATCTCATGATCAGTATCACTTGAAACACCGGAAAGGAAGAGGCCATCCCCCTCTGACGCGCGCGAGGGAGCCCTACAACTGCCGCCGGCCCGAGCTTCCCCTCTCGACTCCTCCTTCCCCTCGCCGCCACTGGAGCGTGCCGCCGGGCGAAGCCCGTGCGCCGCTGGTGGCGGCGGGGCATCTCCCTCCCTCCCCTGTTCGGGATTCTGGCGGCGCGGGCGACGCTGCTCGTGGGGGCGCGGGGTCCGGCGGGGTTCCCAGCGGCGGTGACGCGCGGATCCAGCGGCCGGGCGGCTGGGAGGTGTCGGGCGTCCGTGCAGCGCTGGCGGCGGAGGGCTAGGTCGCGTCCCGACCTGGATCTCGTTGGGCGGCTGTGGGCGCGGATGACTGGTGGTGCGTGCTGGTGGGACGACGGCGGTGGCTGCTCCAGGTAGCGGCGGCTACTCCAGGTCCGACCTGGCCAGCGGCGCGGGTCCAGGATGACCTGGGCTGCGGGCGGCCGCCGTCGCCTCGGCCTGTGGCTGGTAGGGGTGGCGGCGCAGCAGCGGCGGCCTTGGCAGACGCGTTGGCCGGATTCCAGCCGACTCCGGTGGCTGGACGTCGGTGAGCGGCGTGGTTGGACTTCCCGGTGAGCGGTCTTGGTGGTAGGTGGCGGTCTGTGGGGTCCCCTTGCAGGTGGACGGACCTACATTGGTGGCCTTGTGCGGATCTGCTTCGACTGCCGCGGTGGGGCGGCACAGTGGGTGTCCGGTGGGGAGGTTGGTGGGAAGGATGGGCGGCGGCGTCGCTCAGGCTGCCCGTCGCCGACACAAGGTGTGCCGGTCGTGGATGCGTCCACTCCTCTCCTTCCCTTTCCCTATCCATTTGTGTGCGGTGGCAGCTCTGCATAGTTCAAGATGGGATGGGGGTTGCGGTTGTGTCGGTTTTGGATGTCTTCTCGGACCAAAACTGGTCACTTTGGCTGCTCTTGGGAAGGTCCGTATGTCGGGCGGTGGCCCGGTGGCGGGAGGCGCAACATTATTGGGCGGAGCATACGTGTCAGGTGCGGGCAAGCAGCCATGGCCATGCGGGTGGATTGGTTGTGGGTGGTTGCCAAAGCTAGGGTGCGTCGGAGGGAGGTGAGTGCCGGGGTATATCACCTGTCCAGCCGTGTTTTGACCGACGGTGGCGGTGTCAGTGACGTCGTACCCTTCCTGAAGGCGCCGTCGCGGTGTTCCCTCCCCCTCCGTCTTCCTCTAGGTGAAAACCTGATCTCTGGATCGGGAGGTGGCGGCTCTATGGTCGTTACCTTCTTGGAGGCACCGCTCTGGAGTCCTGGCTTTGTCGTTGTCCATTTCACCTCTCCATGGTGGTTTGTCATGATGGAGGTCTCCATTCGCTCCAAGTGGTCTCCTTTGCATATTCGTAGTTAGCTTGGTGGTCGGTGGAGTGGTGTTTTGGTGCCCGACACCTTTGTATCTTGCCTTGGGTGTGCGTGTTGTGTGCGTTGGTGGCATGAGTTTGTATCGTCTCTCGGATGTATTGCGGTGGTGCTTTATAATATAAAGCGGGGGGAAACCCTTTTTCGTAATCACTTGAAACATCTAACTGCCCAGAATAGCCTGACCAAAGATTCTATACCCGCATCCGCTCTCGCACGATTACATCAGAAAAATAATTAACCGAACGCCGCTCTCCTGCCTAAAATCCATCTACTCCTCTCCCCAGGATGCCGTTGGCGCCGCCTCCAAGCGGGAGCTAACACTGCTCCCTCTCCCATCGATCTTTACTTGTCCAAGTCGCGCCGCCGCTCCCCTTCCTCCGTCACACCCAGTCTCGATGCGACCCGAGGAGGCCATCAGCGAAGGGAGCACACGCTCCGGGGAAGGTGGCGGAGGGGCATTTCTTCCGCTCCTTGCACTCACCGCATCGTCAGAGGGGCGACGGGACGCGCCGGATTGGATCGAGGGGCCGACCTCGGTGGCGGGCGGCGGCGGCGGCTGTCCCTTGGGGCGGCTCACGGGCCTCGGCTAGGGGCGCGGCGGTGGGGTGTTGCTTCGCGAGGGTGCAGGCCCGATCTAGATAGTTGGGCTGGATCTGAAGGGTGGTGGTGCAAGGGCGGCATCGACTAATGCGGATTTGGAATGGAGGCTCAGCGCGGCAATCAGACGAGGGTGGTTGCGCAGTGGGCGCTAGGGGCGCGCATGGCAACTTGTGGGTCGGGCCGCGTTTGAGAGGTACGACGGCTGCTGCACCACGAGGTGGAGTCAGCGGACGTCGACCGAGGGATTGTGTGCTATGCAGAGCTTCGGATCTGCTCGGATTCAGAGGTGTGGAGGAGCTCCGGGCGAAACTCCGGCATTGACTTTGGGCCGGTGCCGGCAACAACGGTGCCATGACCATGGTGTTGTTTCCCTTCTTGAAGATGTTGCCGTGGAGCTCCGTTACACAACTCTCCGGGAGAAATCTCTAGCTTCGGATGTTTGAAGCAGGCGATGACAGCGGCTACGTCGTTTCCTTCTTTGAGGCATAGCCTTGGAGAGTCAACATATTGCGGTTTAAACGGATCTCTTCGTCGGTGGGCACAGTGGACGTCGGGGCGGCGACTCCGGGTGGTTTCTGATTATGTGCCGAGATGGCGATCTAGGGAACAATGTGAGTGGTAGCTCTATGAGGTGGGTCTCTATCTCAACATTGGTTGGGTGGCATCCTTGTCCCGCTTGGGCGGTGGGGGTGAAGGCTCGGTCGATGCGCCCCAGAGGTGGCGGCCTAACTTTATGTCGGGGCAGCGGCCCTAGATGTGGTGCGACGTTCATGGTCTGCGAGCGGTTGCCCTGAGCAGCGTGGGCTGCGGGCAGCTGTGCGCGGTGGTATGTTGGGGTGGCGGCCCCGGAAGGCGGTGCCGATGGAGTGCGTTGGGCGCAATGGAGCGGTGGGTGTCAGGGCATCGGCCCCGAGAGGATCACTGTGACAGCTAGGCTTCTGTGCCAACGATGACGATGGGAGCATTGTCGGTGACGCGACAATGGTTGCGGTAGTCGACTCTTCTCCGGCGTGTCTGTGGTATTGCCTAGGTTTGTTTGTTGCTTGGAGTCGAAGCTGCGGCAGCGGGGCCATGTGGTATACGATGCTGGCTGCAAGTGACCCGTTCGGCGATCTTCCGTGGCTCCAGCTTTCACGTGGTTTTGTTCTTCTGAGTTCTCCGTCAGAGTCGGAGCTGCGTTGTTTGGCTACAGGTCGACATGTTGTCGATGAGGGTGGGCTTTGCCCTGTGTGTCAGTCTTTGGGAGTGGGCTTAGCCCTTGTTGTTCCGGTTTTTGTCTGGTTTTCCGTAATTAACAGGATGTTCGGTGCGTATGTGACATTATGCATTTTTTTCTTTTCATCAGTAGCAGGACACTGCTTGGTGCTCAATTTGAAATGGCGGCTGCTGGATAGCTCGCAACTTTAGCACTGTCCATCCTAAATTTTTGAAGTATATTCTCAATGTATTTTTCTTGAGAAAAGTACAACTTGTTAGAATTTTTGTTTCTCCCAGTTCTCATCTCGAGAATATTCTTTGCTGAACATAAGTCTTTCATAACAAAATATTTGCTCAACTTCTTCTTCAAATGAGCAATTTGACCAACAATCAGGATATTATCAACATAGAGAAACAAATTATAAATCATTGCATGATAACCTTTGAATAAACACACAATGGTCTAAGCTACACTTATTATAGCCTTATTTTCCCATGACAAATTCAAACTTCAGGTACCATTGTCTTGGTGCTTGTTTTATGCCATAGAGATTTTTCTTCAGCTTGCAGATATAGTCTTCTTTACCTTTCATAAGAAACCTCTCACGCTGCTCCATGAATATTTCTTCCCCCAACTCACCATTAAGTAATGTCCTCTTCACATTGCTCAAGTTGAGACTTGCTGTCATGTCAAGGATTACCCTAACAACCCGTTTGGATGTAGATATTGGAGGCTGGAGTTCCCAATTGGTATTGGGTTGGCCCGAATGCCGCTGTTTGGGTGGCCTAGACATTCGAGTGTGGAATTCAGGCTCGATATCGTAGCGTTTTCCTGAACACGTTTCCCATTTCGGAGCCCAGAGCTCAGTATTCCTTCCAATCACCTATCTAGTCATTGCCCTTTGGCTGTTCCCTACAAGAGAGAAGGTAGGCTTGCTCCGTGCACCTCCGGCAAAATAAAGTCTAGCGCCCTCGCCTAGCCACCAGGGCCGCCTCCGAGGACACCGGATTCTTTGCAACATCCAGGCGGTCGCGCTCGTCCGATGATCCCCACCTCACCCACATCCCTTCGCCCATCACCCTCTTCAGCTCCGACATGAATCGCCAAGCCCCATCTCTCCCCTACCGGTGTCAAAACCGGCAAATCTCGGGCAGGGGGTCCCAAATTGTAGATCTAGGATCAATGGGTAACAGGAGACGAGGGACACAATGTTTACGCAGGTTCGGGCCCTCTCGAAGAGGTAATACCCTACATCTTGCTTGATTGTATTGATGGGTGTATGATGATTACAGACTTGATTTACCTCGAGATTAGACGAACTAAACCCTAGATGAGTAAGATGGTTCTTCTTCTAGCCTCTACAGACTAAACCCTATTATCTTGACTTGGAGGACACACCAAGGCTTCAAGGTTTCCTGTCCGGACAGTGAGTTGCTTCATAGTTCGGCCTTCTAGTAATTGCGGAGCGGCCCATTTATCCGGCCCATGAGAGATAGTCCGGCAGGCCACGACCCCTTAGTCCGGGACTCCCTCAGTAACCCAGGAACAAGTCTTCGGAGATGGGACATGATATATGTCTCTAACGTATCTATAATTTTTGATTGTTCCATGCTGTTATATTATTATTCTTGGATGTTTTACAATCATTTTCTAGCAATTTTATATCATTTTTGGGACTAACCTATTGACATAGTGTCTAGTGCGAGTTGCTATTTTCTGCTTGCTTTTTACTTTGCAGAATATCAATATCAAACGGAGTCCAATTGCAACAAAACTTTTTGGAGAATTTTTTGGACCAAAAGACATCCAGAGGGCCAAAGAAGTCCACAAGAGAGGGCCCATAGGGCATACGAGACACCAGGGCACACCCCAGCCCCCTGACGCCCCCTGGTTGGTAGTGGGGCCAACGGGGGTCCTCTCCACCACCTCTCATCTCTATAAATACTCAGATATTCCTGGAACCCTAGAGGAGTCGGAGAAAAGTTGTTTCAGCTGCCACAAGTTCCAGAACCACGAGATCCAATCTAGAGCCCTTTTTCGGCACTCCGCTAGAGAGGAACACGATCACTGAGGGGTTCCTCATCCTCATTGGTGCCTCTCCGATGATGCATGAGTAGTTTACCACAGACCTATGGGTCCGTAGGCAGTAGCTAGATGGCTTCTTCTCTCTTTTTGATCTTCAATACAATGTTCTCTTTGGAGATCTATTTGATGTAACTCTTTTGCAGTGTGTTTGTTGGGATCCGATGAATTGTGAGTTTATGATTAGATCTATTTGCATTCATATCCATACATGATTATTATAGCCTCATATTTCTTCTTCGATATTTCGGTTTTGTTTGGCCAACTTGATTGATTCATCTTGCAACAGGAAGAGGTGCTTTGTAATGGATTCGATCTTACGGTGCTCAATCTCAGTGATATAAGGAGACAAGACACGCATGTATTGTTGCTATTAAGGATAAAACGATGGGGTCTATTCCTACATGAATAGATCTTATCTACATCATATCATCATTCTTAAGGCATTACTCTTTTTCTTTATGGAACTTAATACACTAGATGCATGCTGGATAGCGGTCGATGTGTGGAGTAATAGTAGATGCAGGTAGGAGTCGGTCTACTAATCTTGGACGTGATGCCTATATACATGATCATTGTCTTGGATATCATCATAATTATTTGCTATTCTATCAATTGCCCAACGGTATTTGTTTACCCACCGTATGCTATTTTTTCGAGAGAAGCCACTAGTGAAACCTACGGCCCCTGGGTCTATTTCTCATCATATACTTGCAGATCTATATTGCTATTTGCGTTTCCAATTTATTTGCTTATTTTATTTCAGATCTATATTATCAAAAACCCAAAAATACCTTGCTGTGTTTTATTTGTTTTTTATTTTATTTGCATATATCAATCTACCTTTTTTATCATACTACCTTATCCAAGAGGGATTGACAACCTCTCTATGCGTCGGGTTGCAAGGATTTGTTGTTTGTGCGCAGGTGTAGTTTACATAGCTTGCTTGGTTCTCCTACTGGATTGATACCTTGGTTTCATAACTGAGGGAAATACTTACCGCCGTTGTGCTGCATCATTCCCT
Organism: Triticum timopheevii; assembly: GCA_963921465.1. Classification (NCBI taxonomy): domain Eukaryota; kingdom Viridiplantae; phylum Streptophyta; class Magnoliopsida; order Poales; family Poaceae; genus Triticum; species Triticum timopheevii. The sequence continues at coordinate 74,929,823 of OY997274.1, forward strand.
CCTCTTCGGGGAATTTACCGACGAGCTTCACAAGTAGCAGGAAGAATTTCTGGTGCCGTTGCTGGGTATGATCAATTCAAGACCTATTAGGTTCCCACACATAAACTCTCATATCCTTGAAATCTACATTATTTTCCATTTGCCTCTCGTTTTCATCTCCCCCACTTCTAAAACGTTTTTACAAGAACACAATAGATATTTGCCTTTTTATTTGTCTTCTTCCCACTTGCCTTTTTCTTTTGCCCTTATGTCTTACTTGGTTGATTTGCTTGTTTGGTTGGCATAATTGTGTATTTATTGCAAATCAAAAGGAAAAGGTTTATGGATCCTCATCCACTTGGTAATTTTCTTAAAAGATCCAATTATGATGAACCAATCACTAGTGAATTGAGTTCGCTGGATTATCTTTATGAAGTTTTACTTGGGATTTATGAATCTGAAAATTTTGATGAAGTGTTAAAAGAAGAAATATACGAAGTGATTCACGATAGCTCCTTGAATGAAAAGCATGTTTGCAATGGTGTTATAATAAATTCTACTAATGTCAAGTATGCTAATAATATGCAAAACCCCAAGCTTGGGGATGCTAATTTTGATATGTCCTGTACTTATTGCAATGATCATGATTGGGGTGATTCTTGTTATGATCTTGAAAATTATTTAATCCTCATGATGAATATGTTTGCGATTATATTGAAGTGGGTTCGTAAGAGTTCCAACTTTAGGTAATAATGATCCCACTATTTTGGAATTGTGTCAACTATGCATGCATCTGGATCATGAAGAGAATATGTTATATGATAGCTATATTGTTAAATTTGATTATGATCGTACATGCAATTATTACGAGAAAGGAAAGTATTGTTGTAGAAGTCTTCATGTTACTAAATAACCTCTCTCGATGCTTAAATTGTCAAAGTTTTATTCTTGTTCCTTGCATATGCTAGTTTTTGATTGCCTTAATCATTTGTTTGCTTATAAAATGCCTATGCATAAAAAGTATGTTAGACTTAGATGTGTTTGTCATGTGTTTCATGATGCTCTCTTTGTGCTTCAATTCTTATCTTTCATGTGAGCATCATTAAAATTAGCAATGCATAGCTAAAAGGCTTTAAAGGAAAGCGCTTGTTGGGAGGCAATCCAACGAGTAAAATAAAATTTTGCTTTTTATTTTTTTTCTTGTGTGTATACACATTATTACTTCTGTAGTGATTGTGTTTTGGTGTTTTATTTAGTAATAGAAATTTTTAGGTACAAAAATGTATTAGAATGTTATATGAGATTTTTTTAGTAAATGTAGGTTTTTTGAATAGAATTGAAAAAAATAAGTAAATGTAGGCTTTCGAATATAATAGGAAATTTTTAGTAATTTTTCTTGTTTTGAATAGAATAGAAAATTAGTAAATGTAGAATAGAATAGAAAATTATGGCAATTTTATGTTAGACATAGGGTTTCAAACTCTAAGTTATGTGAAATTAGGGCATTTTTCTATGATTCAAGAAGTAGACAGTAGTTAAAAAACCAGGGCGTTTTTCTCGGGTTTATGAGGATACATAGATAGATGGATGGATGGACAAATGTTAGGGCTAAAACTAGGGTATTTTTAGTAAATGTTAGGGCTAGAACTAGGATGTTTTAGACATAGGGTTTCACTAAGTCCTAAGATGAGATAATTGTATTTTTGTTTAGATTTTGTTTTTGTAGAAATCAAGGAGCCGCTGCATCAGCCCCGCCGTCGTCCCCGTCACCGACCACCTCCGACCTTGAGGTGAGACCAGCCAAATCCCCATGTCGATGATGATGTAGATGTTTTGATAGTTGTAGTAGAGTAGTAGTTACATGAGTGGACTATGTTTGTAGGGAACACCTCACAATGGCCTATGTTTTGCCGGAGTGTTGATTAATTTTCATTCCGTCAAATTTCAGGTGCTCGATATATGTCCTTTTTAGCAAAGGTCATGCCGGATTTTTTTCGTGAATTTTGGCATGACTTGTGCTACAATATGTAGGAAATAACGAGTGGCCCGGAATTTGTAGAAATATAATTAAACGACATTTCGAGTTGACTTTAATGTTTGAATTACGGACATAGGAAATGTCTGACAATGATGATAGGATCCCGTTGTGCGACTGGTGCGGCGACGACCGGGGTCTGTGCAATAGTCCTCTCCTGGTAGATGGTTGGAGCTTCAGTGTTAAGCTCGGTGAGACCTTCGATGTTGAAACGGTATGCAACGACAAGTCTTTTTTCATAATTTAGCATGACTTATGCTTTTTCAATGTGTAATTTTTGTCTTTTACAATTCGACTAGCTTATCCCATGCCATGCAAGACGCTATGTCTTGGAGCATATGGATTTTGAAGATCATGAAAATATGGAGACAAAGATAATTTTATCTTAGGACCCATCATGGTTATGATTTTGCTGTAAAGCTATACAATTCGGAGACCGTAACCCATTTTGGTTGCTCGAATTGGGAAGCACTGTGCAAGGCATATGATTTTCAGGAGGGTATGTATGTCACCTTCGATCTTGGTGATCATGACGATGGCATTTGGGTCCTTGTTGATACGCTTGCACTTCTACCTCTATGTGAGTTTCTCAAACATTTTTATTAAGTAATTTATATTATTTACTTTAAAATAGTTGACAGCTTATTTCCATTAACAACTTATTTTCATTCTTCAAAATGTGTGGGATGGTAGACAGAACCTATTACACTGATGGCGCAAAATTAACTTATCAGCAGAAAGATCATCTTATCTCATTTATTAATGATGTTCAGAATTGTAATATCAATTATCAAACTCCTATACATTATGGTCAATACATGCCACTAGTGCACGTGTTGAACTATGGTAACATCCATGGAGATGGCATGGTAAGATTTTTTTACTATTACGACATCCGTGCATATTTTTGCATAAATTCTTCTAAAACTAAACTACATTGCTACGAAGTCATTACTATGTTTTTCAACAGAAAATCCCAAAGGATTGTGTGCCTGATCTGATGCTTCCAAAAGGTCACCTTGATGTTATGAGCTTACGACCAGGTCATCCTAGGCTTCACTGCTGTTCATACCGGATTTATAAAACCAATGAAGACATGACAATCAAAGATTCGCACGGAGATGGGATAAAGTTGTAATAGATAGGATAAATAGATCCCAAATAAAATAAAGTGCAGCAAGGTATTTTTGTATTTTTGGTTCAATAGAACTAAAATTAAAAGTAAAGGAAAATAGATCGCCAAGGCAAATATGATAAGAGGAGACCCGGGGGCCGTAGGTTTCACTAATGGCTTCTCTCGAGAAAAATAGCAAACGGTGGGAAAAAACAGTTACTATTGGGCAATTGATAGAACTTCAAATAATCATGACGATATCCAGGCAATGATATTATATAGGCATTACGTCCAAGATTATTTGATCGACTCCTACCTGCATCTACTACTATTACTCCACACATTGACTGCTATCCAGCATGCATCTAGTGTATTAAGTTCATGGAAAAACTGAGTAATGCAATAAGAACAATGACATGATGTAGACAAGATCTATTTATGTAGAAATAGACCCCATCTAGTTAAAATTAATAGCAATGATACATAAGTGTCATTTCCTTTCTGTCACTGGGATCAAGCACTGTAAGATCGAACCCATCACAAAGCACCTCTTCCCATTGCAAGATAAATAGATCAAGTTGGCCAAACAAAACCCAAATATCGGAGAAGAAATACGAGACTATAATCAATCATGCATATAAGAGATAAAAGAAGACTCAAATAACTTTCATGGATAAAAACATAGATCTGATCATAAACTCAAAGTTCATCGGATTTCAACTAACACACCGCAAAAAGACTTACATCATATGGATCTCCAAGAGACCATTGTATTGAGAATCTATATATATATATATATATATATATATATATATATATATATATATACAGAGAGAGAGAGGCACCAATGGACATGATGAACCCCTCCGTGATGGTGTCTAGATTGGATATGGTGTTTCTCGAATTTGCGGTGGCTGGAATTGATTTTTGTCGACTCCCTAGGGTTTCTGGAATATTGGGGTATTTATAAAGCAAAGAGGCGATGCGGGAGGCCACCGAGGTGGGCACAACCCACCTGGGGGTGCTTGGGGGCCCAGACGTGCCCTGATGTCTTGTGCCCGCCTTGGGCTCCCTCTCCGGTACTTCTTTGTCCCATTGAATGTCTTCTGGTCCAAAAAAATCCACAAAAAGTTTCACTGCGTTTGGACTCCGTTTGATATTGATTTCCTGCGATGTAACAAACATGTAGAAGACAACAACTGGCACTGGGCACTATGTCAATAGGTTAGTACCAAAAAATGTTATAAAATGACTATAAAATGATTGTAAAATATCCGATAATGATAATATAACAACATGGAATAATCAAAAATTATAGATACATTGGAGACGTATCAGCATCCCCAAGCTTAATTCCTGCTCGTCCTCGAGTAGGTAAATGATAAAAACAGATTTTTTGAATTGGAATGCTGCCTAACATGTTCATCACATATTCTTTTCTTTATAGAATGGACATTTGGACTTTTATATGGTTCAAAGCAATAGTATAGTTTTGACATGAAGTCTTTAATACTCAAGCATACCAACAAGCAACCATGTCTTTCAAAAATATTAACGCTAAAGCAACTTATCCCTAGCCCATTATGCTCAACCATTGATCCATTCATGAAACACACTCGAATATTAGCTACACCCAATGCTCAAATACTCTCATAGTGCCCCTTAGTTGGTGCTTTCTAAGAGAAGATAGAGACTCAAGTTCAAAAAATAAAAATTGCATAAAGTAAAAGAAAGGCCCATCGCAGAGGGAAGTAGGGATTTGTAGAGGTGTCAAATATAAAAACGTTTTGGGAGGAATACTTTTCCAACCAACAAAAACGACTTAGAGTTCCCAACACTTTCCATGCTAGACACATCATAGGCGGTTCCCAAACAGAAAATAAAGTTTATTCCTTTTCCACCATACTTTCACTTTCCATGGCTATCCGTATCCACGGGTGCCCCCCATACCAACACTTTCGAAGGAATTTATTATTTGACAACATAAAGTAAATTCATTTTTTTTCATTTCAGGACTGGGCATCCCTAATACCTTTGCCGTACTCTCGTGCAATGACAAGTGAATAAACACTCATCGTGAGAATAACACATCTAGCATGGAAAATATCGGCAACCCCTCACCGCCTTGCGAGTGGTACAAGCCCAGAAAAGAGAAGTTTATTTTTAAAATTAGAGATGGCACATGCAAATTTGCTTAAAACGACATGGAAATACTGCACATAGGTAGATATAGTGGACTCATATGGCAAAACTTATTGAAAGGGTTTTGGATGCACAAGTAGTGATCATACTTAGTGCAAAATGAAGGCTAGCAAAAAGAGAGAAGTGTCCATCCGCGAAACAAAAAATCTCGTACCCAAGCATTAAGCATAAGTAACACCGAATAATGTACCATAAGTAGCATGTAATTTCATTGCATAAGTATTGACTTTCGTGCTTGCATACGGAATCACAAACCTTCACACCAATATTCTTACTAAAGCATAATTACTCATCAACATGACTCACATATCATATCGTCATATCTCAAAACCATTACTAAGAACCAAGTTTATTTTGTCCAATGATCTTCACAAAAGTTTTTATGATATCCTCCTTGGATATCTATCACTTTGGGACTAATTTGATATGTTGCTTTTAGTAAGCTCAAACAAATATAAGTGAAGAACATGAGCATAATATTTCTTTCTCAAAATAATATAAGTGAAGCAAAAGAGAATTTCTTAAATTTTTTTACTAACTCTCAAATGAATCTAAGTGAAGCATGAGAGAATTTATTCAAAAATAATAAATCACACCATGCTCAAAAAGATATAAGTGAAGCACTAGAGCAATTACATGGCTCGAAAAATTTAAGTGAAGCATAGAAGCAAGCATTGAATAATTTTTGGCTCTCTAAAAAAGGTGTGTACAGCAAGGATTCAAGACTTAAAACACAAAGAAAAATAAGCAAAGACTCATATCATATAAGACACTCCAAGAAAAACTCATAATATGTGACGAATAAAAATATAGCTCCAAGTAAAATACCAATGGTCGTTAGAAGAAAGAGGGGATGCCACTCGGGGGCATCCCCAAGCTTAGTTGATTCCTACTTCTTGAATATTATCTTGGGGTGCCTTGGGCATCCCCAATCTTAGGCTTTTGCTAATACTTATTCCTTCATCCATCGCAATCTCACCCAAAACTTGAAAACTTCAATCACACAAAACTCAACAAAACCTTCGTGACATCCGTTAGTATAAGAGAGCAAACTACTGCAATAAGTACTATTGAAAACCCATTCATATTTTATTTTTCATTATATCTACTGTATTCCAACTTTTCTATGGCAGAAATTCTTCAAAGAAAACCATAGAATCGTCAAAACAAGCAAACAATGCAAAGAAAACAGAATCTGTCAAAAACAGAACAGTCTGTAGCAATCTGACTACTTTAAATACTTCTATGACTCCAAAAATTCTGAAAAATTAGGAATACGTGAATAATTTGTTTATTAATCTTCTGCAGAAAGAATCAACTCAAAATCATTTTTCTGATAAAAATGAAAAATATTTTCGTGAGCGAAAAAGTTCTGTTTTTCAGCAAGATCAAATCAACTCTCATCCAAATCATCCCAACGGCCTTGCTTGGCAAAAACACTAATTTAAACCACAAAAACACATCTAATCAGAGGCATATTTGTGTATTTTATTGAAAACAAAAAGAAAACCAAAAGGCAAAAATATACAAGTTGGGTTGCCTCCCAACAAGCGCTATGGTCTTACGCCCCTAGCTAGGCATAACGTGAAGGATCTACGTGTTGTCATCTTTAACTTGTTTTCCTTGGAATTATTTTTCAGGGGGTTTTGCAAATAAAACATAAGATACATTTCCATGGAAACCTTAGCACTATCAAGTTGCTTTTTATCATAACCCTTTTGATTTCCGGCAGCAATCCAAGAATAGTGTTGATTAACATCGTTGAAAACTTGTTGGATCGTGTCTAAAACAGGGACTTGCATTTTAAGATTCTCATCAAAGATTTGGTTATATCCAAGAAAATGTCTCAACACATAATCACTATTATAAAGAATTTCATCAATCACGGGTTTTTCACAATTCATACCATAAAAATCAAAGATTTCCCTTGCTTCCCGTATTATGTAGTCTAATTCATTCATCAGAACAAGAGTGGCTAACTTTTTAGCTTTAGGATTCTTTATAACGGGAAACTCATACAATAGTCTTTGCAAGGTAGGATGAGTACGGATAAATTTAGTTTCAAGTATCAGAACAAGTGCCGAAAAAGCTTCCGCATAATATTTAGTCTTTTTAAGTATAGGAATATCATCAAGACTTAATTTTCCGACATAATTTAAAAATTCTTGGATATGTTCTTTTCCCATAAAATTCCCTTGCCCCAAGACAAAAGTTTTGGCATCCAGATTACCCGTACGCTCCATTTTAGGAGTTAGGCCATCACCTGTTTCTGCCATACCAAAATCACTCGTGACTGCAAGCGAAAAGATAGTTCTGACGAGAAAACAGCAAACAAAAAAGAGGGAAAATAAAGTGCAGTGGGGGAGAGGAAAATAAGAGGCAAATGGCAAATAATGTAAATTGCAAGGATATGAGATTTGTGATTAGGAACCAGGTTGATGCTGATGATGTCTCCTTGGCAACGACGCTAGAAATTCCTTTTGATGTTTGCTTGAACTACGCTAGTATTTCCCCAAAGAGGAAGGGATGATGCAACACAACAACGGTAGGTATTTCCCTCGGTGATGAGAACAAGGTTATCGAACCAGTAGGAGAACCATGCAACACAACGTAAACAACCCCTGCACACAAATAATAAATACTCGCAACCCGACGTGTTAAAGGGGTTGTCAATCCCTTTCGGTCAACGACGCTTGAAATTGACACGGAGACGGGATAAAGTTGTAATAGACACGATAAATAGATCGCAAATAAAATAAAGTGCAACAAGGTATTTTTGTATTCTTGGTTTAATATAATAGAAAATAAAAGCAAACGAAAATTGACCGCGAAGGCAAATATGATAAGAAGTGACCCGGGGGCCGTAGGTTTGACTAGTGGCTTCTCTCAAGAAAAATAGCAAACAGTGGGAAAACAATTACTGTTGGGAAATTGATAGAACTTCAAATAATCATGACGATATCTAGGCAATGATCATTATATAGGCATCACGTCCAAGATTAGTAGACCGACTCCTGCCTGCACCTACTACTATTACTCCACGTATTGACCGCTATCCAGCATGCATCTATTGTATTAAGTTCATGGAAAAATGGAGTAATGTAATAAGAACGATGACATGATGTAGACAAGATCTATATATGTAGAAATGAACCCCATCTTGTTATCCTTAATAGCAACGATACATACGTGTCGTTTCCCTTTCTGTCACTAGGATCAAACACCATAAGATTGAACCCATCACAAAGCACCTCTTCCCATTGCAAGATAAATAGATGAACTTGTCCAAACAAAACCCAAATATCGGAGAAGAAATACGAGGCTATAATCAACCATGCATATAAGAGATCAAAGAAGACTTGTTGTCTACTATGCAACCTTCTTCTTGTAGACTCGTGCTGGGCCTCTAAGCACAGAGTTTTGTAGGACAGTAGCAAATTTCTCTCAAGTGGATGACCTAAGGTTTATCAATCCGTGGGAGGCATATGATGAAGATGGTCTCTCTTAAACAACCCTGCAACCAAATAACAAAGAGTCTCTTGTGTCCCCAACACACCCAATACAATGGTAAATTGTATAGATGCACTAGTTCGGCGAAGAGATGGTAATACAAGTGCAATATGGATGTTAGATATAGGTTTTTGCACTACTAGGGAAAACCTTATACGCAGAACTTTAGCAGTAGCGCGTGTTAAAAAACCATGCTAGTGCTAAGTAGCAGTAGCACGTTGGCGTAAACCGCGCTGCAGATAGAATTATAGCAGTAGCGCGCCTGAAGATAAAAGTGCTACTACTAAAATTTCCACTGCTTAGCCGATAGGCTACACATAGTAGTAGCAATCTACGGCGAACAGCGCTACCGCTACATGCTTTGTAGCAGCGCATTTACGCAGAAAGGCGCTACTGATAAAGGAAATAAAATTAAATGGAAAGAAAATAGAAAAGTAAATGAAAATGAAAGAAATAGAAAAAAGGGGAAAAAGAGAAAGGAATAGTAGTAGCGCATATCCAGGAACGCGCTATCGCTAACTTAGCAGTAGCGCACTTCGTGGAAAGCGCTACTGCTACTTTTAACTTAACCGCGCGGTTCGTTCTTCCCACGATCACTTCCCCCAAATCCTAACTCCTCCACTGTCGCCGCCGCCGTCGCCCGTCGGCCGCCGCCCGCTCTCCCATTGCTTCCGCACACCCTTGACGCCGCCCCCGACCCCGACCTCGACGCCGCCCCCAACCTCGACGCCGCCCCCGACCCCGACCTTGACGCCGCCCTCCGCTGCGCGCCCGAGCCCCGACCCCGACCTCGACGCCGCCTGCCCCTCCCTCGCCGCAGGCACCCGAGGTGAGCACGCCTGCTCCTCCCCTCCCCTACCTCTGCCTAGGGTTCTTCAAATTTTAATTGCATCAAATTAGTTAGGGTTCATCTATTGCATCAAATTTCGGATTATTCGCTACCACTTTCCACCCCTAGGTTCATCAAATTAGATGGTAATTAGGGCAGTAGTTCCTAGGTACTAATTACTCCCTCCATTCCAAAATAGATGACCCAACTTTGTACTAAATTTAGTACAAAGTTGGGTCATCTATTTTGGAACGGAGGGAGTAGTTAGTAAGAACTAGGTACTAATTAGGTACTAGTTTGTTTTTATTTATAGTAAGTTTATTTTTTAGTAAGAACTAGTTGAATTAATAGAGTTAGTTGAACATGTCACATTTGTTGTTATTTTTTTAGTTCAAGCAATTAGTTTTGCATAGATGTCGATGATGCCTATCCCGCATCCTCGTCGTCGGCTCGGCGGAGGACACCTGCTTGACCAGATGGGCCATGTCCGGGACTGGGCTCCGCCGGGCTCGTACTGGGAGGCGCTACCTACCGGGGGAGCAACTTGGTGAGGAGTCAGCCCGTCGTTGACCCGAACCTTCTTTGGTGGTGGTCGCATGGGCCAGTGACGGTCCAGAGGCTTGAGGACCCCGCGGAGGTGGTACGTCACCGTGTCAGCGAGGAGGACGCGCACGTCCGTTGCTACTTGGTTGCGTTGGAGCACAGGTTCTTCAATACCTGGCAGGTTCTCTAGGGATCTTACTGGAGCTATGATCCTGTGATGGGTCCTTCTCTTTGGGTGTCCACCGCCCGCGCCGATACCCGTCATTCGCTAGGGTTTTAGTTGTATTAGTGATGTTATATGTATGATACTATTTCGGGTGTATTAGTGATAATATTCGACGATGTGCGGATGCAAGAGATGAATTACTTTTGCTTATTGAATGCATGCTAATTTGAACATTTATTTATTTTACGATTTGGTTTTTCTTATTGAATGCTCATGTCAATATGAGTCCTATAAGATATTTTGAAATGTATATCTTGTGTTGCTCAAATAGGATATGTGCTTGCCCAAGTGGCCGGTCATGTTTGCAGGTTACACCTCCGAGTGGCCTATGTTTTGCCGGAGTGTTGATTCATTTCTGTTCCGGCAAATTTCAGGCGCTCGATACGTCCTATTTTTAGCAAAGGTCATGCCGGATTTTTCCGCAAATTTTGGCATGACTTGTGCAAGAATATGTAGGAAATATCGAGTGCCCCAGATTTGTGTGTTGAGTATCCTGGTAGTTGCCTTTCATCCATTTTCAATTAATGTTTCAATTATGAACATAGGAAATGTCTGACGACGAAAAGAATTTTGGTATTTGCAAATAGTGCGAAGACGAGCGCGGCCTGTGCGACAAAATCTTCCTAGATGATGATTGGCGCTTCAGCATCAAGCTGGAAGAGAACTTTGAAGTGGATACAGTAAGTCACAATGACAAGTCTTTTTTCGTAATTAATCATGACATTTGCTTCAACTTGTATATTTTTTACTATTCTACTAGCGTATCCCCTGCCATGCAAGAGTTTTTTTCTTTGATAAGATAGGTTTGAGTCCTATGAAAACTACTATGGAGGTAAAGAGAGTTTACTTGAAGACCGAGTATAGTTATACTTTCCACACAAAATTATACAACGTAGACACCTACACCTATTTTGAATGCAAAACTTGGCAAGCACTATGCAACACTTATGCATTTGAGCCTGATATGGTTATCACCTTTGATATTCGTCCAGAAGATGATATTGAAGGTAATATCGACATCTGGGTCGATGTGCAGACGCCTCCAGTTATACCATTATGTGAGTTTCTCAATCATATTTATGTCTTCGATATTGTTTATTCAAAAATAGTTGACAACTAATTTCTATTGACAGTTTATTTCCATTCAAGCAAACATGTCCGGCGCTTGGTAGACATGACCGTCCATTGTCCCGGGGCTGAACTAAACTGCGAGGAGATAGGTCATTATGTTTCATGGCTTGAGGATCTTCATACTGTCAAGACAAATTATTTTCCTGAACTTAAAAATCTTAGTACTCAAAACGTGCGACCATAGTATTTGTATTGAATGTCACATCTATTTAGGAAAGATGGTAATTTTTTTACTATTTGTCCTTAGTGCATCTTTTGCATACATTATTTTTAAGCTAAACTTCATTGCTAAGTATGTTGCTATACGATGTTCTTCAATAGGGACTCCCGATGAATGTTGTGCCTCATTGGATCTAGACTAAAGGTCGCATGAGAATGGTTAGCTTACGGCCAAGACATCCTACAATGCACTTTAGTGCATTCAATATTTCTAAAAGCAAGGAAAGCTTAATAGTGAAAGACTGGAGCAAAATTGTGAATGATCGCAGAGAAGTACTAGGGGGCAACAATTAGAAGCGCAGCCCATGATTAGGAGACAGGTTCATCTGCATGCTCCAACATGATGAAGCAGGAGTGCTACACATGTTTTATGCTATTTTACCTGAGAGAGAGAGAGCAGCAGGAGTGATTAGCTAGCTAGAAATGAGTTTGAAGATGACGATGTGCTACACTATGACTATGATGATTAAATAGCTAGTGTTGGTGGTAATGACTATGATGATTATTATTAGCTAGTGTTGGTGGTGATTATATAGCTACCACAGCTAGTGTCGGTGGTGATTAGCTAGCTAGAATGAGTTTGAAGATGATAATGTGCTACACTATTACTATGATGATTAAATAGCTACTGTTGGTGGTAATGATTATGATGATGATTAAATATCTTGTGTTGGCGGACTAGATTCAAGTGGAGGCAACATATGGTGCACATCGAAAGTACTACTAGTCCAAAGTAGATCAAGTTTGGATTTAGTAGTATACTTTTGACATGCACCACATGTGGCCTCCACTTGAACCTAATCCACCTTCATTTGACACACTGTTATGGACATAATGATATAAACTCATAATTGGTTTTGTACCAAAATTTGTATAACGGCGTATAAATACACTAAAAATAAAAATAAATAAATAAAAGAATACTAGTAGCGATGGAGCGTAAACACGTTGCTACTATCTAGATTAGCAGTAGCGCGGGAGTGAACACACGCTGCGGCTATATGTCTTAGCATTAGCGTGTGTCGAGCGCGCTACTGCAAAGTAATAGCTGTAGCGCCTTACTAGTAGCGTGGTGTCCCGTGCTACTAGTAGGCATTAAACCCGCGCTACTACTAGGTTTTCCCTAGTAGTGTTGCAACCTGAAATTATAAAAACAACAAGGTAACAAGTGGTAAAAGTGAGCGAAAACGGTATTGCAATGCTTTGAAACAAGGCCTAGGGTTCATACTTTCACCAGTGCATGTTCTCTCAGCAATGATAACATAATTAGATCATATAACAATTCCCCAACGTGCAACAAAGAGTCACTCCAAAGTCACTAATAGCGGAGAACAAACGAAGAGATTATTGTAGGGCACGAAACCACCTCAAAGTTATTCTTTCCGATCAATCCATTGGGCTATTCCTATAAGCGTCACAAACAGCCCTAGAGTTCGTAGTAAAATGACACCTTAAGGTACACATCAACCAAAACCCTAATGTCACCTAGATACTCCAATGTCACCACAAGTATCCGCAGGTTTGATTATATGATATGCATCACACAATCTCAGATTCATCTATTCAAACTAAAACAAAGAACTTCAAAGAGTGCCCCAAAGTTTCTATCGGTGAGTCAAGACGAAAACTTGTGCCTACCCTTATGCATAAGTTCACCAGGTCATTGAACCCGCAAGTTGATCACCAAAACATACATCAAGTAAATCACGTGAATATCCCATTGTCACCATAGATAAGCACATGCAAGACATACATCAAGTGTTCTCAAATCCTTAAAGACTCAATTCGATAAGATAACTTCAAAGGGAAAACTCAATCCATTACAAGAAGGTAGAGGGGGAGAAACATCATAAGATCCAACTAAAATAGCAAAGCTCACGGTACATCAAGACCGTACCAAATCAAGAACACGAGAGAGAGAGAGAGAGATAAAACACATAGCTACTAGTACATACCCTTAGCCCCGAGGGTGAACTACTCCCTCCTCGTCATGGAGAGCGCCGGGATGATGAAGATGGCCACCGGTGATGGATCCCCCCTCCGGCAGGGTGCCGAAATAGGGTCCCGATTGGTTTTTGGTGTCTACAGAGGCTTGCGGCGGTGGAACTCCCAATCTTGGTTTTGTTCTGGAAGTATGGGGATATATAAGAGGTGTTGGCATTGGGAACAAGTCAGGGGGCTCCATGAGGCAGCCACGAGGTAGGGGGGCACGCCTAGGGGGTAGGGCGCACCCTCCATCCTTGTGGTGGCCTCGGGACTTTTCTAGTCCATCCCCGATGCTCCGTGGGCTTCTTCTAGTCCAAAAATAATCTCCGTAAATTTTGAGGTCAATTGGACTCCGTTTGGTATTCCTTTTCTGTAAAACTCAAAAACAAGGAAAAAACAGAAACTGGCACTGGGCTCTAGGTTAATAGGTTAGTCCCAAGAATCATACTAAATAGCATATAAATGCATATAAAACATCCAAGATAGATAATATAATAGCATGGAACAATAAAAAATTATAGATACGTTGGAGACGTATTAAGACTCAAATAACTTTCATGGATAAAAAGATAGATCTGATCATAAACTCAAAGTTTATCGGATCCCAACAAACACACTGTAAAAACACCTACATCATATGGATCTCCAAGAGACCATTGTATTGAGAATCAAGAGAGAGAGAGAGAGATGAATCCATATAGCTACTAACTATGAACCCATGGTCTACAAATAACTATTCATGCATCATCGGAGGGGCACCAATGGACATGATGAACCCCTCCGTGATGGTGTCTAGATTGGATCTGGTGTTTCTGGAACTTGCAGCGGCTGGAATTGATTTTCGTCGACTTCCCTTGGGTTTCTGGATATTGGGGTATTTATAAAGCATAGAGGCGGTGCGGGAGGCCACCGAGGTGGGCACAACCCACCTGGGAGCGCCTGGGGGGCCAGGCACGCCCTGGTGTCTTGTGCCCCCCTCGATCTCCCTCTCCGGTTCTTCTTTGGCCCACTGGATGTCTTCTGGTGCAAAAAAATCCACAAAAAGTTTCGCTGCGTTTGGACTCCATTTGATGTTTATCTCCTGCGATGTAAAAAAAGCAGAAAACAACAAATGGCACTGGCCACTATGTCAATAGGTTACTACCAAAGATGATATAAAATGACTATAAAATGATTGTAAAACATCCATGAATGATAATATACCAGCATTGAACAATCAAAAATTATAGATACGCTGGAGATGTATCACGGCCGTGACTAACGATTTAACCGTGTTTCTGACCACCTGGACCCACCTGTCAGGGCACATGGAAAAGCGCATAGACGGAGAAGCCGTTAACGGCCGTTAAACAGACCGGTCCGGTCGGAACTGGGTAATAAATACCAGTTCGTCAGTCGCTCACTCCCTGCCCTCTCACTCCACTCCCCTGCTCCCTCTTAATACATCTCCAACATATCTATAATATTTGATTATTCCATGTTGTTTTATTATCAATCTTGGAAGTTTTATAATCATTTTATAGTCATTTTATATCATTTTTTGGTAATAACCTATTGACAGAGTGCCAAGTGCCAGTTGCTGTTTTCTATATGTTTTTTACATCGCAGGAAATCAATATCAGATGGAGTTCAAATGCCATGCCAATTTACGATGATTTTTTATGGGCCATAAGGAACACAACGGGCCCTGGTTGCACCTGGGGGGAGTCCCGAGGAGGGGACAACCAACCAGGGCACGCCAGGAGGCCCAGGCGCGCCCAGGTGGGTTGTGCCCACCTTGGGTGCCCCCTGGATCGACTCTTTGCTCTATAAATACCCCAATATTCCAGAAACCCTAGGGGAGTCGACGAAATTTTCATCCAGCAGCCGCAGAGTCCAGAACCACGAGATCCAATCTAGACACCATCATGGAGGGGTTCACCACTTCCATTGGTGCCTCTCCGATGATGCATGAGTAGTTCTTCATAGACCTTCGGGTCCATAGTTACTAGCTAGATGGCTTGCTCTCTCTCTCTCTTGATTATCAATACAATGGTCTCTTGGAGATCCACATGATGTAAGTCTTTTGGCGGTGTGTTTGTTGGGATCTGATGAACTTCGAGTTTATGATTAGTTATATCTTTTTATATCCATGAAAGTTATTTGAGTTCATTGATCTCTTATATGCGTGATCTCTTATAGCCTCGTATTTCTTCTCCGATATTTGGTTTTTTTGGCCAACTCGATCTATTTACCTTGCAATGGGAAGAGGTGCCCTGTAGTTGGTTCGATCTTACGGTGCTTGATCCCAGTGACAGAAAGGGAACCGACACATATGTATCGTTGCTACGAAGGATAAAAGGACGGGAGCCATATCTACCGCAATAGATAAACGGATCTTGTCTACATCATATAATCGTTCTTATTGCATTACTCCGTTTTTCCATGAACTTAATACATTAGATGCATGCTGGATAGCGGTCGATGTGTGGAGTATAGTAGTAGATGCAGGCAGGAGTCGGTCTACTAATCTTGGACGTGATGCCTATGTAATGATCATTGCCTGGATATTGTCATGATTATTTGAAGTTCTATCAATTGCTCAACAGTAATTTATTCACCCACCGTTTGCTATTGTTCTCAAGAGAAGCCACTAGTGCAACCTATGGCCCCCTGGTCTTCTTTCTCATATATTAGCCTTGCGATCTACTTTTTCCTTGCGTTTATTTTCAGATCTATTAAACCAAAAAATACAAAAATACCTTGTTGTAGTTTATTTGTGCCGCGATCTATTTATCCCATGTACAAATTTACCTCACGTCCTTTGCCTATCTTGAGGCGTTGTACCCCAAAAGGGATTGCCAACCCCTTTAACTCGTCGGGTTGCGAGGTGTTGTTATTTGTGTGCAGGGGCTGTATAGATTGTGTTGCTTGGTTCGCCTACTGGTTCGATAACCTTGGTTTCATATATGAGGGAAATACCTACCACCGCTATGCTGCATCATCCCTTCCTCTTTGGGGAAATACCGACCTAGCTTCAAGCGACATCAAAAGGAATTTCTGGTGCCGTTGTCGGGGAGGATCTTCAACATAACCAGGTTCCTAATCACAAATCTCATCTCCTTGCAATTTACATTATTTTTGTCTCATTTTCTTCTCCCCCACTTCACAAAAATTTGCCGTTTTATTCGCCTCTCCTTTTCCGTTCGCTGTTTTCTTGCCGGATCTATTTTTGAGTGCAATCTTGTTGTGTGGTCATGATGACTCAAGAGAACACCAAACTATGTGACTTCTCAAATATGAACAACAATGATTTTATTGGCACTCCGCTTGCTCCTCCTGCCACTAGTGCGAAGACTTGTGATATTAGACTGCTTTGCTAAATTTTGTTATGAAAGACCAATTTTCTAGTACTCCTAATGAGGATGCCGCATCCCATCTTAATACCTTCGTGGACTTATGCGATATGCAAAGGAAAAAAGATGTGGACAATGATGTGGTCAAGATGAAGTGATTTTCCTTTTCCTTGCGTGATTCCGCGAAAATTTGGTTCTCTTCTTTGCCTCGCAATAGTATTGATTCTTGGAATAGGTGCAAAGATGCTTTTATCACTAAGTATTTTCCTCCTACAAAAGTTATTTCCCTTAGAACCCAGATCATGAATTTTAAGCAACTTGAACATGAGCACGTTGCACAATCTTGGGAAAGTATTAAAATGATGCTAAGGAATTTCCCAACTCATGGGTCAAATCTTTGGATGATCATACAAAAAAATTATGTGGGATTGAATTTTGTTTCTCGTAATCTTTTAGATTCCGCCGCGGGTAGTACTTTTATGGAAATTACCTTGGGTGAAGCCACCAAATTTCTTGATAATAACATGGCAAATTATTCACAATGGCATACCGAAAGGGCTCCTGGTAGTAAAAAAGTTAATTCGGTTGAAGAAATTTCTTCTTTGAGTGATAAAGTTGATGCTCTTATGAAATTGGTTGCTAGTAAAAGGGCTCCTATTGATTTTAATGATATGCCTTTGTCTACTTTGATTGAGCAAAATAGTGATGCCATAGATGTGAATTTTATTTCTCGCAATAATTTCAACAACAATGCTTATAGAGGAAATTTTAATCCTAGGCCTTTTCCTAGTAATTCCTCTAATAATTATGGTAATTCCTATGGAAATCAATCTTACAATAATAATAGGAATACCTCTGATCTTGAGAGCAATATTAAAGAATTTATCAACACACAAAAGGTTTTCAACACTTCCATAGAAGAAAAGTTGAATAAGATTGATGATTTGTCTAGAAGTGTTGATAGAATTGCTCATGATGTGGAAAATCTCAAGATGAAATTTTTTGTGCCTAAAGTAGATGAATCAATTAAAGATCTCTATATTTCTATGGATGAAAGTAAGAAAAGAACCGCTATGCTTAGAGCTAAAAGAGAATTTTTAGAAAAAGCATTTTCTAGTGATTTCTTTTGCAAAAGTGATGAAGATCTTAAAATGATTGGTGTTTTTTCTATTGATTCCTTGTTTAGTAAAAATAAGATTGATGAAAAAGGGACTGGAGAAGATTCAACTTTATGTAGAAGGCGTCCCAATATTTCGGAGGGTGAATATCTTGTTGAAAAAATTGATGAAAGTGGGTTTGAAGAGGTCAAAACTTTAACAAGTGATGTGCCCACTCTTTTGGATTACAAAGACTTTAATTATGATAGTTGCTCTTTGATTGATTGTATTTCTTTGTTGCAATCCATGATAAATTCACCCCATGCCTACGAACAAAATAAAGCTTTTACTACACATATTGTTGATGCCATGATGAAAGATTTCGAAGAAAAATTGGAATTAGAAGATTCAATTCCTAGAAAATTGCATGATGAATGGGAACCTACTATCAAAGTCAAGATTAAAAATTATGAGTGTTTTTCTTTGTGTGCCTTGGGTGCTAGTGTTTCTACAATTCCAAAATCTTTATGTGATGTGCTTGGCCTTACCGATATTGAAGAATGCTCTTTAAATTTGCACTTAGCGGATTCTACTATTAAAAATCCTATGGGAAGAATTAATGACATTCTTATTCTTGCAAATAGAAAATATGTTGTGACGCCCCCGATTCAATCGTACAATCATACATGCAAACGTGTACGATCAAGATCAGGGGCTCACGGGAAGATATCATAACACAACTCGAAAATAAAATAAGTCATACAAGCATCATAATACAAGCCAGGGGCCTCGAGGGCTCGAATACAAGTGGTCGATCATAGACGAGTCAGCGGAAGCAACAATATCAGAGTACAGACATAAGTTAAATAAGTTTGCCTTAAGAAGGCTAGCACAAACTGGGATACAGATCGAAAGAGGCGCATGCCTCTTGTCTGTGATCCTCCTAAACACTCCTGGTCGTCGTCAGCGGCCTGCACGTAGTAGGCACCTCCAGTGTAGTAGGAGTCATCGTCGACGGTGGCGTCTGGATCTTGGGCTCCAACGTCTGGTTGCGGCATCCGAGAAGAAAAGGAAAGAGGGGGAAAAGAGGTAGTAAAGCAACCGTGAGTACTCATCCAAAGTACTCGCAAGCAAGGAGCTACACTACATATGCATGGGTATATGTGCAAGGAGGCAATATCAGTGGACTGAACTGCAGAATGCCAGAATAAGAGGGGGATAGCTAGTCCTATCGAAGACTACGCTTCTAGCAGCCTCCGTCTTGCAGCATGTAGAAGAGAGTAGATTGAAGTCCTCCAAGTAGCATCGCATAGCATAATCCTACCCGACAATCCTCCCCTCGTCGCCCTATGGGAAAGCAATCACCGGGTTGTCTCTGGAACTTGTCTGGGTGTGTTTTATTAAGTATCCGATTCTAGTTGTCATCAGGTCAAGGTACAACTCCGGGTCGTCCTTTTACCGAGGGACACGGCTATTCGAATAGATAAACTTCCCTGTAGGGGTGCACCACATAACCCAACACGCTCGACCCCCTTTGGCCGGACACACTTTCTGGGTCATGCCCGGCCTTGGAAGATCAACACGTCGCAACCCCACCTAGGCACAACAGAGAGGTCAGCACGCTGGTCTAACTCCCATGGCGCAGGGGTCTGGGCCCATCGCCCATTGCACACCTGCATGTTGCATGGGAGGCCGGAATCAGACCTAGCCTCCCGAATACAAGAGCAGGCGTTCTAGTACAATCCGGCGCGCGCCTCTCAGTCGCTGACGTCAAGAAGGCTTCGGCTGATACCATGACGTCGAGTGCCCATAACTGTTCCCGCGTAGTTGGTTAGTGCGTATAGGCCAGCGGCCACACTCAGATCAAATACCAAGATCTCGTTAAGCGTGTTATTTTGAAGTAACCACGGACGCTGACCAGGGCCAAGCCCACCTCTCGCCTAGGTGGTCTCAACCTGCCCTATCGCTCCGCCACAAAGTAACAGTCGGGGGCCGTCGGGAACCTAGGCCCACCTCTACCGGGATGGAGCCACCTGTCCTTCCAGCCCCCACATCGGAATCACTTGCGGGTACTCACCGAGTCGACCCGATTTTAGTCACCACCTGAATAGTATGTATGTATAGTATATACCCGTGATCACCTCCCGAGTAATCACGGCCCGATAGTATAGCATGGCAGACTGACAAGAATGTAGGGCCACTAATGGTAACTAGCATCCTATACTAAGCATTTAGGATTGCAGGTAAGGTATCAACAGATGTAGCAACAATGACAGGCTATGCAACAGAATAGGATTAATCGAAACAGTAACATGCTACACTACTCTAATGCAAGCAGTAGAGGGTGGAATAGGCGATATCTGGTGATCAAAGGGGGGGCTTGCCTGGTTGCTCTGGCAAGAAGGAGGGGTCGTCAACTCCG
Source organism: Triticum timopheevii (assembly GCA_963921465.1). Classification (NCBI taxonomy): domain Eukaryota; kingdom Viridiplantae; phylum Streptophyta; class Magnoliopsida; order Poales; family Poaceae; genus Triticum; species Triticum timopheevii. Next base: position 74,950,451 of record OY997274.1, read on the forward strand.
TAGTTGAACTGGGCAGCTGCAGCGTCGGTCTCGTAGTCTACCGGAGAGAAGAGGGGGAAGAAACAGTAAATACAATGCCAACATAAGCATGTGATGCATGACATGACAATGAGCGGTGTTAGATGTGCCCTAACGCGGTAGTAGGTGATACCGGCGAAAGGGGGAAACATGCGGGAAAATATCCCCGGTGTTCCGCGTTCTCGGACAGATGAACCGGAGGTGAAATGTTGCAGGTTCACTATGCTAGGGACGTGTGGCGGACGAACGGGCTGTGCATTCGGTTTCCTCTCATCGCTCTGAGCAACTTTCATGTACAAAGTTTTTCCATCCGAGCTACGGTTTATTTTATATTAATTTCAAAAGATTTAAATCATTTTTAGGATTAACAGAATTAATTAAATCAAAAGGCATTTATGACTTCATCATGACATCAGCGTGATGCAATCGGTCAAAGCTGACCGTTGACCAGTCAACTAATGGGTGGGTCCCGCATGTCATAGGCTGTTATCTAATTGACAGTAGTTAGATTTATTAGCATGTTAATTAGGTTTAATTAACTAGATTAATTATGTTAATTAATTATTTAACTAATTAATTATTTATTTACTTTTTCTTGACTCTTTCTTTTTTTTAAACGTTCCAGGGGCGCGGACCCCGTTTGGCAGTGGCCCAGAGGCCATAGCGGGTCGGGCCAACAGTCGCCGCCTGAACGGGCGAGGGGAAAGCGGGCGATGGGCGAACTGGTGCGGGTGCTTGCACCCGACGCCATGAGAGGTGAGGGCGAGCGCGCCTGGGGGCCTCGGTGGCCGGCGACGACGGGAGCAGCGCCGGGCACGGGGAGCGGGGGCGTGGCCCTGAGCGGAGGCGGCGCGGTTCAGGCAACGCAGTTGGACAGAGGCTCGACTCAACGGTGGTGGCAACCATGGCAGCAGTGGCTGCGAGCGCACGGCCGAGGCACGGTGGATTCACGCTCGGGCGGCGCAGGGGCACGGCCAAGGGCGCGCGTGAGCGCGGCCACGCGGCGGTGAGCACGAGCGGCGGCCAGAGCGCGAGCATTAGGAGGGCGGAGCGGACGACGGCAGTAGGCAGAGAAGGGCACGGGAGCGGGCGGCTCAAGCGGGGTGAGTGGAGAGAGGAGGAGGGGCCGGGGCTCACAGAGGCGCGCAGGGGAGTGGCAGTGGGGCGCGGGGAGCAGGTTGAGGACGACGGCGACATGGAGGAGGCAGTCCGATGAGGAGGGGCTTGATGAATCCGGCGAGGGTGGTGACGTGCGCGGTCGTCGGGGCTGAGGACGTGGACGAGGAGGTCCAATGGTGAAGGGGTGGCAGCGGCGAGCAATGGGGCATGGTGTAGGGGCTCAGGGCAGTGACCCGATCCAGATCCAGAAATGGGGAAGCAAGGAGTTGACCGGGGGGAATCATGTGAGAGGGGGGAGTGGTGTCCGTGGTCTAGGGTTCGGTGTCCCCAGGGGGTTAGTAGGTGAGGTGGGGTAGGCCGGGGGAAGGAGCTGGGCCGGCCTGAAGGAAATATGCCCTAGAGGCAATAATAAAGTTATTATTTATTTCCTCATATCATGATAAATGTTTATTATTCATGCTATAATTGTATTAACCGGAAACATAATACATGTGTGAATACATAGACAAACATCGTGTCACTAGTATGCCTCTACTTGACTAGCTCGTTGATCAAAGATGGTTGTGTTTCCTAGCCATAGACATGAGTTGTCATTTGATTAACGGGATCACATCATTAGGAGAATGATGTGATTGACTTGACCCATTCCGTTAGCTTAGCACTTGATCGTTTAGTATGTTGCTATTGCTTTCTTCATGACTTTCACATGTTCCTACAACTATGAGATTATGCAACTCCCGTTTACCGGAGGAACACTTTGTGTGCTACCAAACGTCACAACGTAACTGGGTGATTATAAAGGAGCTCTACATGTGTCTCCAAAGGTACATGTTGAGTTTGCGTATTTCGAGATTAGGTATTGTCACTCTGATTGTCGGAGAGGTATCTCTGGGCCCTCTCGGTAATGCACATCACTATAAGCCTTGCAAGGAATTTAGCTACTGAGTTAGTTATGGAATGATGCATTATAAAACGAGTAATGAGACTTGACGGTAACGATATTGAACTAGGTATTGGGATACCGACGATCGAATCTCGGGCAAGTAACGCACCGATGACAAAGGGAACAATGTATGTTGTTATGCGGTTTGACCGATAAAGATCTTCGTAGAATATGTAGGAGCCAATATGAGCATCCAGGTTCCGCTATTGGTTATTGACCAGTAACGTGTCTCGGTCATGTCTACATAGTTCTCGAACCCGTAGGGTCCGCACGCTTAAGGTTTCATTGACAGTTTTATTATGAGTTTATGAGTTTTGATGTACCGAAGATTGTTCGGAGTCCCAGATGTGATCATGGACATGACGAGGTGTCTCGAAATGGTCGATACATAAAGATCGATATATTTGACGACTATATTTGGACACCGGAAAGGTTTCGGGTGAGATTGGGACAATACCGGAGCTCCGGGAGGTTATCGGAACCCCCCGGGAGGTATTTGGGCCTTATTGGGCCTTAGTGGAAAGGAGGGGGAAGGAGCAAAGGAGGGGGCGCGCCCCCCAAGCCCAATACAAATTGGGAGGGGGGCCGGCCCCCCTTTCCTTCCTCCCTCCCTCCTCTTCCTTCCCTCTCCCTCTCTTAATAGGAAAGGGGAGAGTCCTACTCCCGGTGGGGATTGGACTCCCCCCCTAGGGCGCGCCACCCCCCTTGGCTGGCCCCTCCTCCACTCCTTTATATACGGGGGAGGGGGGCACCCCATAGACACATCAATTGATCTCTTGATCTCTTAGCCGTGTGCGGTGCCCCCCTCCACCATAGTTCTTCTCGATAATATTGTAGCGGTGCTTAGGCGAAGCCCTGCGACGGTAGAACATCAAGACCGTCACCACGCCGTCGTGCTGACGGAACTCTTCCCTGACATTCTACTGGATCGGAGTACGGGGGACATCATCGAGCTGAATGTGTGCAAGAACTCGGAGGTGCCGTAGTTTCGGTGCTTGATCGGTCGGGCCGTGAAGACGTACGACTACATCAACCGCGTTGTGCTAACGCTTCCGCTTTCGGTCTACGAGGGTACGTGGACAACACTCTTCCCTCTCGTTGCTATGCATCACCATGATCTTGCGTGTGCGTAGGATTTTTTTTGAAATTACTACGTTCCCCAACAGTGGCATCCGAGCCCGGCTTTATGCGTAGATGTCATATGCACGAGTAGAACACAAGTGAGTTGTGGGCAATACAAGTCATACTTCTTACCAGCATGTCATACTTTGGTTCGGCGGTATTGTTGGATGAAGCGGCCCGGACCGACATTACGCGTACGCTTACGCGAGGCTGGTTCTACCGACGTGCTTTGCACATAGGTGGCTGGCGGGTGTCAGTTGCTCCAACTTTAGTTGAACCGAGTGTGGCTATGCCCGGTCCTTGCGAAGGTTAAAACAACACTAACTTGACAAACTACCGTTGTGGTTTTAATGCATAGGTAACAACGGTTCTTGCTCAGCCCGTAGCAGCCACGTAATATTTGCAACAACAAAGTAGAGGACGTATAACTTGTTTTTGCAGGGCATGTTGTGATGTGATATGGTCAAGACGTGATGCTATATTTTATTGTATGAGATGATCATGTTTTGTAACCGAGTTATCGGCAACTGGCAGGAGCCATATGGTTGTCGCTTTATTGTATGAAATGCAAGCGCCCTGTAATTGCTTTACTTTATCACTAAGCGGTAGCGATAGTCATAGAAGCAATAGATGGCGAAACGACAACGATGCTACGATGGAGATCAAGGTGTCGCGTCGGTGACGATGGTGATCACCACGGTGCTTCAGAGATGGAGATCACAAGCACAAGATGATGATGGCCATATCATATCACTTATATTGATTGCATGTGATGTTTATCCTTTATGCATCTTATCTTGCTTTGATTGACGGTATCATTTTAAGATGATCTCTCACTAATTATCAAGAAGTGTTCTCCCTGAGTATGCACCATTGCGAAAGTTCTTTGTGCTGAGACACTACGTGATGATCGAGTGTGATTGGCTCTACGTTCAAATACAACGGGTGCAAAACAGTTGCACACGTGGAATACTCAGGTTAAACTTGACGAGCCTAGCATATACAGATATGGCCTCGGAACACGGAGACCGAAAGGTCGAACGTGAATCATATAGTAGATATGATCAACATAGTGATGTTCACCATTGAAAACTACTCCATCTCACGTGATGATCGGACATGGTTTAGTTGATTTGGATCACGTGATCACTTAGATGACTAGAGAGATGTCTATCTAAGTGGTAGTTCTTTAGTAATATGATTAATTGAACTTAAATTTATCATGAACTTAGTACCTGATAGTATTTTGCTTGTCTATGTTTGTTGTAGATAGATGGCTCGTGCTATTGTTCCGTTGAATTTTAATGTGTTCCTTGAGAAAGCTAATTTGAAAGATGATGGTAGCAATTACACGTACTGGGTCCGTAACTTGAGATTATCCTCATTGCTGCACAGAAGAATTACGTCCTGGAAGCACCGCTGGGTTCCTGGCCAGCCGCAGATGCAACTGACGACATTAAGAACGTCTGGCAGAGCAAAGCTGATGACTACTCGATAGTTTAGTGTGCCATGCTTTACGGCTTAGAACCGGGACTTCAACAACGTTTTGAACGTCATGGAGCATATGAGATGTTCCAGGAGTTGAAGTTAATATTTCAAGCAAATGCCCAGATTGAGAGATATGAAGTCTCCAATAGGTTCTATAGCTGCAAGATTGAGGAGAATAGTTCTGTCAGTGAACATATACTCAAAATGTCTGGGGTATAATAATCACTTGATTCAACTGGGAGTTAATCTTCCTGATGATTAGTGTCATTGACAGAATTCTTCAATCACTACCACCAAGCTACAAGAGCTTCGTGATGAACCATAATATGCAAGGGATGGACAAGACTATTCCTGAGCTCTTCGCGATGCTAAAGGCTGCGGAGGTAGAAATAAAGAAGGAGCATCAAGTGTTGATGGTCAATAAGACCAACAGTTTCAAGAAAAAGGGTAAAGGGAAGAAGATGGGGAACTTCAAGAAGAACAGCAAACAAGTTACTGCTCAAGAGAAGAAACCCAAATCTGGACCTAAGCCTGAGACTGTGTGCTTCTACTGTAAGCAGACTGGTCACTGGAAGCGGAACTGCCCCAAGTATTTGGCGGATAAGAATGATGGCAAGGTGAACAAAGGTATATGTGATATACATGTTATTGATGTGTACCTTACTAATGCTCGCAGTAGGTATTTGATACTGGTTCTGTTGCTAATATTTGCAACTCGAAACAGGGACTACGGATTAAGCGAAGATTGGCTAAGGACGAGGTGACGATGCGCGTGGGAAATGGTTCCAAAGTTGATGTGATCGTGGTCGGCACGCTACCTCTACATCTACCTTCGGGATTAGTTTTAGACCTGAATAATTGTTATTTGGTGCCAGCGTTGAGCATGAACATTATATCTGGATCTTGTTTGATGCGAGACGGTTATTCATTTAAATAAGAGAATAATGGTTGTTCTATTTATATGAGTAATATCTTTTATGGTCATGCACCCTTGAAGAGTGGTCTATTTTTATTAAATCTCAATAGTAGTGATACACATATTCATAATGTTGAAGCCAAAAGATGCAGAGTTGATAATGATAGTGCAACTTATTTGTGGCACTGCCGTTTGGGTCATATTGGTGTAAAGTACATGAAGAAACTCCATACTGATGGACTTCTAGAATCACTTGATTATGAATCACTTGGTACTTTCGAACCGTGCCTCATGGGCAAGATGACTAAAACGCCGTTCTCCGGAACTACGGAGCGAGCAACTGTTTTGCTGGAAATCATACATACCGATGTTTGTGGTCCAATGAATATTGAGGCTCGCGGCGGGTATCATTATTTTCTCACCTTCACAGATGATTTGAGCATATATGGGTATATCTACTCGATGAAACACAAGTCTGAAACATTTGAAAAGTTCAAAGAATTTCAGAGTGAAGTGGAAAATCATTGTAACAAGAAAATAAAGTTTCTACGATATGATCGCGGAGGAGAATATTTGAGTTACGAGTTTGGTTTACATTTGAAGCAATGCGGAATAGTTTTGCAACTCACGCCACCCAGAACACCACAATGAAATGGTGTGTCCGAATGTCATAATCGTACTTTACTAGATATGGTGCGATCTATGATGTCTCTTACTGATTTACCACTATCGTTTTGGGGTTATGCTTTAGAGACGGCCGCATTCACGTTAAATAGGGCACCATCAAAATCCGTTGAGATGACGCCTTATGAACTGTGGTTTCGCAAGAAACCAAAGTTGTCGTTTCTTAAAGTTTGGGGCTGCAATGCTTATGTGAAAAAAGTTTTCAACCTGATAAGCTCGAACCCAAATCGGAGAAGTGCGTCTTCATAGAATACCCAAAGGAAACTGTTGGGTACACCTTCTATCACAGATCCGAAGGCAAGATATTTGTTGCTAAGAAGGATCCTTTCTAGAGAAGGAGTTTCTCTCGAAAGATGTGAGTGGGAGGGAAATAGAACTTGATGAGGTAATTGTACCTTCTCCCGAATTGGGAAGTAGTTCATCACAGAAATCAGTTCCTGTGATTCCTACACCAATTAGTGAGGAAGCTAATGATGATGATCATGAAACTTCAGATCAAGTTACTACAGAACCTTGTAGGTCTTCTAGAGTACGGTCCGCACCAGAGTGGTACGGTAATCCTATTCTGGAAGTCATGTTACTAGACCATGATAACCTACGAACTATGAGGAAGCGATGATGAGCCCAGATTCTGCAAAATGGGTGGAGGCCATGAAATTTGAGATAGGATCCATGTATGAGAACAAAGTGTGGACTTTGGTTGACTTGCCGGATGATCGGCAAGCCATAGCAAATAAATGGATATTCAAGAGGAAGACGGACGTTTATAGTATTGTTACTATCTACAAAGCTCGACTTGTCGCAAAGAGGTTTTCGACAAGTTCAAGGTGTTGACTACAATGAGATTTTCTCAACTGTAGCGATGCTTAAGTCTGTCCGAATCATGTTAGCAATTGCCACATTTTATGAAATATGGCAAATGGATGTCAAAACTGCATTCCTTAATAGTTTTCTTAAAGAAGAGTTGTATATGATGCAACCAGAAGGTTTTGTCAATCCTAAAGGTGCTAACAAAATATGCAAGCTCTAGCAATCCATCTATGGACTGGTGCAAGCATCTCGGAGTTGGAATATACGCTTTGATAAGTTGATCAAAGCATATGGTTTTATAAAGAATTTTGGAGAAGCCTGTATTTGCAAGAAAGTGAGTGGGAGCTCTGTAGCATTTCTAAGACTATATGTAGATGACATATTGTTGATTGGAAATGATATAGAAATTCTGGATAGCATAAAAGGATACTTGAATAAGAAGTTTTTCAAAGAAAGACCTCGGTGAAGCTGCTTACACATTGAGCATCAAAATCTATAGAGATAGATCAAGACGCTTGATAAGATTTTTCAATGAGCACATACCTTGATAATATTTTGAAGAAGTTCAAAATGGAACAGTCAAAGAAGGAGTTCTTGCCTGTGTTTCAAAGTGTGAAGTTCAGTAAGACTCAAAACCCGACCATGGCAAAAAATAGAAGAAGAATGAAAAGTCATTCCCTATGCCTCAGTCAAAGGTTCTATAAAGTATGCTATGCTGTGTACTAGACGTATTGTATACCTTGCTCTGAGTTTGGCAAAGGAGTACAATTTTTGATCTAGAAGTAGGTCACTAGACAGCGGTCAAGAATATCCTTACTAAGGATTAAGGAAATATTTCTCAATTATGGAGGTGATAAAAGAGCTCGTCGTAAAAGTTACATCGATGCAAGCTTTTTACACCGACCCAGATGACTTTAAGTCTCAATTTGGATACATATTGAAAGTGGGAGCAATTAGATAGAGTAGCTCCGTGTAGAGCATTGTAGACATAGAATATTTGCAAAATACATACGGCTCTGAATGTGACAGACCCGTTGACTAAGCTTCTCTCATGAGCAAAACATGATCATACCTTCATACTCTTTGGGTGCTAATCACATAGCGATGTGAACTAGATTATTGACTCTAGTAAACCTTTTGGGTGTTGGTCACATGACGATGTGAACTATGGGTGTTAATCACATGCAGATGTGAATATTAGTGTTAAATCACATGGTGATGTGAACTAGATTATTGACTCTAGTGCAAGTGGGAGACTGAAGGAAATATGCCCTAGAGGCAATAATAAAGTTATTATTTATTTCCTCATATCATGATAAATGTTTATTATTCATGCTAGAATTGTATTAACCGGAAACATAATACATGTGTGAATACATAGACAAACAGAGTGTCACTAGTATGCCTCTACTTGACTAGCTCGTTGATCAAAGATGGTTGTGTTTCCTAGCCATAGACATGAGTTTTCATTTGATTAACGGGATCAGATCATTAGGAGAATGATGTGATTGACTTGACCCATTCCGTTAGCTTAGCACTTGATCATTTAGTATGTTGCTATTGCTTTCTTCATGACTTTCACATGTTCCTACAACTATGAGATTATGCAACTCCCGTTTACTGGAGGAACACTTTGTGTGCTACCAAACGTCACAATGTAACTGGGTGATTATAAAGGAGCTCTACAGGTGTCTCCAAAGGTACATGTTGAGTTGGCGTATTTCGAGATTAGGTATTGTCACTCCGATTGTCGGAGAGGTATCTCTGGGCCCTCTCGGTAATGCACATCACTATATGCCTTGCAAGCAATGTAGCTAATGAGTTAGTTATGGAATGATGCATTACGTAATGAGTAAAGAGACTTGCCGGTAACGATATTGAACTAGGTACTGGGATACCGACGATCGAATCTCGGGCAAGTAACATACAGATGACAAAGGGAACAACGTATGTTGTTATGCGGTTTGACCGATAAAGATCTTCGTAGAAAATGTAGGAGCCAATATGAGCATCCAGGTTCCGCTATTGGTTATTCACCGGTAACGTGTCTCGGTCATGTCTACATAGTTCTCGAACCCGTAGGGTCCACACGCTTAAGGTTTCGTTGACAGTTTTATTATAAGTTTATGAGTTTTGACGTACCGAAGATCGTTTAGTTTTGACGTACATGACGAGGAGTCTCGAAATGGTCGAGACATAAAGATTGATATATTGGACGACTATATTTGTACACCGAAAAGGTTCCAGGTGAGATTGGGACAATACCGGAGCTCAGGGAGGTTATCGGAACCCCCCGGGAGGTATATGGGCCTTATTGGGCCTTAGTGGAAAGGAGGGGGAATGAGCAAAGGAGAGGGCGCGCCCCCCAATCCCAATCCAAATTGGGAGGGGGGCCGGCCCCCCCCCTTTCCTTCCTCCCTCCCTCCTCTTCATTCCCTCTCCCTCTCCTAATAGGAAAGGGGGGAGTCCTACTCCCGGTGGGGATTGGACTCCCTCCCTAGGGCGCGCCACCCCCCTTGGCTGGCCCCCTCCTCCACTCCTTTACATACGGGGGAGGGGGCACCCCATAGACACATCAATTGATCTCTTGATCTCTTAGCCGTGTGCGGTGCCCCCCTCCATCATAGTTATTCTTTATAATATTGTAGCGGTGCTTAGGCGAAGCCCTGCAACGGTAGAACATCAAGACCGTCACCATGCCGTCATGCTAACGGAACTCTTCCCCGACATTCTACTAGATCGGAGTATGGGGGACGTCATCGAGCTGAACGTGTGCAAGAACTCGGAGGTGCCGTAGTTTCGGTGCTTGATCGGTCGGGCCGTGAAGACGTACGACTACATCAACCGTGTTATGCTAACACTTCTGCTTTCGGTCTACGAGGGTACATGGACAACACTCCCCCCTCTCGTTGCTATGCATCACCATGATCTTGCGTGTGCGTAGGAATTTTTTTGAAATTATTACGTTCCCCAACACGGCCTGGGGTTGGCCTGGTGGCAGAACGGCCAGGGGGGTTCCTTACCTGTTGTTTTACTTTCTTTTCTTTATATATATATTTCTCGTTTTGCTGATTTAGTTTTGTTTCTTGTTAATTTTAGTCTTAGTAAAATATACACGTAGCATCTAAATTAGTATTTCAACTTTGTCCATAGTCACAAAAAGTCTAGTCCTCAAATATATTAGTTTGACATTTTATTAATTACAAAAGGTATATAAATAATTGTTTTACTGATGTTTTATTCATCTTATAGTATTTAAACATTTTATAAAGGTGTGGTTAATCCACCATAATTACCTATGCAATATTTGGTTCACTACAAACATTTTAGTTTTAATATTTGAAAACTTTTATTGTTTGCTTGATTTCGATTTTGCATCGGTTTCGAACTCACGCGAGATTAGCAACAGTAATCGAAGTGATGTGGCACCATTAGCAGAGAATTACTGTATCTTAATTATCCGGGCGTCACAATTCTCCTCCACTACAAGAAATCTCGTCCCAAGATTTAGGAGCAGTTATAAGGGGGAAGGGATCTGGTTACTAAATTCTAACGATTCTTCTCGGTCATAGTTGCTCTTCTCGATCATAGTTGCTCTTCTCGAAGAGGTCGATCCATTACATTGATGTCTTCAGTCCTCTGCTTCAGGTCATCATGATGAAGTTGTCATCCTTCCTTCATGATCTTCACCGTACTTACGAAAAGGTTAGAAGGGAAACCCCTGTAAGGACGGATTCTAACAAGATCGAGCATCAGAAGGTTAACTCAGGCGAAGAAGCATAAGTATCTCTCAAATTGTAAATTAAGAAGATGTCGAGAGCAAAGTAAGAACGTACCATGAGAAGTTTCAAACGGATAGAAAAGCGTTCGATGCCTAACCAGAAGGTGAAAGGGGTTTAGAGCAACGAGAATAAGTATTTCGTCTGATACCCGAATAGATCACTTGGCAGGTGGCCCGCGAGTTAGATACAAAATCAAGCGCGAGGAATAACTTTGACAAAAGGTTGTACAGGAGAGTCAGGTTTCGATCCTGTGGAACTGTGGGTTATGGGCCCACCATGTGGGTTTAAAGGAGGAAAGGCGTCGACATCTTGTACGGTTATGATAGCAAGGCAGGTCAGAGGGTAGCCTGTCGATTATGTCGGCAACAACATCGGTACCAAGGGCGAGGGATGAAGAGAACCATTTTCCTGCTCGTTGAACGAGGCGGACCAATAGGCAAAGTTCTCGTCCATCGGTGGCTACTGGAATGTCACCAACAATGGTAACAGGGTCTTGCTGACAGAATTGTACACCGAGGTGTTTACATAAGCAGGAGAACATTACTGCTTAGATCATATAGATCACAAGAAACGCTAAACCAACCAATGGAAAGGCAAATATGATTATCAGATTAAACAGAGCAATGGAAAGGAAAATGTGTTTAAACACATATTTCAAGGGTATATCCTTCCCAAGGACAAACAAAGCATGATATCCATGACATGATATAATTTAGAAAACTCTTTAGGTAGGGGAGAGAAATTTCATGACATTACCCATACAACGGTGTTTGGATAATTGACCAGGAAACATTTAGCATTGGCTTCAAATGTTCTTATTGAAAATCGAAGTACCATAGACATGCTTCGAAATAGCATTGACATTGTCATCAAGTGAAGATCAGACTTTGGAAACACAAAGGATCCATCACGAATAACTTATAGAATAAGTCTTACAATTTCCTCCTGAAAGAATGGCTAAACTTGCTAAAAACGATACTATAACAATAGGTCCTCCGCCCAGGTGTGCTAGGCATGACATCACCTTACCGGGTGTCGGTGTCAAAACCGGCGGATCTCGGGTAGGGGGTCCCGAACTATGCGTCTAGGCGGATGGTAATAGGAGACAAGGGACACGATGTTTTTACCCAGGTTCGGGCCCTCTCTATGGAGGTAAAACCCTACTCCTGCTTGATTAATATTGATGATATGGGTAGTACAAGAGTGGATCTACCACGATATCAAGGAGGCTAAACCCTAGAAGCTAGCCTATGGTATGATTGTTGTAATGGTTGTTCGTCCTACGGACTAAAACCCTCCGGTTTATATAGACACCGGAGAGGGCTAGGGTTACACAGAGTCGGTTACAATGGTAGGAGATCTACATATCCGTATCGCCAAGCTTGCCTTCCACGCCAAGGAAAGTCCCATCCGGACACGGGACGAAGTCTTCAATCTTGTATCTTCATAGTCTTGGAGTCCGGCCGATCATGATAGTCCGGCTATCCTGACACCCCCTAGTCCAGGACTCCCTCAGTAGCCCCCGAACCAGGCTTCAATGACAACGAGTCCAGCGCGTATATTGTCTTCGGCGTTGCAAGGCGGGTTCTTCTCCAAATTCCATGTGCTGGCCGAATAGTGTCCGGCTCCCTTACAAATGTTGCGCTCCTTGGCTTCCACGCCCAATAATGGCCCTCTTCCACGCGTCGCACGAATGCGAAAAGCCAGGGTATCTTTTATGTTTTACCCCCTAGCTGCGCAAATAATCCGCCTATAAGAGAGATAAGAATCCAGATCCAAATCACACCATCCTCCTTCCGCGAGTACTCATCGGAGCGCTTCTGACCGAAAACCCATTCCATCATGGACCGTCGACGCGGCTCCTCCTCTTGCGCTCCCAGCCCTCCGCCAGGAGATTGGAGGAGATGCTCAGTTCCGCACAACGAGCTGGTGAAGCTTCAAGCGGAGGGATATCTTCCTCCGGCCTTTATGGTCCCGGTTCGAGCCGGGCTGGCCACCTACAAAGGTGGGAAGCAAGAGGAGGCCACCCCTAGTCCCTCTAAAGGAGAGCGGGTGTGCTTCGTCCCCTATCTAATAAGGGGGCTCGGATTTCCCGTGCATCCGTTCCTCCGCGGGCTTCTGGAGTTCTATGGACTCCAGCTCCATCACCTTACGCCCGCCTCTATTCTGCACATCGCAGGTTTCGTAGCTCTTTGCGAGCTATTCTTGGGCATCGAGCCCCATTTTGCGTTGTGGAAGAGGCTATTCTACCTCATACCCCGTTCTCACGAGGGGTCAATATATCAAGTGGGCGGTGCCGAAATATGGCGCATCGCCGGGACCGGATATCCATCCGGAACCCCAAAGAAGGCGTCCGAAGACTGGCCTTCGGAATGGCTTTACATAGAAGACGCTCCACTGCCGGACCCAGTTCGGATCGGCCTCCCGGAGTTCAGCAAGGCTCCTCTGAAGAAACGCCTAAGTTGGCGCCCGCGGAGCCCTCAACTGGAGGAAGACAAGGGCGTCCATTATTTGATGGGCCGGATAAGGTTGCTGGCCCATTCCGGATTGACCATGATTGGAGTCATGGCCACGTGCATAATGCGGGGGGTGCAGCCGCTGCAATACAGGGGCCACCCCATGTGGGATTTCAACGGGGAAAATGATGCCACCCGTCATGGCCGCAAAGGGATGGGATCGGCCGAAGATCTGGTGAAGATTTTGTCCGGTCTGTACAAGGGGGAGAAGGAGGACTTCCTCCAGACGAGCCCATTGAATGGGTTCTCCATGAATAACCCTCGGTGCTGGGTAAGCGGACATTTTATTTATCCGACCCATGCTTTCAAAGTTAAGTACCTTACTTTACGATTTGATGCAGGAGCTGTGTCAGGATGTGGAGGGCATACATAGTCCGGCTCCACAACCCGAGGATCCAGGAAGATCCCTTGATCCGGCCTCCGAAGAGGATCCGGACATAAAGGTGGAGCTAATCGACGGGGTGTTCTGCCAACTCAGCATGGACAATGCTCTAGTCGCCATTACGGCTAACTACCCCGGCCTATCTCCGGCTCCCCAGGTGATTGCGACCGAAGTCCTGACACCATTATTTTGTCCTTGCGCATTTCTGACCACCGTATACAATGGTGTCTCGCAGGAGGTGCCTTCAAGGCAGGAAGCCGAGCCCACGGTGGCTGACCAACAAGGGTCAGTCCGGCCCAGCAGGCGGAAGAGGAGTGCGGTGCGGATCAAAACGTCACCGCAACGGTATAGCTCGCGACTGTTATTTAGGAAAAGGATTCCCAGGAGGTGTATTAACGCTCATGACCTTTCCAGGAGAAAGAGCACTCGCCGGACTGTGTCCGGAGAGGTCGCCAACCAAGCCTCCGCCCGTCAGGCTCCAACACCTGGTCCGGAGGGGGAGGCGAGCGCAAGGCGCGAGCCGGATTCTCCTCCTGCGGAGGATGCCGACCGGCTGTCCGCCACCAGGTCTGAGGTGGAGAGCGCCATGAATCATAAGCGTAGCCGGACAGTTCTGCGTGACGCGTGTTTCTACCCAGAGGCGTTGAATGCCTTTAACGCGGGAGACGCGCACCTCCGTGCCGCTCAAGATGGTTTAACCAGAGCCACGGAGCAATATGTAAAAGACATACAGGTAAGAGATTTTAATGGTTGTATATGCCAGTAGCTCCCGAGACTTAAAGTAGTTAAAGTAACTGATTTAAGGATCATATAATTTGCAAGATCTTACAGAGAAGAATACCCGATTGTCCCAGGAGCTGCAAGAGTGCAAGGCCCAACTTGAGGCCGCACTAGCTACCGCAGAAGGAGGCACAGAAACCCCCTCCGGTAACACATTATTTCAGAAATATGAGCGGTGTGCGGCATGCGTATAAATCTGACAATGGTATTGCAGATGTTGCCGGACTTGATCCGGACAAGCAACAACTACTGCGCCAGCTGAAGGCCGGCGACAGGGTGCTTACGAAGGTGCAGCAGGAAAGGAACAAACTCCAGGATGCCCACGCCCAGCTTGGAAAAGAGCTGAAAGGTGTTCGGGCCGAGCTGTCTAGCTCCGTGAAGGAGAATCAGCGGCTTCGTCGCGGCATCTATAGTAAGTGCTTGAGCGAACTCCTTTGAAAAGAAGAGTTCGGCGAGGAAGTCAATTGGCAGAAATATGTCTGTAGGTGTGCTCACAGGTCGCCCTGCGGAGGAGATGCCTGTCTCAACGGGTGATCAACTTCCCGAGCTGGTGCAACTGCTCGAACATGTTCGGCAGGCGATGAGCGGCGTCGTCCAAGCCTTATGGCCGTCCCTCTGCCTACCCGAGGGCCTTGGAGAGCTTGTGGAGAAGCTTGAGGGAGCGCGGCAGCGCTTCCGTTTATGGAAGATATCGGCCTGCCGCCAAGGTTCCAGGGAGGCCTGGGCCATGGTGAAGACGCGGTACAAGAAGGCGGATCCAAACCACATGGCCGAGGTCGGACCTGTGGGGCTTGAGGGGAAGGAGATCCCTGTGAGCTTGGTGTACGGCCAAGTAGAGTTGGCCGCTAAATATTCCCAACGGGACTGTAAATTAGATAGCCTGTTAGACGGGATTGAGGAGGAGTACAGTTAGTCGATTTGACGATGTATTTAAAATGACATGTAAAATGCCTTCTAGCCGGATTGTAGATCGTTTGTCTTTGCCGACCATTTCACTTCAACCTCGGGACCCTAGAGTCCGGAGTGTGTCCGAATGCCTTCTCGGTTGAGAAAAAACTGGGGCATGCATGGAGACCAGGCGTAGGGGTCATTAGTGTTTTATCAGACAAGTGCCCAACTAGTTATGTTATATTACATGGTTAGTAAGAAACATCTTCCAGGGAGAATAGTTCCGTTAAGGGTTCCTTTCCCTGGGAGGCATGCCCTAAAGTGCATGTCCGGACTGCGAAAAGAGCAGGAAAACATCTGGGGGCAGATAAATAAATATGTAAAAAATCATCTTTCAAGTCACCGACCGAATATTCCCTTAAGAATGCTAGCTTTCGGCTTCACCCAGTCTGAGGTACACATCCGGCTGACCCGGTAGTAACAATCGCAGAGGTGCTCCCTTTACCTCCTAGCCGAACAATCGGGAACGTAGGGGTAAGCATAGGAGCCAGGCAACCCAGCTTGGCCAAAACTTAAGCCATATCGATGCATAAAATGGTGAATAAAAGGTACATGTGGAAGTTTGACACATGTGCTGGGCATGAAGCCCGTATAAGTAAGCTTCTGGTAAAGAAGCCCCTAGGTATAATGAGTGCGGATAGCACATCAAGTGTGTGCGAACAATGCACAAATAGGCCTTTAAGGGCTTTTATGAAAAAGGTGAGTAAAAGAGAGAAACGAAAGACAGATGAAGTGTAAAAATTTGGACGGAGGAAGGAGACGAACTCTTAGTCCGGCGCTAGGCGTAGAATCTTCGGAGGCGGGCTGCGTTCCATGGGTTCGGCTCGAGTCGGTTGTCCGATGCATTTCGCAGACGGTATGCTCCGCCGATCAGGACTTGATCGATAATGAAGGGACCTTCCCATTTGGGCTTGAGCTTGTCCTTTTTCTTGTCCGGCAGGCATAGAACTAGTTCGCCAACATTGTAAGTTTTAGCCCGTACTTCTCTACTTCGATATCTTCGAGCCTGCTGCTGATAGAATGCGGAACAAGCCTTTGCCACGTCGCGTTCTTCCTCCAATGTGTCCAAGCTGTCCTGCCGATCTAGCTCGGCTTCTCTTTCCTCGTACATGCGCACTCGAGGTGAGTCATGAATTATGTCGCAAGGCAAAACTGCCTCTGCGCCGTATACCATGAAGAATGGTGTGAATCCGGTAGTACGGTTCGGCGTGGTCCGCATCCCCCAGAGTACGGAGTCAAGCTCCTCTACCCAGTGCGTGTTAGATTCCGTAAGGGACCGCACTAGTTTGGGCTTGATGCCGCTCATTATCAGACCATTTGCTCGCTCAACTTGACCATTGGTTTGAGGGTGATAGACTGAAGCGTAATCGAGCTTGATGCCCATATTTTTGCACCAGAGTTTGACCTCGTCGGCCGTGAAGTTCGTGCCGTTATCGGTGATGATGCTATGGGGGACGCCATAATGGTGTACTACCCCGGATATGAAGTCTATCACCGGTCCGGACTCTGCCGTTTTAACTGGCTTGGCCTCTATCCATTTGGTGAATTTGTCCACCATGACCAATAGGTACCTTTGCTTATGGGTTCCCCCTTTGAGGGGTCTGACCATGTCAAGCCCCCAGACCGCAAACGGCCAGGTAATGGGTATAGTTTTGAGGGCGGTGGGTGGCATATGGCTCTGATTAGCAAAGAGCTGACAACCGACGCATCTTTGGACTAAGTCCTGAGCATCTGCCCGGGCCGTTGGCCAATAAAATCCTGTATGGAAGGGCTTGCCTACAAGGGCCCGGGCTGCAGCGTGGTGTCCGCCTAGTCCGGCGTGAATTTCAGCCAGAAGATTTCACCCTTCCTCTTCGTATATGCACCTTTGAAGGACTCCAGTTGTGCTTTTCTTGTAAAGTTCTCCCTCATGAACCTTGTAGGCTTTAGACCGCCGAACTATGCAGCGAGCCTTGTTTTGGTCTTCGGGAAGTTCCTTCCTAATCAAGTAGGCTAGGAATGGTTCTGTCCACGGGGCAATTACTGCCATTATTTCGTGGGCTGAAGGCGTTATTTCATCGGCTGAATCGCCGATTATGTCAGACTGTTCTGTGTTGGGTGGTGCGGTTGCTTCCGGGTTGTTATTTCCGGGCTCCTCTTCCCATAGTACGGATGTCTTAAAGAGCCGTTCCAGGAAGATGTTTGGAGGGACAGCGTCGCGTTTCGCGCCGATGTGTGCCAATAGTTGGGCTGCTTGGTTATTATCCCGGGCTACGTGGTGGAATTCGAGTCCTTCGAACCGAGCTGACATTTTTTGGACAGCGTTACGACAGGCTGCCATTTTCGGATCCTTGGCGTCAAAGTCTCCATTTACTTGGGATATTGCAAGGTTTGAATCCCTGCGCACCTCTAGGCATTGAATGCCCATGGAGATTGCCATCCGGAGGCCATGTAGGAGGGCCTCGTATTCGGCTGCATTGTTGGAGTCCGTGTACATTATCTGAAGTACGTATTGGACTGTATCCCCGGTTGGGGACGTCAATACAACGCCAGCCCCCAAGCCGGCCAACATTTTGGAGCCGTCGAAATGCATAATCCAATTGGAGTATGCGCCGTACTCTTTAGGGAGTTCGGCTTCAGTCCATTCAGCGACAAAGTCAGCCAAGACCTGCGACTTTATAGCTCACCGAGGTTTGTAAGTTATATCGAATGGTAAGAGCTCAATGGCCCATTTTGCAATCCTGCCCGTCACGTCGCGGTTGTTTATAATGTTGTTGAGGGGCACTTCGGAGGCCACTGTTATCGAACACTCTTGAAAGTAGTGTCGAAGCTGCCGGGATGCCATGAACACCGCATACGCTATCATTTGATAATGTGGGTACCGGGACTTGCAGGGAGTTAAGACAGTGGATACGTAGTACACTGGTTTTTGAAGAGGGAATTTATGCCCTTCTGTTTCTCGTTCGACGACGAGCACCGCGCTTACAACTTGATGTGTTGCCACAATATATAACAACATTGGTTCGCCCAGGTTAGGCACAGCTAGGACCGAATTTGTTGCCAGTTCGGCTTTTATTTCTTCGAGTCCGGCAGTGGCGGCATCCGTCCACTCGAAGTGTTTGGTGCGCCTAAGGAGGCGATAGAGGGGCAATGCCTTTTCTCCCAAACGGGAGATGAAGCGGCTTAGAGCCGCCATATATCCAGTCAATTTTTGTATTTGTTTGAGGTCTTTTGGTTTATCCAGCTGTGACAGAGCTCGGATCTTGGCTGGGTTTGCTTCAATTCCTCTACCGGATACAATGAAGCCCGGGAGCTTTCCGGCTGGTACGCCGAAAACGCATTTTTCCGCATTCAGCTTAATGTCATATGCTCGGAGGTTGTCGAATGTGAGCCTCAAATCGTCTACTAGAGTTTCGACGTGTTTGGTTTTGACGACTACGTCATCTACGTATGCCTCTACTGTTTTGCTGATCTGGGTAGCCAGACATGTCTGAATCATGCGCTGATATGTTGCGCCGGTGTTTTTGAGTCCGAAGGGTATCATGTTGAAGCGGAATGGTCCATATGGAGTAATGAATGCCACTGCGGCTTGGTCCGCCTCCGCCATCTTGATTTGATGGTAGCCGGAGTATGCGTCAAGGAAGCACAATGAATCATGCCCTGCAGTAGCATCGATTATTTGGTCGATGCGGGGAAGGGGAAGGGATTCTTTGGGCAGGCCTTGTTGAGGTCTTTAAAATCGACACATAGGCGCCGGGATTTGTCCTTCTTTGGTACCATTACCAGGTTTGCTAGCCAGTCCGGATGTTTGATGTCTCTGATGAATCCCGCTTCCAGTAGTTTGGCTAGCTCTTCTCCCATTGCCTGTATTTTGGGTTCGGAAAATCGCCGAAGAGCCTGTTTGACTGGTTTGAATCCTTTTAGGACGTTTAGGCTGTGCTCCGCCAATTTGCGTGGGATTCCTGGCTTATCTGAAGGGTGCCAGGCAAAGATGACCCAATTTTCCCGAAGGAATTCTTGTAGTGTGGCATCTACATCAGGATTCAACTGTGCCCCGATGGAGGCCGTCTTTGTTGGGTCCATTGGATGGACCTGGAATTTGACTATTTCATCCGCTGGTTTAAAGGAGGTGGACTTGGATCTCTTATCGAGTATCACATCATCCCTGTTCACCGTAGAGCGCAGCGCAGTGAGTTCCTCCGCCGCTAGGGCTTCGGATAGTGCCTCCAGGGCTAATGCGGCTGTCTTGTTTTCGACGCGGAGTGCTGTGTCCGGATCACTAACGAGAGTGATTATTCCGCCGGGCCCAGTCATCTTAAGCTTCATGTACCCGTAATGGGGTATGGCTTGGAAAATTGTGAATGCCTCTCGTCCTAATATAGCATGATATCCGCTGCTGAACGGGGCCACTTGGAACGTGACTTCCTCGGAACTGTAATTGTCCGGCGAGCCGAACACCACATCAAGTGTGATTTTTCCTGTGCAGCGTGCTTCCCGGCTAGGGATTATTCCTCTAAAGGTTGTGCTGCTTCGCTCAATGCGTCTCCAGTCTATTTCCATTTTTTGAAGAGTTTCCTCGTAGGTGAGGTTTCATCCACTGCCGCCATCCATGAGTACCTTTGTAAGACGAAAGCCGTCCACTATTGGACTGAGGACCAATGCGGTTGGTGCTCGGGCTGTTCGGAATTTAGGTTCGTCGCTGGCGTTGAAGGTGATGGCCGTGTCGCTCCATGGGTTTGTTATTGCTACTTGGTAGACTTTGGCGAGGCTGCGGATTGTTCGTTTCCGCATCTTATTTGATGCGAAAGTCTCGAAGACTGTTGACACCGTACTGGTACTGTTGGAGTGGTTCTTCGGGGCTAGAAGCTCTTCGCCACTTTTGGCCACCTGCCGCAGTATCCAACATGCTCGAAGGCTATGTGTTGGGGTGGCGCCTTCTGTACTGTGAATTTTACAGGGTCCGCTGAGCCATCCCTCCAGTACGGTTCCGTGCCCTTTATGGGGTTTTTGCTTTTTGGTTTTTGTACCTGGTGCCTGAGTGTGATGCACCCTTTTGTTTCGGACTAGGGTTGTATTCGGGGCCTGATTGTCCCAAAACTTGGTTTCGGTTTTCCGGAAACTCTCTATCGCACAGTACTTTCGTACTATGGACACCAGATCGGCAAAACGTGTAATTTCACAACGACTGACGGCGTTCAAGATTCCCTCGTCCGTGCAATTATTGCAGAAAATTGAAATTGCGTTTTCCTCTCGGCAGTCCTTTATCCTGTCCATAACCAGGATGAATCTGGCCCAGTAATGATGTACTGTTTCAGTGGGCTCTTGCCGGATTTGAGATAGATCGCATATGTCTGGGTGGGTGGGTGGATTTGAGTCCGGAACCCTACCCATCTCGAGGCTCAAGGGCCGAAAAGTTTCCGGATTTGGAAGCTTGGATTGCTGGATGTTGTCCGACGAGTCTGGTCCGATGTCTGACTTTAGGTTCAGTGCTTGATCGATGTTCGTCCCTCCGCGGGAATCCGGCATGGAGGGTTCGGGAGTCCGGACATGACTAGTTTTCAACACAGAAGAAGAGTCGCCGCGTTTTTCCTCTACCACCACAACATGGTGGGTAGCCTGGGGAGAGTTAATCTCTCTTAGATCGGTTTTAAGCCCAATCTGATTGTAGTCTGTAGCGACTCCCAAGGCGGCGATGGGATCCAAGAGCTTGTTTACGGACGAGAGCTCTATTGGATCCAGCTGCTCGGCGAATTCTGAGTTGACGTGAAGATTGCTTTTGATGACCCGAGAGGTCACCGTTGAAGCGGTGGCCGAACAGGCGGTCATGAGAAAACCACCTAGCCAGATAGTTTGGCCGGCGGCCAGGGCTCCTTTGATGATGACACCATCTTTAAAGACGGGAAGAGGCATCCTTCCTGATCGTGACGGCACAGAGGAACTCTCAATGAAAGCACCAATGTCGGTGTCAAAATCGGCGGATCTCGGGTAGGGGGTCCCGAACTGTGCGTCTAGGCGGATGGTAACAGGAGACAAGGGACACGATGTTTTTACCCAGGTTCGGGCCCTCTCGATGGAGGTAAAACCCTACTCCTGTTTGATTAATATTGATGATATGGGTAGTACAAGAGTGGATCTACCACGAGATCAAGGAGGCTAAACCCTAGAAGCTAGCCTATGGTATGATTGTTGTAATGGTTGTTCGTCCTACGGACTAAAACCCTTCGGTTTATATAGACACCGGAGAGGGCTAGGGTTACACAGAGTCGGTTACAATGGTAGGAGATCTACATATTCGTATTGCCAAGCTTGCCTTCCACGCCAAGGAAAGTCCCATCCGGACACGGGACGAAGTCTTCAATCCTGTATCTTCATAGTCTTGGAGTCCGGCCGATGATGATAGTCCGGCTATCCGGACACCCCCTAGTCCAGGACTCCCTCACCGGGTCTTATAAAGACCAATGCTATAACTCTTGGAAAAATATTCCAACCATCATATCTGACCGAATTCATATCTGATTGGTGTCAGGATACCTCAGACTCAAGATGTTTGAGAAGAAAAGGTGCAACACAAATTGACGAGATGACATTGCAAGGTTCTCAGGAAAAGAACTATGGAAGCTAGTTCTGAAACAAGAGTTCATCATTAAACAAAGGAAAGGGGTGAGGGGGTAGCTGATGGAGTCTGCGACAATCCTCGAGATTTCCAAAAAGGTGGATTTCCACAGTTATGTGAAAACAGAGATAACATTTGTCGGATCAAATGACATAATGATGTATGCTCGAGGAAAACATACATAATTAAACATTGGCTGAAAAGTGCACCCAAAACATGGGATTAGGTAGTACGATCAATGTTAGAATGATGATTCGATAACCAATGGTCTAAAAATGAAATATCGACCATTAACTTCAAAGCAATAGGGTTGCTAGAAGTTTTGAAGTCGCACATCATGGTTCAATTGCCAGTTCTCCGGTTAGAAACAACACGGGAACCAAGGAATGAACGGATATGGCAAGAAGGATCACCTGTATCAAGAACTCTTAAGAGGTGGTGAAATTCTCATGACATTTTTGACATAAAAGATGGTAATACTCGAAGGTAAATAAGAACAAATGCTAGATTGCAAGGATCTCAAGGTACAATACAAAACATGAACAAGTTTGTGTTGAACGGAAGGCAATAAAGTGGTCAATGATAAAACAAATCATCGAGAGCAAGGATGGTATTTCTCACCATGAACTCAATTGATATCCTGGAAGAGTTCGGAATGCTGATGATGATCACGACACATTTGTCGAGAGATCTCATGAAGATGTAATCGATCAGCGATGACATCAAGTTGAAAGAATGATGAAGCAAAAGGTTATTGTTACCATAGATAAGATGCCATCTCAGAATTCAGAGTTGTCTCTTAAGGCGAACAAAATGATGCTGAAAGTCGATGTAATCTTAGAGCACTGTTGGAGTTATGTACCAAAGATGAAGGACATAGGTAGAATGGTCAAGCAGTCAACCTGACAATGATGATGTAGTCAATCAGCTGGGAATAACATGATCGAGTACAGCTCGTAAGCAATGAAGATTACTAAGAGTTGTTGGATTGCAGTGCAGACTCAATTCAGTTTTCGGTGTCTTTGAGTGTTTAATAACTCAGAGCCCATGAAAAATTGGAATCAGTGAGAATGTAGTACTTGATGAAGAACTCGTAAGAAGTTAATTATGCAGTTCCATGATAATCTCGAGATACCAGGGGGTAATACTCGACGACAGATCAAAGTGGAGGTTGGACTATGGGATTGCTCTATAGAAGACAAGTACTTTACTTATTTGAGAAAAGGAATCAAAGAAGAACGATCATTGTTGGAACCACGGTTGCAAATGACCAAACATAGATACAAGATGAACTTATAACAAAGGGGGTAATTATTTTATGAGAAGCTTCCATGATAAGATCTTCATCGTGTCCATGGGCATGAACACAAAGTTCAAGGTCGACTCCCACTTCTTCAATGTATAACCTTTCAATCACTTCTCGCTCTTATTAAAAATGAATTGATTGTGGAAACCTACCTGGTGAATAACCAGAGGAGTATGACCCATGAAAACTTTTGGGATCACACAAATTAAGGAAGGTATATGTTCAACCCATCGGGGCATTTTAGAAACATATACCATAAGCTTCAATAGTAAATAACACAAGCTCGATAGTAGAGCATGGGTGACAAAACGAGAGGATACAATTTACGGAAGGAATTATGTATCAGGGAAAGAACTTCTTGAGGTTTTTGTATATGAAGGACACTGTCAGATGATAATTCAACAAAGGATCTGACGGTCCATAATAGGGCTGATGTGGGCATAGGCACACGACCAAGGACGAAACAAAGCAAGGGCTTCGGATTATAGAAACAACTAACTAGTTCAAAGCTCAAAGGCAAAGGAGTTAAGATTTCCAATTCAAGGGATCAGGAGCAAGGGCTCTGATTAAGGATGGATACTCCAAGTAGGCTTAGGGAAATAATCGACGACAATTTGATTGGTCGATAAATAGCTCATGTTCAAAATGACATCTCAGCCGGAAAGATAATTTTAAAAGAATCAACCGATGATTGCGTGCATTCACACTCATGTTGAATCAATAGGATTCAAAAGAACGGTGTCAAAAGAGACTAATGAATGTTGCTAGACCTATGGGAAGCATCCATAATGCAAGCAGACAAGTATATGTTGAGCAATAGTTTTAAAGAGGATTCTCGAAAGATCGGATAAAATTTCAAAGTATCATATGAAACATATGAACAACTGGGGATGGATGAATACTCGATAAGTGCGAGTAATTATTTGCAGGGGTACTCATGTGGTAAAGAACTTCAAGGCAGTAGACACAAGGTATTCTCGTCTCACTAGAGAGCAAGATCAACTAGGGATAAAAGTAAGAACGACAAGTGTATGTATTTATCCATAGGGATAATTCGATGGTAGGGAATTGCAAAAGCAATAGGAACAAAGTCTCGAGAGAACATCAGAGTGTATCTTTGGAATCCTTCGGTGCACCAAGCAATCAACTGGAGTGAGAGGCTCTCCGGGAGGAAGTAGTTACGAGAACCTAGATTTAGAGTTAGCAAAATCATTAAACCTGAATAGAAGAGAGATCAGAGTCCTAGAGTATAGACGAGGAATAAAAGATTCTAATACCATCCAATGGCGACGTGGGCCCATGGGCCGCACAGCCATGTTAGTAAAACAATTTTCATTGACTAGACTTAACTTCGGCCAAGGAGTGTGGAAGGGGGATTCCTACAGGAAGTCGGCTCTGATACCAACTTGTGACGCCCCCGATTCAATCATACACTAATCATACACGCAAACATGTACGATCAAGATCAGGGGCTCACGGGAAGATATCACAACACAACTCTAAAATAAAATAAGTCATACAAGCATCATAATACAAGCCAGGGGCCTCGAGGGCTCGAATACAAGTGCTCGATCATAGACGAGTCAGCGGAAGCAACAATATCTGAGTACAGACATAAGTTAAACAAGTTTGCCTTAAGAAGGCTAGCACAAACTGGGATGCAGATCGAAGGAGGCACAGGCCTCCTGCCTGGAATCCTCCTAAACTACTCCTGGTCGTCGTCAGCGGCCTGCACATAGTAGGCACCTCCAGTGTAGTAGGAGTCGTCGTTGACGGTGGCGTGTGGATCCTGGGCTCCAACGTCTGGTTGCAGCATCCGAGAAGAAAAGGAAATAGGGGGAAAAGAGGGAGCAAAGCAACCGTGAGTACTCATCCAAAGTACTCGCAAGCAAGGAGCTACACTACATATGCATGGGTATATGTGCAAGGAGGCAATATCAATGGACTGAACTGCAGAATGCCAGAATAAGAGGGGGATAGCTAGTCCTATCGAAGACTACGCTTCTAGCAGCCTCCGTCTTGCAGCATGTAGAAGAGAGTAGATTGAAGTCCTCCAAGTGGCATCGCATAGCATAATCCTAGCCGGCAATCCTCCCCTCGTCGCATTGTGGGAAAGTGATCACCGGGTTGTCTCTGGAACATGTCTGGGTGTGTTTTATTAAGTATCTGGTTCTAGTTGTCATACGGTCAAGGTACAACTCCGGGTCGTCCTTTTACCGAGGGACATGGCTATTCGAATAGATAAACTTCCCTGCAGGGGTGCATCACATAACCCAACACGCTCGATCCCCTTTGTCCAGACACACTTTCCTGGGTCATGCCCGGCCTCGGAAGATCAACACGTCGCAGCCCCACCTAGGCACAACAGAGAGGTCAGCACACTGGTCTAACTCCTATGTCTTTGCAGGGGTCTGGGCCCATCGCCCATTGCACACCTGCACGTTGCGTGGGCGGCCGGAAGCAGACCTAGCCTCCCTAATACAAGAGCAGGCGTTCCAGTCCAATCCGGGGCGCGCCGCTCAGTCGCTGACGTCAAGAAGGCTTCGGCTGATACCACGACATCGAGTGCCCATAACTGTTCCCGCGTAGTTGGTTAGTGCGTATAGGCTAGTGGCCAGACTTAGATCAAATACCAAGATCTTGTTAAGCGTCTTATTTTGAAGTAACCACGGACGCCGACCAGGGCCAGGCCCACCTCTCAATTAGGTGGTCTCAACCTGCCCTGTCGCTCCGCCACAAAGTAATAGTCGGGGGCCGTCGTAAACCCAGGCCCACCTCTACCGGGATGGAGCCACCTGTCCTTCCAGCCCCCACATCAGAATCACTTGTGGGTACTCACCGAGTCGACCCAACTTTAGTCACCACCTGAATAGTATGTATGTATAGTATATACTCGTGATCACCTCCCGAGTGATCACGGCCCGATAGTATAGCATGGCAGACTGACAAGAATGTAGGGCCACTAATGGTAACTAGCATCCTATGCTAAGCATTTAGGATTGCAGGTAAGGTATCAACAGATGTAGCAACAATGACAGGCTATGCAACAGAATAGGATTAATCGAAACAGTAACATGCTACACTACTCTAATGCAAGCAGTAGAGGGTAGAATAGGCGATACACTACAAAAAAAAGACACATCCATGACATTTTGGGCCGAACAAATTTTTTTTCTATCATACATATGACACTTTTATGATGATAATTGTGACAAAACCCGGTATCATCATAGATGTGGTGGGCTCCTACTTCTATGACAAAAAATCATGACAGAAAATGGGCTTTTCATCCTGGCGGGCCGGAGACGCAGCTGCATGACATTCTTTGGGCCGTCCATGACGGAAAAAACCGTGGTAGAAGCGAGGTGGAGGAAAATTTCGGGGAGTTGCCGGTTACGGTGGGAGAGCAATGCGCGTTTCTCTCGTATAGGTACGCGCGTGTGTGCGAGGCGTTGGCTCTAAGTGAACCCGAGCGAGGCGTTGGGCTCTAACTGAACCTGAGCGATTGCACTGTAGGCTACGCATTACTGAACCCGAGCGATCGATCGATGGCTGTTAACTGAACCCGATGGACCGATTCCTTCGCTACTGCTGCTAACTGAAGCCAATCGATTGGATGAACAGTGAGCGTTGCGGGGGGGGGGGGGGGGTTGGATGAACAGTGAGCGGTGGCGTTGCCTCTGAGAACAGGAACCCGTGGTGTGGATGGCTGGATGAACAGTAGACGGTGGAGGGGTGGTTGAACAGGACCCCGTGGTGTGGAGGGCTGGATGAACAGTAGACGGTGGAGGGCTGGATGAACAGTAGACAGTGGAGGGGTGGTTGAACAGTAGCCGGTGGAGTAGAGCGCGGTGGAGGCTGGATGAACAGGAGCCCGTGGAGGCTGGAGGAGGTTGACGGTAGCCCGTGGAGGCTGGAGGAGGTCGACGATGGAGATGAACAGTATCCCGTGGAGTCCCGTTTTGCGGTACACCACCCCCTCCCGATGAACAGGACCCCCGTTTCGACCGTAGCGCTCCAGCACAAGTCCGTTTCATCCGTTTTGCGGTACACCACACCCCTCCCGATCAACAGGACCCCCGTTTCGACCGTAGGAGGTCCGTTTCCTCCGTTTTGCGGTACGCCACACCCCTCCCGATCAACAGGACCCCCGTTTCGACCGTAGGAGGTCCGTTTCCTCCCTTTTGCGGTACACCACACCCCTCCCGATCAATAGGACCCCGTTCCGAATGTAGGAGGTCCGTTTCCTCCATTGTGCGATACCCCAGGCCTCGTTTCCATCGCATGTTCCATCCTAGCCCTCCCGATGAACACGACCACGCATTCCGTTCCGACCCAGCTGGTTGGCTCCCACGCGTTCTGTTGCCTCTCGATGAACACGACGCATTCGTTGCCTCCTCATGAACATGACACATTCCGTTGCCTCCCCATGAACACGATGACGACTCTGTTTCTCCGTTCCGACCCAGCCATGTACATATGCACGAGTAGGCCTTCGAGACCCCGCCCGTATGTACGTACGTGGCCATATTTTCTTTCTTGCACCCTGGCAGCTGTACGTACGTGTACATGCTACGTGTGCGCCTCTACTACAACACGTGCGCGCCACTACTACGACACGTGCGTGCCTCTACATCGACCAGTATGTACGTACACGTTCGCGACCAGGATGACAACGCTACATACGCTTCGACCAGGTGGGTCCCGACTGTCAGGCACTTCCTTGCCTACGAAGATGTAGCTGGTGGGTCCCAGCAGTCAAGGGGCGAATCGTTTTGTTTTTTGTTTTTTTTGCCCGGACGCACTTCCTTGCGTGCGAAGGTGTAGTTGGTGGTTCCCAGCAGTCAGGGGAAATGTTTTTTTTGCGAAATACGGTGGCCCGTCCGGTGGGTCCCCGCTGTCAGGTGGAGGAATAATTATTTTGCGCGTAATAAGGAGGCACTTCCTTGCTGCGGCCGTGGACCCAGCTGTCAGCCTCTTCACGTACAGTCCACGTCCGATGGAAGCCATTCCTTGACCACGTTGACCACGCCGCACCGAGAGCACCAGGGCGTTGGACGACGGCAAGGCCTAGGAAGGGGACAACGCGGAGCCAGCGAAGACACGGCAGTGGATGCCCACGCGTAGAGGAGTACGAGGGTTCACTTGTTCACTGCGGTGTGAGGCTGCCGTCGCCGCAGAATAACAGGGGGTGTGGGTGAGTAGAGGGATGGCCTGGCCAGCGATGGGAGTAGTAGGGGGCGGTGAGGCCTCCGCTGCATCGCAGCCGGCCACGGGAGGCAGGAGCACGAGGCACGACCGGCGCTAGTTTGGGCGGCTGGAGCAAGAAGACCAGAGGTTGAAGAAGCACTACGGCCGTTGGATGGACATCGTAGTGTCACTGGAGCTAGAATCGTGCATACTGACTAAGTTGACAAAGCCCTCCGTCCCCGTCAACTTAGTAGTCCCACAAGTCAGCCTGCCACTATACTAGGTCCCAGCTAACAGGGGGAGTATTCATTTTTTTGTGCGTAATAAGGAGGCATTTCCTTGCGTGCGAAGATATAGCTGGTGGGTCCGAGTTGTCAGCGGCAGTAACTTTTTTTTGCGAAATACTGAGGCCCTTTCGGTGGGTCCCCGATGTCAGGTGGAGGAATCATTATTTTGCGCGTAATAAGGAGGCATTTCTTTGCATGCGGCCGTGGACCCAGCTGTCGGCCTCTCCATGTACAGTCCACTTCAGATGCATGTCGGTCGTTGACCACGTTGACCAGGCCGCGCCGAGAGCACCAGGGCGGTGGACGATGGTGAGGCCTAGGAAGGGAACGACACGGAGGCAGGGAAGACTCAGCAGTTGTTTCCCACGCGGAGGGGAGTATGACTGAACGAGGGTTTACTGGTTCGTCTGCCGTCGCCGGAGAATAACAGCAGGTGTGGGTGAGTAGAGGGATGGCTAGGCCAGCTATGGGAGTACGGTGGGGCGGTGAGGCCTGCGCGGCAGCACTGCCGGCCGCGGGGAGGAGGGAGCAGGCAGTCCCACCGGCGCTTGTTTGAGCAGCTAGAGCAAGAGCAGAGATTGAAGAAGCACGACGGCCGTTGGATGGCCATCCAACAGTCACTACTTGTGCGTCAACCTTTTTTTTAGGAAAGCCTCAAATCTGTGGAAAACAGCATACAACCCATCTGCCATTATTTCTAATAATTTACAGCCCATTTGCTAATTCTTAAGGTTTTTTTGGAGCCCATATTCTTTTTGTTAGCATTACACCCCATATTGTGGCCACGGTTAAATAATTATATGAAATTTTGCATATCTCGGTGCGGTCCAAACTGTTTTTAATCCCGAAATTTCGACTCACATACAAACTGATTTTAAAAATAAATGTATATCAATATAAAATCCAACAAATTCTCCACGCATAAAAATTAATGTAATTTAAAATCTCGAAATGAAAAAAAGATATTTGAAACTAATTGCCGGTTTGATGTGTTTTAAAAATGTACAACCCATTTCTCATTACTGATAGGCCATTTTCTCGGCCAGCCGAATGAAGCTCTCCTCGTCTTGAAAGATTTGCAGCCCAATAGGCCTGACAAAGCGACTTACTTGGCAAATCACAAAATAACTGGGCTGTGGCCTTGGACCCACCTGTCAGCCTCTCCACGTACAGTACTCTTCCGATGGAAGTCGGTCGTTACCACATTGACCACGCCACACCGAGAGCACAAAGGCGATGGACGACGGCGAGGCCTAGGAAGGGGACGACGCGGAGCCGGGGAAGACGCAGCAGTGGATGCCCACGCGGAGAGGAGTACGAGGGTTCACCTGTTCGGCTGCCGCGTGAGGCTGCTGTCACCGCAGAATAACAGGGGGTGTGCGTGGGTAGAGGAATACCCTGGGCCAGCGGTGGGAGTAGTTGGGGGCAGTGAAGCCTCCGCAGCATCACAGCTGGCCACGCGAGATAGGAGCACGCGGCACGACCGACGCTGCTTTGGGCGGCTGGAGCAAGAAGACCAGAGGTTGAAGAAGCACTATGGCCGTTGGATGGACATCGTACGGTCACTGGAGCTAGAATCGTTCATATTGACTAAGTTGACAAAGCCCTCCGTCCTCGTCAACTTAGTAGGCCCACAAGTCAGCCACCCACTATGGTGGGTCCCAGCTAGCAGGGGGTATTCATTTTGTGGTGCGTAATAAGGAGGCACTTCCTTGCGTGCGAAGATATAGCTGGTGGGCCCGACCTGTCAGCGAGGGGGACGTTTTTTTCGCGAAATACAGAAGCCCTTCCCACGTACAATGCACGTACAGTGCATAATAAGGAGGAACTTTCCTTGTGTGCGACCATGGACCTCGTGGGTCCCAGCCGTCAGGCTCTCCACGTATAGTCCTCTTTCGATGACTCTCGTATGTTGACCATGCCGCGCCGAGCGCACCGAGGCGATGGACAACGGCAAGGCCTCAGACTGGAACGACCTGGAGATGGGGAAGACGCGGTAGTGGAGTCGCAGACGGAGAGGAGTGGGAAACTTGACTGGTTCGGGTGCGGGGTGGGCCTACACTCGGCAGAGAATAACAGGAGGTGCGGAGTGGAGGGATGGCCTGGCCGTCGGCGGGGTAGCGTTTCGCTGAGGAGCGCAAAACAACGCCGCTAGACGCCGAAGGCTGGAGAAGGCGGTTTCGGCAGCGCTGGGGGAAGAAGACGAGAGATTGAAGAAGAATGCCGGCCATTGGATGTAAATCCAACGCCTTCTTAAGCTTCAACCTACTGGCCCACATGTCAGCCAGTCCATTTGTTTTTTTAGTCCATTTGGTGGGATGGGTGAAACAATGATGTAGCATCTATGCAGCCCGTTTAAATCCCATTTGCATTTTTCTCTAAATCCACGGACTTTCTGGGTTGGGTGAAAATATCATGTTGGGCTAGACGGAGAAATGTTATAAAAACATAAACACATGATTGCACGTCAGTAAAATCTTTGCAAGCTTATGTACGCAATCACTAGGAGTTAACTTGGCAAGTTATATATAAACAATTATTATTATTATTTTGTAAGAACTTTCAACTTATGAAATAAAATATCATTTTAATTTGATGAGTTAATAGTACGTGGGGTATTATTATTATTTAGGCTAGACGTGGGACAGTTGAGTTGGTTCTAGGGGAAAGTACTGGGAGAAAACTTAGTTTATCTCAAAAAAGAAAGTGGGAGAAAATTCAGAGACCTGCTGGGTCCACCTGAGGAGAGGAATATGTTGGGAGGAAGGAGATTCAAAGCACGGCAGCCGAGTGAACTAGTTTTTTTTACGGACAAGTGAACTAGTTACATACATAAGCAAATAGCCACTAAAAAAAGCAATCAGGTTAATGGGTTCTTAAAAGAAATATTTCGGACAAAACAGATAATTATGAGACATAGGCTAATGCATGAAACACTCAGATGATAAAGGTGCTTATAAACAGATAAAGTACAACATCTAGACCTTCCTGGCACGCTTGATCATGACGCTGTGGCTGTCCGTGTACTCGTGGTTACGGGAAGCAGACATGCCCTCATGTCCAAGATCTACCTGTACATGTCGTAGCATGCGTATGCGTCCTTGGCCACGTAGGTTATGTAGGCTAGATTCAGAGGTACCTCCCACGTGTTTAGGTCGTCTTCTTTCATGTTGGCGTATCAGGGGTTGATGATGGTCTCAGCAAGGTCAACCACGAAGTCCTTCTCCTGCCCGTTGCTGATGATCTTGTATTGCTTCTGGATGTCGACAAGCTTGTTGCACCAGATGGCCGAATCGTCGCGTTCTTCCTTCTCTCCACCGTAGCGAAGGTGCAGTCGGCGCTGCCGATGAAACGGGCGAATGCTCCAGAACCTGGTGCAGCCATAGGACTGAGGAAAGGCAGAGCTTCACCGAGTCCGTATCGTTGGTGTACATCACATTCAACTTGGTGCAGCCATAGGACTGAACGGCGAACTAAATCCTTGCTGAAGTCCATATCCAGCAGGCTCACCCCTCGGATCGGCATGGGAGTCTCTTCGAGTGAACGAGTGTGTAGGTGGCGGCAGCAATTCGTTTTTCAGCTCTTGGGGAACTGGATTCAACAGTAAGCTGAGTGTGTACAGGCGACAAAAGTTACTACCCCTCCCTCGTCCGCTGCACGCCCGGCAGAAGATGCACCCTCGGCGCATTTAAACGCCTCCATTAAGAAACCTACTCCGGCCACACGTCGGTTCACGAGCGGGTCTGTATAGGTACTGTAATAACAGGAGTTAGTGGTCACTTTACTTAAATTTAATTAGCTTTAATAGAAATTTATACTTAAAACAAGCAATGCATTGGCTCGTTCTATCAGTGCCACGAGATCAACATGCACAACAATTAGAATTATTATTCTCAGGACGCACACGATCAACACATTTGTCACACTTTCACAAAGATAATACTACCAAGTTTGAACTGTTTGTTATGGTTGCTGTCCTCTGCATCATCATGCCGTGTTTCCCAGCTTGCAAGATTCAGAACCAACAAATAAGATCCAAATAATAAGTACAACAAAGATGCCTACACATCTCATTGATTCCCAGCTTGCAAGATTCAGAACCACCAAATAAGATCCAAATAATAAGTACAACAAAGATGCCTACATGTCTCATTGATTCCCAGCTTGCAAGATTCAGAACCAACAAATAAGATTCAAATAATAAGTACAACAAAGATGCCTACACATCTCACTGATTCCCAGCTTGCAAGATTCAGAACCAACCCATTAGAGCCTTTTGATAAAGTGAATATCGGGATTAAATCCATCTTGGCTAGCCATGTCATACAATCGAAGAACTTGGCGAATGCTCTTGACTGTCACAACATCTGTAGTAGAGTATTCCTGTTTGCACAGCATGTTTGCATAGCACAAACAAGGAGACAGGAGAGCATGGTTTCACTTTAGTTGAACCATTTTGTGCAGTTCCACCAAAATTGAGAGATGTTGCCCGCGTGACATTTTAGTTGAACTGCACAAGACACTCATTCCAAAAAAAAGTGTTTTGTGCAGTTCACCAAAAGGTCACAATAGCAACAAGGTGAAATGGATATCCCTATCTGCACAAAATGATAGAAAGTAAACAATTGCTGGTCAATAAGAATATACGAAACATATACAAAATGAAAAGAAGCATCTTAATTATGTTCATGGCAATCACGCAAGGATAGTAGAAATTTTAAAACGTCAGAAATGCTTCATGTTACCAGAAGCATTACGATCAACAATGAGATTCCTCAGATATGGGATTACTTTAATGGTGGCATTTCTTGTTTACCAGACACAGTAAATCAACAAAAG
The DNA here is from genome assembly GCA_963921465.1 of Triticum timopheevii. Classification (NCBI taxonomy): domain Eukaryota; kingdom Viridiplantae; phylum Streptophyta; class Magnoliopsida; order Poales; family Poaceae; genus Triticum; species Triticum timopheevii. The sequence goes on from OY997274.1 coordinate 74,984,173, forward strand.
CTAAAGAGTTGGTTTAAGGGCATGGGACCGTGGGGACACCAGGACACTCAGCAGAAGGAGCAACTTACTTATCATACTAGGGAAAACAACAGGAGTGCCATTTGTAACACAGGTTTAATTGCGTCTTATCACTGGAGGCATTAGATTAACAATAACACTGGTTAGACATGTCCCTAAGGTAATAGTGTGATCGCTTCATTTTACATGCGCCCTTACAGCAAAAGGTTGGTTTACCCGCAAAAAAAATAGCAAAAGGTTGGCGAGGGAGTCCTGGACTAGGGGGTGTCCGGATAGCCGGACTATCATCATCGGCCGGACTCCAAGACTATGAAGATACAAGATTGAAGACTTCGTCCCGTGTGCGGATGAGACTTTCCTTGGCGTGGAAGGCAAGCTTGGAGATACGGATATGTAGATCTCCTACCATTGTAACCGACTCTGTGTAACCCTAGCCCTCTCCGGTGTCTATATAAACCGGAGGGTTTTAGTCCGTAGGACGAATAACCATTACAACAATCATACCATAGGCTAGCTTCTAGGGTTTAACCTCCTTGATCTCGTGGTAGATCCACTCTTGTACTACCCATATCATCAATATCAATCAAGCAGGAGTAGGGTTTTACCTCCATCGAGAGGGCCCGAACCTGGATAAAAACATCGTGTCCCTTGTCTCCTGTTACCATCCGCCTAGACGCACAGTTCGGGACCCCCTACCCGAGATCCGCCGGTTTTGACACCGACATTGGTGCTTTCATTGAGATTTCCTCTGTGTCGTCACTGATAGGCTTGATGGCTTCTTCAATCAACAACAACGCCGTCCAGGGTGAGACTTTTCTCCCCGGACAGATCTTCGTGTTCGGCGGCTTTGCACTGCGGGCCAATTCACTTGGCCATCTGGAGCAGATCGAAAGCTACGCCCCTGGCCATTAGGTCAGGTTTGGAAGCCTAAACTTCACGGTTGACATCCGCGGAGAGTTGATCTTCGATGGATTCGAGCCACAGCCGAGCGTGCCGCACTGTCACGAAGGGCATGACTTAGCTCTGCCACCGGACAGTACCCTGAAGGCCGCACACGAGTCTGCTCTGACCCGTAGTTCGGAGCCGACCGCGCAGATCGAGGACCGGTGGCTGGACACCGCCTCGGGAGCTGCAACTGCTATGGCGATGGAGCCGAATACTGAACTTGTCCCTTATAAAGCTCGTGACTCCGAGGTGCCGGACTCCTTGCCGGACTCCGAACCTCCTGCGCCCCTACCAATCGAATCCGATTGGGCGCCGATCATGGAGTTCACCGCCGCGGACATCTTTCAGCAGTCACCCTTTGGCGACATCCTGAATTCGCTAAAGCCTCTCTCGTTATCAGGAGAGCCCTGGCCGGACTGCGGTCAGGATGGTTGGGATGCGGACGACGAAGAAATTCAAAGCCCACCCACCACCCACTTTGTAGCCACTGTCGATGATCTAACCGACATGCTAGACTACGACTCCGAAGACATCGACGGTATGGACGACGATGCCGGAGACTACCAAGAACCAGCGCCTACCGAGCACTGGAAGGCCACCTCAACTCATGATGTATATATGGTGGATACCCAAAAAGCAAGCGATAACGAGGAACAACGGGACGCGGCAAAGGATAATTCCGCCGATAAACAACCAAAACGGCGACGCAGGCACCGCCCTAAGTCCCGCCTCGACAAAAACAACACTCCTAATGACCCAGCAATAGAGCAAGGCAAACCAGTGGGCGACGAACATGCAACCAAGCAACCATCCGAACAGGATGAATCAGATAATCAATCCATGCCCGGTGAAAACAACAGTCCAGACGATCTCACGCCGGACACATCACCGGAGCATAAGAACCTTCACAAAAGACTTGTCGCCACTGCAAGAAGTCTGAAGAAAGAAAAACGGAAGCTCAAAACAGCGGAAGACATACTCAGAAGGAGGTGGAGCAAAGTACTCATGACCGCGGACAAATATGGCAATGGCCACCAAACAAAGAGCTACCCGAAGCGCAAGCTGCTGCCAGAATTCGACGAGGAGGCCATAAAGCCCCCACAGTCAAAAAGCAAAGAGGCCGCCTGGTCGGATAGACGACCAGATGACAGGCCAAAAGCGACAAGCGGGACCAAAAAGAACCAAATAGTCGACTGTCCGGACGCCGAAGCCTTAGCAGCTTTTAAACATAATGTCCGAGACGAATGGCTCGCCAGACACCTGGGCCAAGAGAAGCCAAGAACAATGGCCGCGCTAACAAGCCTCGTGACCCGCTTTTGCGCGGGGGAAGACAGCTGGCTAGCAAGATGCAGCACCAGCGACCCGAGTACATCCGAGATCAGAGATGGAAATGGAAAATCACGGCGCAGAAAGGACCAGCGCCGAAATAAAGAAAAAAGCCCAAAGAACACGGCGGTCAACACCGGATTCAAAAGCTCGCGGCCGAATAACAAAACACTGCCTCTTAAGGACAATAGTGACGAGTTATCCAGCTTAAACAAAATTTTGGATCGGATATGTCAAATCCACAGTACCTCCGAAAGGCCTGCAAACCACACCCACCGAGATTGTTGGGTCTTCAAACAGTCCGGCCGACTCAATGCCGAACACAAGGGGCTCGACGCGCCAAGCGAGGATAATGACGAACCCCACCAGCAGAGCGCCGGAAAACAAAAGACTTTCCCACAAGAAGTCAAAACAGTAAACTCACTTCATGTGATAATACGGAACAACAATGCGGCACCCGCCAAAGTAGGTGTCGCACGGTCCACCCCAGCGGAACCTCGAGATTGGATGTCAAAACGAATTACTTTCGACCACCTGGACTATTCTAGAAGTATTCGAAACACAGGACGGACTGCTCTGATATTGGATCCTATAATCGACGGACTACAATTTACACAAGTCCTAATGGATGGCGGCAGCGATTTAAACCTCCTATATCCGGACACAGTCCGCAAGTTGGGGATAGACCCCACTAAAATTCACCATAGCCGCACTTCCTTCAAAGGAGTGACGCCAGGCCCTTACGCCAAGTGCACGGGCTCCTTACTACTAGAAGTTGTGTTCGGATCACCCGACAACTTCCGTCATGAACAGCTAATCTTCTATGTCGCCCCATTTAAAAGTAGCCATCAAGCACTGTTGGGACGTGAAGCTTTCGTCCGCTTTAACGCAATACCGCACTACGCGTCTCTCACACTTAAAATGCCCGGTCCACGCGGCATCATCTCATTAAAAGGTCGTTCAAGACCCCGGACACGGCTAGACGAGTCCGGCATAAATAAACTAGGGGCTCCCTAGTCGCACACCCCTTCACAAGGGGCTGTGCGTATAAACAATAAAGAGCTAATAAAAGCTCAGCTTTATTCATTCATTCATATTTCGATTTTTTAATACATTCTTTGCAAAACTTCTTTTCAAAACTAAGTTCCTCTCTTTTTACAGATGAACAGCGTGTACACCCGTCTAGGATACGGCACAACGGAGACACAGGCGCAGACGTGCAGCAGGGACCCGTCGCAAGGATTCTTTTCAGATTAAGACCCTGCGTAGACCTTTCTTGCTGTCTCTTGTTGATTCGCATCCCACGGTTTTTTACCATAACCAACGAGGAGGCTGGCGTTTTGGCATCGGCCGCGCCAGAAATTCTTGCCCGTACCTGGACACTAGGGGCTTAGGGCATTGTTCTGCCCGTTATCATAAAGACCAAATACCTTAGGGAGTGTTCGGCGTCTCGAGTTAGGCCTTATATGCATCAGCTCCGAATCATGACTTTGGTCAAATGTTGGGTTTGCCCGGCTCCTGTGTTTTGCTGCCTTACGTTTTGTATCATCGGCTAACGCGGCACTAGGAGAACTACTGCGATTGTGCCCCGGTTCGGACGGGCGAGCACCTCAGTAGAGAAAGCCGAAAACTGACTGTCATGATACAGCGAGAGACTGGTCAATCACTCGATCGACTACCGGAATGTTTAGAATTCCTCCGCTTTGATGAAGGACCGCTTCCCGGTCAGGCACATACGCGGCCCGACTTCGGAGAGCGCGGTGCCCCTAGGGGCTATATCGTAGCCCCACCCTCGAACTCCTATTGCTAAGTGAAAGTGATAAAGCATTATAGTCCGGTTGCCTCATTTGCTACGCTACCACCTCCTTCACAGGACCGAGACGTCGGATTAAGTGTGAAAATGCGCTATTTTTGCAAACACCCCCGCACCTTGTGCGTGGGGGCTGAAGCCGACGACTGCCATCTTTCAGGTTATACGCACGTATACATAAACGGCCGCGCAGGAGATAGTTCAAAACTTGAACGCACAAGTATAAAAAGTGCTTATATTATAAACATCGTTTTACAAACCATAAAGTTCATTTGAACATGACATTTTTTGAACACTGCGACTCTATTACATGAGCACCACGCAGAACTTCCAAAAATAGTGCTCGACGGGTAACCGGCTCTCGTCCGAACCCTGGGTCGCAACAGCGGTGTCATCCATCTCCGTCCAGTATGTCTTCACATGGGCGAGGGCCATCCGTGCACCCTCTATGCAGGCCGACCGCTTCATCGCCTTGATATGCGGCACCACCCCAAGGAATTGCTGCAATAAGCCAAAATAACTCTTTGGCTTGGGCCTATCCGGCCAGACATGAGCCACGATAGCCGTCATGGCAAGTCCGGACAATCTATTCAGCTCAGCCCACTCGGCCAAACGATCGGTCAGCGGAAGTGAACGCTCCGGACTATGGAATTGAGACCAAAAAAGCTCTGCCATCTCGTGATCCTTTTGACTTCGGAAGTGCACAACAGCATCTGCCGCACTCACCGCTAAGTCCATATATGGATCCTCCGGACCCCACAGCTGGCCAAGCTGAGCGTACTTCAGATCTGTAAACCTCCGGCGCAGCAGAAAGGGCTTGCCAGCAACAATATCTCCGGCCTGGCGCAGCTCCTCCTTTGTAGCCCGCATTGCAGAATGGGCATCCTTGGCTTCGGCGGTGGCCTTCCTCAGGTCTTCTTGCTCTGCTCGGCGTTCTTTTTCAAGAACCTCATAGCGGTCGGTAGCATCTTTCAACTTCACGGCCATTTCGGCCATCTCCTCCCTGCTTCGGAAGTGAGCAGCCCTTTCGGCTTCTAGCTCTTCGGCCGCCCTCAAGGCAGCCGCATCACTACTTCTGGCCTGCTCCTTGGCTCGAGCAAGTTCTGCCCGAAGGCTCTCCACAGCAGCGGCACCATCTGCATTGAGCACACATATTGTAAGGAGTGGGCTTCGACTCCCTTACTAGGTGACCACGGAGAAAAAACCTACCTTGTGACTCGTCAAGTCGCTCATTGACCAGCGCGATGTCCGCATCCGCAACGTCGAGTTGCCGCTTTAGTTTGGCAACTGCATCAGTCCGGCTGGCCACCGGACTATCCGCCACCTGCATAGGAAAGGCGAAAATCAATACCTGCGATTTTGATCCTCGGCACGCTGTCGCTCTCGACAACTTACCGAGTCTCAAGGGCTACAATCTATACAGGACACATTTTATGTGCAAAACTGTCAAAAGGTATGTCATTTTTACGTACCTCAAACCCCGCCAGCAAGCTCCTGACGGCATCATGCAACCCACCTTCGGTGGACGAAATTCTTCCAATTACCATACTCATCAATGTACGGTGACCTTCTGAGATAGACGCTGAGGGAGTCCTGGACTAGGGGGTGTCCGGACAGCCGGACTATCATTACACTAGTAGAAAAGGGGCCAATGGTCCAGGCCGGTCCAGCCTATTAGTCCCGGTTCAATCCAGAACCGGGACCGATGGGGGCATCGGACCCGGTTCGTGAGCCCCGGGGGCCGGCCGGGCCACGTGGGCCATTGGTCCCGGTTCATCTGGACCTATTGGTCCCGGTTGGTGGGACGAACCGGGACCAATGGTCCTCGCTCCTGGCCCAACCCCATTGGTCCCGGTTGGTGGCTTGAACCAGGACCAAAGGCTGCCCATTAGTCCTGGTTCGAGCCATCAACCGGGACTAAGTGGTTGGTACCCGTTGCGACCAGAGTTTAGTCCCACCTCGCCAACCGAAGGGGAACGGGACTGGTTTATAAGCCCCTCCCTCTCTACTTTATTGAGCTCCTCCGATAATGAAAATAGATGCGCTTATATAGGTAATTTAGCATAAATTCATACGGATTTCTCTTGAAATTCGTTATGAATTTAAGTTGAATTTCCTCTATAAGTGCATCTGTACTCATTTCTGAGTAGTTTTTTTATTTTTCTGCTATATTTATTTTTTTCTTTTTATTTCTGAGTTGTAATAAGCCATTAAAAATAAGCATATATGCTCCTTTTTTAGTATAGTTAATCACAACTATTTTTTGCTTGTATTCATTTCTGAGTAGTTTTTTATATAGTATTTTTTTCTGCTATATTATTTTTTCTTTTTATTTCTGAGTTGTAATAAGCCATTAAAAATAAGCATATATGCTCCTTTTTTAATACAGTTAATCACAACTATTTTTTGCTTCTATTCATTACTGAGTAGTTTTTTAAATAATTTTTTTTTCTGCTATATTATTTTTTCTTTTTATTTCTAAGTTGTAATAAGCCATTAAAAATAAGCATATATGCTCCTTTTTTAGTTTAGTTAATCACAACTATTTTTGGCTTCAATTCATTTCTGAGTAGTTTTTTATATAGTTTTTTTTCTTTTTCTGCTATATTATTTTTTCTTTTTATTTCTGTGTTGTAATAAGCCATTAAAAATAAGCATATATGCTCCTTTTTTAGTACAGTTAATCACAACTATTTTTTGCTTCAATTCATTTCTGAGTAGTTTTCTATATATTTTTTCTTTTCTGTTATATTTTTTCTTCTATTTATTTCTGAGTGGTTTTTTATATATTTGTTTCTTTTCTGCTACATTAATTTTTTTTCTTTTTTTTTCGAGTTGTAATAAGTCATTAAAAATAAAAAAGAGTCGCAATGCTCGTTAATCTGCTTCAAGCCTTTCGGGATAGTGTCAACTGCACTGCACATAGCTCTGTGCAGTCTACCGTATCCCGCAAGGCTTGAAGCCAACCAACGTGCAGGAGCATTGAGCCTCTTCGTCATTGTATCTGCACTCAGGGCTTATAAACAGCTGCGAGTGCCTTCGCTTGGCGAGGTGGGACTAAAACGAAAGCTGCTGGAAGAATCAACAAAAAAACAGCTGCAGAGACAAAAAGTAGTTAGACGGGTCCATTGGTCCCGGTTGGTGGCACCAACCGGTACCAATGCACCTCTTTGGTCCCGGTTCGTGGCTCCAACCGGGACCAATGCCCCTCTTTTGTCCCGGTTGGAGCCACCAACCGGGACCAAAGGTCTTCGTTTCCCGCCCTTTGAGCTGCTGAAAAGAGGCCTTTGGTCCCGGTTGGGGGCGTCAACCGGGACTAAAGGAGGCAGTGGTCCCGGTTTGTGCCACGAAACGGGACCAATGCGATTGCTATATATACAGCACTTAGCATCTTTTTCGATCTCTCCGGCCTCTACTCCTCCCCGACGCCGACGCCGCCCCGTCCCGCGACGCCGTCGCCGCCCCGCCCCGCCCCGCCCCGACGCCGTCGCCGCCCCGTGCCGCCCCGGCTGCCCCGCGCGCCGTCGCCGCCCGCCCCGCCCCGACGCTGCAGCTGCCCCGGCCCGCGCCGCCTCGACGCCGTCGCCGCCCCGCGCCGCACCTCGCCGTCGCCGTCGCCGGCAGTGAGCCTCTTTTTTAAATTTTTGTTAGACTTGTTTTTAGATTTTTTTGTAGTTCATAGATTTTTTTGTTAGATTAGATTGTGTAATTTAGATATGTAGTTAATTTAGATTGTGTAATTAATTTGTTCAAATTATGTTAGATTTTTTTTCTGTAAAAAGATTTTTTATGTTAGTTTTTTTATGTTAGATTTTTTTGCTGTAAAATTTGTTCATATTGTGTAATTTAGATCTTTATGTAGGATTAGATGTGTAGTAATTTAGATATGTATTATATTATGTTAGTTTTTTTTCTGTAAAAAGATTTTTTATGTTAGTTTTTTTATGTTAGATTTTTTTTCTGTAAAATTTGTTCATATTGTGTAATTTAGATCTTTATGTAGGATTAGATGTGTAGTAATTTAGATATGTATTATATTATGTTAGTTTTTTTCTGTAAAAAGATTTTTTATGTTAGTTTTTTTATGTTAGATTTTTTTTCTGTAAAATTTGTTCATATTGTGTAATTTAGATCTTTATGTAGGATTAGATGTGTAGTAATTTAGATATGTATTATATTATGTTAGATTTTTTTTCTGTAAAAAGATTTTTTATGTTAGTTTTTTTATGTTAGATTTTTTTCTGTAAAATTTGTTCATATTGTGTAATTTAGATCTTTATGTAGGATTAGAAGTGTAGTAATTTAGATATGTATTATATTATGTTAGTTTTTTTTTCTGTAATTTAGAAGAAGTAATTTAGATCTTTATGTAGGATTAGATGTGTAGTAATTTAGAAAAAGGAAAAAAAGAAGAAGTAGTTTATAAATGAAGTAGTTTGTTTTTAGTAAGTACTACTTATTTATTTATAGTAAGTGTTTAGTAGTTGAACTAGATAGATTTAATTAATAAGACTACTTTTATTTAACTATATATAGAAGTAGTTCCCGCGTCGACGTCGGCGATGCCTATCCCGCATCCTCGTCGTCGTCGAGTCGGCGATGGAGGCCTGCTTGATCAGTGTCATGTTCGGGACTGGGCTCCGCCGGGTTGGTATTGGGAAGTGCTACCTTTCGGGGGACGTAGGTTGGTGAGGAGGCAGCCCGTTGTTGACCCGATCCTTGTTTGGTGGCGGTCGCGTGGGCCAGTGACGGTGGTGAGGCATCCGGACACCGCGGAGGTGGTACGTCATCGTGTCAGCGAGGAGGACGAGCACGTCCGTCGCTACATGGTTGCATTGGAGGGGAGGTTCGACAATACCTGGCAGGTTCTTCAAGGATCTCACTGGAGCTATGATCCTGTGATGGTTCCTTATCTTTGGGTGTCCACCGCCCGCGTCGATTCCCGTCGGGCGCTATGGTTCTAGTTTTATTAGTGATAATATTCGATGATGTACGGACACCAAGAGATGATGTACTTTTGCTTATAATTATAGAATGCATGCTAATTTGAATACTATACTTTATTTTGTGATTTGGTTTTGCTTATTGAATGCTCATATTGGATAAGTTCTCCTTCATTCCCGTGTGCTAGACAATTTGATATAATATTCAACCCGTACGTACATCGATCATCGATAGTCAACCCGTGATTTATAATAATGATCTAGTTTAATATTTGAATTATGAACATAGGCCGGAAATGTCGTACTCATCTGACGACGAAAATCGCCCGAGGGAGTGCGACTGGTGCCACGATGACCGAGGTATGTGCGACAGATTCATTGAGCTGGAGGAAGATCGGCGCTTCAGCATTAAGCTCGAGGAGACTTGCGATGTTCATACGGTACGCAACGACGACAATAGTCTTTTTTCGTAATTAAGCACGACTTCAACTATTTTAACGTGTATTTTTCATCTTTTCCAATTCGACTAGCTTATCACATGCTTTGCAAGACGCTATGTCTTAGAGAGGATGGATTTTGAAGACCATGAAAATTTCGAAACCAAAAAAATTGTCCTAAATACCGAACATGATGTGGATTTTCAAGTAAAGCTGTACAATGCTCAGAGTGTAACCCATTTTGGTTGCAAAAATTGGGATGCATTTTGCAAGATGTATGGTCTTGATGAGGGTATGATTGTCACCATGGATCTTGGTGATCCTACAATCGAGCAAGAGACACCTACGATTTGGGTCTTTGTGCATACACCTCCAGTTCTTCCCTCATGTGAGCTAAACATAGTTATTAAGTAATTTATATTGTTTATTTCAAAATATATAGTTGACAACTTATCTCCATTGACAGCTTATTTTCATTCTTCAAAGAATGTGCGGAAGATGGTAGACAGAACGTACTACACCGAAGGCTGGGAATTAACTTATTAGGAGAAACGACATCTGGTCGGATTTTGTAGAGATCTTGAGAATTACAATATCTACAATCAAACTCCTCAACATTATGGTCAATACGTGCCACTAGTGCACGTGTTGAACTACGGTAACTACCATGGAGATACCTTGGTAAGATTATTTTTTACTATTACAACATCCGTGCATCTTTTTGCACACTTCTAAAACTAGTACATCATTGCTAACTACGAAGTTATTACTATGTTTTTCATCAGATAATCCCGAATGAGTGTGTGCCTCATCTGATGTATACGCGTGGTAGCCTTCATGTTTTGAACATACTACTAGGTCGTCCTACGAATCTCAACTGTCCATACCGGGTTTCTAAAAGAAGTGGAGACATAACAACCAAAGAATGGAAAAAATGTATGGACAGTCGTAAGGAGCTTCTTGGAAGCAATAAGCAGCGAAAGGCAAGAATTGGAGACAGGATGATCGCCATTCTTCATAATGGAGAGTCACGGTCTATATTGTTTTATGCTATTTTACCTTAAGGGTGTTTAGGTCCTATACCTGGTACTGATGATCATGTGCTAAGAACAATTATGTAGGCTTGGGTTCGATGACTATATATGAGGATGATGATCGTATGACTTATTATTAATAACGAGTAGAAGTAGTATGATGATGCATGATTAGTAGGACTTTATTATATACATATATATGATGATGTATGATGCAAAGCATGCATGAGCCATGTCATATCTGCGGGTGCAATGAACATATAGCAGCAGCGTTGATAAACCAAGGACGAAGATAAGAGAGGACACTTCTCTCTATTAGCTAGCTATAATAACAACCTAAAAATAAACCCCAAAACCCCTAAAGCAGTCACTTTCTAAAAAAAATGACTTTTTGTCCCGGTTGGAGCCACCAACCGGGACCAAAGACCCTCTGACTGGGCTCGATGCACAGGGCCACGTGGAGCCACATTGGTCCCGGTTCGTGTTTGAACCGGGACTAATGGGTGGTGGCATTAGTAATGACCCATTAGTCCCGGTTCATGAACCGGGACTAAAGGCCCTTACGAACCGGGACTAATGGGTGGTTTTCTACTAGTGTTATCCGCCGGACTCCAAGACTACGAAGATACAAGATTGAAGACTCCGTCCCGTGTCCGGATGGGACTTTTCCTTGGCGTGGAAGGCAAGCTTGGCAATACGGAGGGCTTTAGTCCGTACATCTCCTACCATTGTAACCGACTCTGTGTAACCCTAGCCCTCTTCGGTGTCTATATAAACCGGAGGGCTTTAGTCCGTAGGACAACATACATTACAACAATCATACCATAGGCTAGCTTCTAGGGTTTAGCCTCCTTGATCTCGTGGTAGATCCACTCTTGTACTACCCATATCATCAATATTAATCAAGAAGGACGTAGGGTTTTACCTCCATCGAGAGGGCCCGAACCTGGGTAAAAACATCGTGTCCCTCGTCTCCTGTTACCATCCGCCTAGACACACAGTTCGGGACCCCCTACCCGAGATCCGTCGGTTTTGACACCGACATTGGTGCTTTCATTGAGAGTTCCTCTGTGTCGTCACTGATAGGCTTGATGGCATCTTCAACCAACAACACTGTCCAGGGTGAGATTTTTCTCCCCGGACAGATCTTCGTATTCGGCGGCTTCGCACTGCGGGCTAATTCGCTTGGCCATCTGGAGCAGATCGAAAGCTACGCCCCTGGCCGTCAGGTCAGATTCGGAAGCCTAAACTTCACGGCCGATGTCCACGGAGACTTGATCTTCAACGGACCCGAGCCACAGCCAAGCGCGCCGCACTGTTGCGATGGGCATGATCTAGCTCTGCCGCCGAACAGTGCCTTGGTGGCCGCACACAAATCCGTTCTGGCCATTAGTTCGGAGCTGATCGCCCAGATCGAGGGCCGGTGGATAGATGCCGCCCTGGGGCTTCAACATCCACGGCGATGGAGCCGAACACTAATCTTGTCCCCTGCGAAGCTCATGATTCCGAGGCGCCGGACTCCTTGCCGGACTCTGAACCTCCCGCGCCCCTACCTATCGATCCGGATTGGGCGCCGGTTATGGAATTCACCGCCACGGACATCTTCCAATACTCGCCTTTTGGCGATATCCTGAATTCACTAAAGCATTTCTCGTTATCAGGAGAGTCCTGGCTAGACTACGACCAGGATGGTTGGGGTACGGACGTCGAAGAAATTCATAGCCCACCCACCACCCACTTTGTAGCCACTGTCGACGATCTAACCCACATGCTAGACTACGACTCCGACGACATCGACGCTATGGACGACGATGCCGGAGACGAACAGGAACCAGCGCCTACAGGTCACTGGAAGACCACCTCGTCATACGACATATATATGGTGGACACCCCAAAAGACGGGGACGGCGAAGAGGCAGCGGAGGCAGACTCTTTAAAGAAGCAGCCCAAATGCCGGCATCAGTGGCGCCGCTCTAAATCCCGCCACAGCAAGAATGGAGATTCCGGTACAGGAGATAATAATACTCCAGAGAGTGCCGAAGATAATCCCCTCCAGCAAGACTTAGCGCAGGAGGATGCAGAAGCAAGCCCTCACGAGAGGGCGGCAGACGAAGAGGTCGAGGATCATAACTATATGCCTCCCTCCGAAGACGAAGTAAGCCTCAACGATGATGAATTCGTCGTACCTGAGGATCCCGTCGAAGAAGAGCGCTTCAAGCGCAGGCTTATCGCCACAGCAAACAGCCTAAAGAAAAAGCAGCAACAACTTCAAGCTGATCAGGACCTGCTGGCCGATTGATGGACCGAGGTCCTCGCGGCCGAAGAGTATAAACTCGAACGCCCCTCCAAAAGTTACCCAAGATGCAAGCTGCTCCCCCGATTAGAGGAGGAAGCATACATACCTCCATCACCAGCGCACGATATGGCTGACCGACCACCGCGTAGTCGTGACAGAGAGGCATCCAGGCCTCCAGCCAAGACCGTACCCCGGCATCGCTCCAAAAGTACGAAGCCAAGAGGGAACGCGCCGGACTTGCGAGACATATTGGAGGACAAAGCAAGGCAATCCAGATCCATCTACGGATCACGTGGGCGCCCCACGACCCATGACGAATACCGTCGCGCCGGATACAATAACCCCGGCCGGGCCGAACACAGCAGACAGCGCTCTCTCGAGCTGCGTCGCGATATTGCTCAATACAGAGGCGCCGCACACCCGCTATGCTTCATTGACGAAGTAATGGATCATCAGATCCCCGAAGGGTTTAAACCCGTAAACATCAAATCTTACGATGGCACAACAGACCCCGCGGTTTGGATCGAAGACTATCTTCTCCACATCCATATGGCCCGCGGCGACGATCTCCATGCCATCAAATATCTCCCACTCAAGCTTAAAGGACCAGCTTGGCATTGGCTAAACAGCTTGCCCGCAGAGTCAATTGGGTGCTGGGAAGACCTGGAAGCCGCATTTCTCGACAACTTCCAGGGCACGTATGTGCGACCACCAGACACCGATGACCTCAGCCACATTATTCATCAGCCAGACGAATCGGCCAGACAATTCTGGACACGGTTCTTGACAAAGAAAAACCAAATCGTCGACTGTCCGGATGCAGAGGCCCTTGCAGCCTTCAAACATAACATCCGGGACGAATGGCTAGCCCGGCACCTGGGGCAGGAAAAGCCGAAATCCATGGCAGCCCTCACATTGTTAATGACCCACTTTTGCGCGGGAGAGGACAGCTGGCTAGCCCGCAGCAACAATCTCCATAAAAATTCTGGCAGTCCGGATACTAAGGACAACAACGGCAGGTCACGTCGAAACAAAAACAAACGCCGCATTAACGGCGACGATAAGGAGGATACGGCAGTCAACGCCGGATTCCGAGGCTCTAAACCCGGTCAGCGGAAGAAGCCATTCAAAAGAACCACTCCGGGTCCGTCCAATCTGGACCGAATACTCGACCGCTTATGCCAGATACATGGCACCTCTGAAAAGCCAGCTAACCACACTAATAGAGATTGCTGGGTGTTCAAGCAGGCCGGCAAGTTAATTGCTGAAAACAATGACAAGGGGATAAACAGCGACGACGAGGAAGAGACCCGACCGCCGAACAATAGAGGACAGAAGGGTTTTCCGCCACAAGTGTGGACGGTGAATATGATATATGCGACCCACATACCCAAGAGGGAGAGGATACGCGCACTAAGGGACGTCTATGCGATGGAGCCAGTCGCCCCGAAGTTCAATCCATGGTCCTCTTGTCCGATCACTTTCGATCGAAGAGACCATCCGACCAGCATACGCCATGGCGGATTCGCCGCATTGGTTTTAGACCCAATCGTCGATGGATTTCACCTCACGAGTCCTGATGGACGGCGACAGTAGCCTGAACCTGCTTTATCAGGATACAGTGCGCAAAATGGGCATAGACCCATCAAGGATTAAACCTACAAAGACAACCTTTAAAGGTGTCATACCAGGAGTGGAAGCCAACTGTACAGGCTCAGTCACACTGGAAGTGGTCTTCGGATCCCCGGATAATTTCCGGAGCGAAGAGTTAATCTTCGACATAGTCCCGTTTCGCAGCGGTTATCACGCCCTGCTCGGACAAACCGCGTTTGCAAAATTCAACGCGGTGCCGCATTATGCATACCTAAAGCTCAAGATGCCAGGACCTCGTGGAGTCATCACGGTCAATGGGAATACGGAACGCTCCCTCCGAACGGAGGAGCATAGATCGGCTCTCGCGGCAGAAGTACAGAGTAGCCTCTTAAGGCAATTCTCTAGTCCGGCCGTTAAACAGCCGGATACAGCAAAACGCGCCCGAAGCAATACCAACCAAGACCACCTGGCGCGATTAGAGCATGCGTAGCAATGCGGCCCCAACCCTCGCCCGCACTTGATCGCAATAATAACACTCCGCATACATCATTATGCTTTGGAGATACCATGGGCACAGGGGAGGGGGCACGATCGCAACGGACCCAGAGTGCGGTTCGACCACACCGGGGGCTCGCAAGTGTGCCCCCCTTTTTTTTATCTTTTATTTTTCTTCTTTTATGTACACAGGACTCTGTTAACCAGAAGCCCTGTCCGGCGGCGAACCTGCCGAACTCACGATGCAACAGTCAGGGACTAAAGAAGGCTGCGACGAACACTCAGGTGGTCTCAATTATGAGCATTAAATTCGATTATATACACCAAGTCCGCTGCTCATCCCTGGAGGGGGACATGTTTACTTAGTCCAAATCCCTTGCTTACCGCACTATTTGTATCAGTCCGCTCTACTAGCAGACTTTCTTTCATAAATAATACAGCACCTTTTTGATCGCAATTGCATTACCTTATATATATATATGCTCATTATATGACATCTTGCGCCCGTATATTTTGATACGGCCTAATACACCGGGGGCTTATGTTCCCCACTCTATGGTGTGATAAGTCCGAACACTTTCACAAGTGTGGCACCCCGAACTTATAGCATTATATGAATCGGCTCCGAATCATGTCTTGGGTCAATAGTTGGGTTTGCCTGGCTCCCACGTTTTGGTGCCTTACATTCTGTTCTGTCGGCTAAGGTGGCACTGGGAGAACCACTGCGATTGCGCCCCGGTTGAGCCGGGCGAGCGCCTCAGTGGAGAAAGCTAAAACTGACTGGCATGATAAGGCGAGAGACTGGTCGCTGTTCGAGAGGTTTTTATTCGGGTCCTGAAAGACTCACGCCGCTTCGAGCGAAGTTCCGGACAATGTCCGACGAAGGCGTGGATAGCGCCCCGGATTCGGTCTTCCGAATACCAGGGGCTTCGCCGAAATTTAAAATTATAGAATTCTATGGCTAAGTGAGAGTGTTCAAGCATTATAAGTCCGGTTGCCTTGTTCGTTGTGTTGAGCGCCTCCCTCGATGGACCCAACAATTGGAACAAGAGTGCTCAAGTCTATCCCGAACACCCCAGCACTCGTGGCTTGGGGGCTGAAGCCAATGACTTGCCATCTCTCAGATTTTATAAACGGCCGCACAGAAGGTAATATTTTAAATTAAACAAGCGTTGCTTAACGCGCACATAAACAAAGTTTCAGCGCGCAGGATAATACATAGCAAATTCACTCAAAGATTACATTTCTGGGGCACTCATCCGCAATATTGCGGGCTCCCTTCAGGACAGTTTTATAATACATTTCGGGTGTGTGATACTCCTTGCCCGGTGGCGGTGGGTCCGTGAGAAGCTTCTCCGCATCCAACCTGCCCCATTGCACCTTTGTGCGGGCAAGGGCCCGGCGAGCGCCTTCAATACAGGCGGAGCGCTTGATGACATCCACCAAGGGGCATGCATCCACCAGCCACCGCACGAGGCCAATGTAGCTCCCAGGCATGGCCTGTCCAGGCCACAGCTGGACTATAAGGCCCTTCATGGTCTCTTCAGCTACCTTGTGGAGTTCGACCAGCTGCTTCAGCTGGTCGCTTGGGGGCACCGGGTGTCCGGCCTCAGCATACTGAGACCAGAAGACTTTTTCCGTCGAGCTCCCCTCCTCGCCACGATAGAATGCGGCGGCATCAGACGCACTATGCGGCAGATCTGCAAACGCCCCTGGAGAGCTCCGAATGCGGGTAAGTGTCAGGTATTTTACATTAACATGCTTGCTTTGCATGAAAAATGCCTTACCCGCCGCTATTTTCTTTATATCTTCAACCTCCTGAAGGGCCTTATGGGCCTCGGCCTTGGCGGACTTGGCACTTTCGAGAGCCGAGGCAAGCTCGGACTCTCGAGTGTTGGAGTCACGCTCCAAACTCTCATGCTTTTCCATGAGAACCTGGAGCTCTTGCCGAACTTCCGCCACCCGTGCCTCCTGCTTTTCTCGCTCTGCCCGTTCCGCGGCCGCACTGTGTTCGGCCGCGGACACTGCATCCTTCAGGGCCGCCACCTCGTTAGTGGCCCCTGCAATACACATATTATCCTTGTTAATGTTATAGCAACCAAAATGCTTTTCTGTAAGGTACCTATTCAAAGTGGTGTTACTCACCTTCTTTGTCCTCGAGCTGCTTCTTCGCATGGCCGAGCTCTCGCTCGGACCGCTCGAGATCCTGTTTCAGCACATCGACCTCTGCCGTTAATGCGGCAGAGGCCAGCGGCGCAGCCTGCAAACCCATATTGACATATTGTTAGCAACCCTGCGCATATCTTGTTAGATCCTCAGTCCGGCTTTTCTTTCCGAACACCGAACTGAGCATCAGGGGCTACTGTCTATGCGGTATTACATTACATAATTTTAACTTCTTACCTCAAAGCCTGTTAAAAGGCTGCTGCAGGCTTCGGTCAGCCCGCTTTTGGCGAGCTGAACCTTTTGAATCACCGCACCCATGATAGTGCGGTGTTCTTCCTCGATGGAAGCGCCTTTAAGTGCCTCCAACAAGTTATCCGGCGCCTCCGGTTGGACGGAGGCCGCCGGTGTCACGGTCTTGCCCTTCTTTCGAAGGGGCCGCTTGCCGGACTCTGGAACCACTGCGGGTTCCGATGTAGAGTCCGCGCAAAGTCCGGGAGGCTGCCTGACGGCGCCTCCGGAGCCTCCTCCTGATGGGTCTCTCTCTGGGATCCCACCTCGGCGTCCTCGTCGGCGCGTGGGGTAGAGGCAGTCGGAAGTGAATTCACATCCGACGAGGCCAACGACCCGCTCGATGAGTCAGGGAGATCGTCATCGGCCGGACTACGGACAGAACACGGCGTTAGAAGGACACTACGCGACATAAAATATATTGCATATCAAGGATCCGGATACTTACGATCTTGCCGGACGCCTGGCCCTTGGAGGCCACTCATCCTCGCCAACCCTGGTGTTGGCGAAACTGTCCAGGGGGATAGTTCTCCCCCTTTTGGACCCTTCGGCCTCCCCTATTGGGGAAGCCTTCCTCTTCTTCTCTCCCCCCTTCGGAAGAGAGTACTCCTCCTCCTCCTCCTCGTCTTCGGGGGAGGAGTCCGCGTCGTCGTCAGACGCCTGATTGCGGGAACTCTTTCGAGTCCCGGCGGCCACCTTCTTGGCCTTCTTCTCCGGCACCACGTGCGGTGCCGGAACTGGCATCCCTGCTAAACGGGCGTCCACTGGGTCTTCTGGCATGGGAGCCAGGCTGATAAGCTGCCTGGCCCTCTCCATCCATTCCTGTCAAAGGAAAGGGAAGAATGAAACCCTCTTATAATCAATTCGATTACTACAAAGGGTCCCGTAATGGGGTTGAATCACTTACCTCGTCAGTTGGATGCTGCGAGCTGAATCCGCGATCTTCCGTTGTGGATGCGAGGGCTTCGGCGCCCTTGAACAGCACCCTCCAGGCGCCTTCGTATGTCGTATCGAAGAGCCCGCTCAGCGCCTGGTGCTGTTCCGGATTGAACTCCCACAGATTGAATGCCCGTTCTTGGCATGGGAGAATCCGGCGAATGAGCATGACTAGGACCACATCGACGAGCCTGAGCTTATTGCTCACCAGCTTCTGGATGCAGGCTCAGAGTCCAGTCACCTCCTTCGGATCGCCCCACAGCAAGCCCTTCTCTTTCCAAGAGGTGAGCTGCTGGGGACGCCAGATCTAAACTCGGGGGCCGCCGCCCATGTAGGCTTGCGCGGCTCGGTGATGTAGAACCACCCCGATTGCCACCCCTTGACGGAGTCCACAAAGGCGCCTTCGAGCAAAAGGACGTTGGGTAATTTACCCAACATGGCGCCTCCGCATTCCACTTGCGTGCCCTTCACAACCTTTGGCTTGACGTTGAAGGTCTTGAGCCACAGGCCGAAGTGGGGCCGGATGCAGAGGAAGGCCTCACACACGACGATGAACGCCGAGATGTTGAGGATGAAGTTCGGCGCCAGATCGTGGAAATCCATGCCGTAATTGAACATGAGCCCCCGGACGAATGGATGGAGCGGAAAGCCCAGTCCACGGAGGAAGTGGGGAAGGAAGACGACCCTCTCGTGAGTCCCAGGGGTGGGGACGAGCTGCCCCTCGTCGGGCAGCCGATGCGCGATATCGCCGGAGAGATATCCGGCGCTGCGCAGCTTGGTGATGTGCTCCTCCTTAACGGTGGAGGCCAACCACTTGCCTCCCGCTCCGAACATATTCGGAGAAGGTCGAGGCGAGATGCGCGAACTTGGGCGTTGGAGCTTGAGTGCGCGGAGATGGATAAGCAAAGGAGGAAGAAGGCATAGGTGAGAAGGTGAATCCTTATCCCTTATATATAGGCGGACGAAAACTATGCGTCCCCCACCGGCCTGGTAAAACTCGCTTATCTCCCAAGCGCCACCATCAATGGCGCGGTTGGGTTACCCACGTCCGTATTGATGAGAATCCCGGAATAAGGGGAACACGATCTCTGCTTCGACAAGACGTGCCAAGGAAACCGCTTCGCTAAACGTGCTGAGGTGGTATAGTAAAAAATGATTCAAACAGTGGCTTGGTAGCGGTGTGATGTCACGCCGCATAATACGTCAGCAGATTGAACTAAGTGGACATTTTATTCTCTCTATGGTGGAATGTGGAATTTATTTTGCAGAGCCGGACACTATCCTGGTGTTCATGATCTTCTCTGGATTATTCAAGGGAGGAACCCGCCTTGCAATGCCGAACATTATGCGCGTCGGACTAATCGTCATTAAAGCCTGGTTCAGGGGCTACTGAGGGAGTCCTGAACTAGGGGGTGTCCGGACAGCCGGACTATCATTATCCGCCGGACTCCAAGACTACGAAGATACAAGATTGAAGACTCCATCCCGTGTCCGGATGGGACTTTCCTTGGCGTGGAAGGCAAGCTTGGCGATACGGATATGTAGATCTCCAACCATTGTAACCGCCTCTGTGTAACCCTAGCCCTCTCCGGTGTCTATATAAATTGGAGGGCTTTAGTCCGTAGGTCAACATACATTACAACAATCATACCATAGGCTAGCTTCTAGGGTTTAGCCTCCTTGATCTCGCGGTAGATCCACTCTTGTACTACCCATATCATCAATATTAATCAAGCAGGACGTAGGGTTTTACCTCCATCGAGAGGGCCCGAACCTGGGTAAAAACATCGTGTCCCTCGTCTCCTGTTACCATCCGCCTAGACGCACAGTTCGGGACCCCCTACCCGAGATCCGCCGGTTTTGACACCGACATCTCTCAAGTAGATCCTTCAGCTCCGCCCGCCGCACACCAGTTGGTGCCGAACTATTCGGCCCTACCGGACTCGGGGATACCCTCCGTGATAACACCTCAGGCTCGTCCGCCCTATCCGATGGTGCGGCAGATGGAGGCGTCTCACTCTCCATCATCTCCGGACGAAGTTCCCCCGAAGATGAGCTCATCTGAGAAGGACGGAGATCCGAACTACAAGGTAAAAACCTCGGTTATCCTCAGAAGCAATAATAGGGATGTCTCTTATTACAAAACTCCCCTTTTTCTACTTACGGCTCGCTAGAGGGCTGATTCTTTAGGCGAGACTGTGCGGCCGGGGCCTCCCCGGACGCAGGACCCTCTGGTGAAGATCTTTTCCCCCGCTTCGGAGCTTTGGCCTCCGGGTCTTCGGAAGCAGTCCTCTTCTCCCCTTGGAAGGAGGGATTCTCGATCCCCCCTTTCTCAAAACCCTCCTTGGTAGAGGCAGTAGTTCCTCTGTTCCCCCCTTCGCCTTCCTCTGAAGGCGCAACCTCCAACATTCTGACCAGCACGGGATCCGGCTCGGTCTCTGGGAGGGGGGTCGGACACCGTATCAATTTTGCTTGCGCTATCCACTCCTATTTAGAGGATAATTGGTTAAAAGGCGAATCGTAGAAATGCAAACAAACGGTAAGCCCGGACACAGAACTACTTACTTGTGTATCCGGGCGATTGCAGCTTAGGCCGGCGTCCTCGGTCAATTCCGGACACACCTCTTGTGATCCGAAGAACAATTTGTACATCTCCACGGGTGTCGTACCCATGAAGTGTTGGAGAATTCGTGGTCCCTCCGGATTAAACTCCCACAGCCGGAGAGGACGGCGTTTCCAGGGCAGGAGACGCCTAATCAGCATGACCTGCATCACCACGACCAGATCGATCTCCCTCGCTTGGAGGTCTCGAATCCGGCCCTGCAATAAGGGCACGTCCTTTGACGGTCCCCAGTTGAGCCCTTGGTTGACCCACGACATCAGTCGTCGTGGAGGTCCTGAGCGGAAGGTGGGCGACAGCTTCTGCCTGCTGCCCCTGGGAGCGGTAATATAAAACCACTCCTGTTGCCACAAGCCGAGCTCCTCTTGAAAGGAGCCCTCGGGCCATGGAGCATCGGCCCTCCTGTTTACGACCGCCCCGCCACACACTTCTTGGCGCCCCTCAATCGTCTTCGGTTCCAATTAAAAGTTTTGAGCCACAAACCAAAGTGGGGGGGTAGTACGGAGGAAGGCCTCACAGACAACAATGAATGACGAGATGTGGAGGATGGACTCTGGAGCCAAGTCGTGAAATTCCAGCCCATAGTAAAACATGAGCCCTCTCACAAAAGGATCCATCGGGAAGCCTAAACCCCGACGGAGGTGGGACACGAACACAACGCTTTCGCCGGGCTCGGGGGTGGAAATGACATGCCCTTTGGCGGGCAGCCTATGCGAAATCTCGTAGGTCAAGTACTTGGCTCCTCTCAGCTTTTGCACGTCCTCTTCCGTGACGGAGGAGAGCATCCACTGGCCCTGTAGGTCGGATCCGGACATTGTTGAAGGTCCGAAGTGCTCGAATCTGGAGCTCTGGGTGTTGGAACTCGGGGCGAGGGGTAGATTCGGTTGAGGTTTGAAGAAAAGAAACGGGCCTTGGTCTCATTATAAAGAGGGAAGAATACCAAGAGCCGTCCCCGTGACCGTTTGGGACTCACCTTCGATAGAGGAGGCGTGGCGACGGGCACGGTTGGGTTACCCACGTCCGTATTGATGGGAATCCCGGAATAAGGGGAACACGATCTCTGCTTCGACAAGACGTGCGAAGGAAACCGCTTCGCTAAACGCGCTGAGGTGGTATAATAAAAAAAGATTCAAGTAAAGGCTTGGTAGAGGCGTGACGTCATGCCACAAAATACGTCAGCAGATTGAACTTGTGTACATATTATTCTCTCTACGGTGGAATGTGGAATTTATTTTGCAGAGCCGGACACTATCCTGGTGTTCACAAATCTTCTATGAAACTATTCGGAGGAGGAACCCGCCTTGCAATGCCGAACAATATGCGCGCTGGACTCATCGTCATTGAAGCCTGGTTCAGGGGCTACTGAGGGAGTCCTGGACTAGGGGGTGTCCGGATAGCCGGACTATCATCATCTACCGGACTCCAAGACTATGAAGATACAACAATGAAGACTTCGTCCCGTGTCTGGATGGGACTTTCCTTGGTGTGGAAGGCAAGCTTGGAGATACGGATATGTAGATCTCCTACCATTGTAACCGACTCTGTGTAACCCTAGCCCGCTCCGGTGTCTATATAAACCGGAGGGTTTTAGTCCGTAGGACGAACAACCATTACAACAATCATACCATAGGCTAGCTTCTAGGGTTTAGCCTCCTTGATCTCGTGGTAGATCCACTCTTGTACTACCCATATCATCAATATCAATCAAGTAGGAGTAGGGTTTTACCTCCATCGAGAGGGCCCGAACCTGGGTAAAAACATCGTGTCCCTTGTCTCCTGTTACCATCCGCCTAGACGCACAGTTCGGGACCCCCTACCCGAGATCCGCCGGTTTTGACACCGACAGTTGGTATAAGGACATGTGACAGTGGACGCATCAGCACAATGTACCTACAAGGAGGCATAAAGTGGTGATGCCGAGCTTGTTCACGCTACGTGAGGGCAGCAAACCTAATCCTGGACACCTTTTACTATGTGAGGGCAACAAATCTAATAATGGAGACCTTTTATTATGTGAGGGCAGCAAATCTAATCCTGAGACCTTTTACTATGTGAGGGCAGCAAATCTAATCCTGAGACCTTTTACTATGTGAGGGCAGCAAATCTAATCCTGAGACCTTTTACTATGTGAGGGCAGCAAATCTAATCCTGAGACCTTTTACTATGTGAGGGTAGCAAATCTAATCCTGGAGACCTTTTACTATGTGATGGCAGCAAATCTAATCCTGGACATACTCTGTTGACTTGTCCACCAGCCGCCACTTTCTATCCCTTTTTCAACCAATAATAGATTTGTTCCTTATCCAGTTTGTACTGCGTTTTCCCATTATTTCCCTTTTCAACCAAGAGACCGGTTGGGTATCCGGATCTCTACTACTTTCACCATATTATTTCCTCTTTGAATCAAGTCCTAGATTCATGCTACAACTTCCCTCCCTTTCTTCGTTGTTTGAACAAAGCCCTAGATTTGAATGCATGAAGTAGCTTTACGTCAAATAATACTAAAAATTTAGGTGGCTTTGGAAGAGCTGATGGGAGTAGAAAAAGATGCACATGTAGACACGTGGGGAGCTGGGGCAGTAGAGCAAGGCCGCTTTCGAAGAACTTATACCTGAGGGTCGCTGGGATGTCGGCGGCGGCAGGTCGGATCTGCGGACAATACGGCAGGGAGGAAGAAGGGTCGGAGGACCTCCCGAGCCGGTGCTGTGTCGGAGAGAACGGCACGGGCAGAGGATCGGGCCCCTCTGGCAGCTGTGGGCTTCCTCCCTCGGCGGCGATGACCGCGTGAACGATGCACCTTTTAGTCCTCTACACACACCGGCCGAAGGGATCCGGCCGGATCTGTGACCAGCCATGAGTAGAGAGAAAATGTCGCTACCGTTGTCTTGTTTATATCTGGAGAGGATGAGAGAATGAAGAGAGCAACCCTAGTAAAGCAAGCGCTCAGGCCCCTGCGTCCATATATAGTGGAGTGATTATCTTTTTTCTCTCCACAACAAGCGTTTCAATTTGTGTACGTGGCATTAAATAAAAGAAACTCTCTATGTAAGGTGACTACTCTACGACTCCTACTTACTACTACAGTACTACCTTCGTCCTGGTTTATAGGTCCCTTTTATAGTTTGTGCCAAATTTTGACTAAAGATTTAACTAACAAAATGTTAATGCATGTCAAGAAAAATTATCTCATTGGATTCGTATTTGAACATAGTTTTGAAAAATATAATGTTTGGTGACATGCGTGAATATTTTCTTAGTTTAATCTATGGTCAAAATTTGGCACGAAATACAATGGGGACCAATAAACCCGGACAGAGGTAGTATTGTTCACTTGTGCTCCCCGCCCCTCCATTCATTGAACAACCCCACGGGTGAATAAACATACAGTAAGTACTGTATTTATATAGAACGAACAAGCTCGAACTATTTTCGCGTAGTTAAAAGTTGAGGGCGGGGCTTTTCCCGGGCAGTACGCGCGGCAGTTTTCGGGTAGGCGGTTTGACAGAGAGGCGAGGAGGGTGAGCGAGTGGGGCTGTGCGATTTGACGGCGCGTTACTGCTGGAAAGACTTGTGATATGACCACTCACTATAGTCATGAATTACTGGCGCTTCGACCGGGATGATGCCCCCCTTCCATTCCGCGCTCTAATCTGGTGCATGACACGTCGACCCGGATGCTGGCTCTCCCACATGTCGGAGTAGTAAAAAGGAGCAAAGAATGATGCGGTATATACTAGTACTATACTACTCCCTCCGTTCCTAAATATAAGTCTTTGGAGAGATTTCACTATGGACCACATACAGAGAAAAATGAGTGAATCTACACATAAAATGCATCTATATACATCTGTATGTGGTCCACAGTGAAATATCTACGAAGACTTAGTATTTAGGAACGGGGGGAGTACTACTCAGGTCGGAGGAGTGCGAACCACGGCAGCCCAGCGAACCAGCCGCGCGAACCACGGTAGCCCAGTGAACCAGGAGTAGAAAACAATGTGGTGATATGGCCATAAAAACAATGTGCTACGGTCCACACTGTAGCATGTACCATAACACTCCTCTTTGTTTGGATCCCTGAGTTAGAGCTAGTTTGGGTTGAAATAGCCTCAAATTATCGAAACAAGAGGGGTTAGTTTGAGCTAGCTTGCTCTAACCCAGCTAAAAAAACTAGCCCGGTGGAGAGGTTCTAATTGGGTTAGTTATCCTCGGGCCCACTAAAAGAGAACTAAAAAATCTCACCTGCCCGCACCAGATCGCTCCCCTAAAAAAATCTCACCTGCCCGCACCAGATCGCTCCCCCCTCTCGCATGACTCCTCTCTGTTCCCCATAGGGCCGCCCGCCCAAGCGCCGCTCGCCCTCTCTCTCCTCTGGCCGTCCTCTCCTTCCGGCCTCCGCCGCCCTACTCCGGCCGCCCTCTCCCTCCAGCCTTCGAAGGTCGCCCCGCTCCCCCTTCACCAGTCGCTTTTCTCCCTCTGTCGTGCGCGGCGGCGGCGCATCTACCAGGGAGGTCGCGAGAGGGGTGAGTTTGTTCGTTCCTTCTCTGTCTCACGACCATATCATTGATCTTGCTTGCTCTAGCGCTAATTCTGATTTGGAAAAGTAGATCCTGATCAAACTTGCTATAGATTTGTGGTGCACGCATGGAATTGTTTGATGCTGCTTGAGGAGGTAATAAATCTTTCTAGAGGCCCAGAGATTCAGGTCACCTTTCTAGGTATTTCAATTTTAGGCTTGCATTATTTGTAGAGGCCCAAAGACTCAGTTCACCTTTCTTGGTATTTCAGTTTCAGGCTTGCATTGTTTCTAGAGGCCCAAAGATTCAGTTCACCTTTCTAGGTATTTCAGTTTCAGGCTTGCATTATTTCTAGAGGCCCAAAGATTCAGTTCACCTTTCTAGGTATTTCAGTTTCAGGCTTGCATTATTTCTAGAGGCCCAAAGATTCAGTTCACCTTTCTAGGTATTTGAGTTTCAGGCTTGCATTATTTCTAGAGGCCCAAAGATTCAGTTCACCTTTCTAGGTATTTAAGTTTCAGGCTTGCATTATTTCTAGAGGCCCAAAGATTCAGTTCACCTTTCTAGGTATTTAAGTATCAGGCTTGCATTATTTCTAGAGGCCCAAAGATTCAGTTCACCTTGCTAGGTATTTCAGTTTCAGGCTTGCATTATTTCTGGAGGCCCAAAGATTCAGTTCACCTTTCTAGGTATTCTAGTTACAGGCTTGCATTATTTCTAGAGGCCCAAAGATTAAGTTCCCAGTCGGCGGCAAGCGGCCCTGCTACCCATGCCGGTGTCGACCTCAACTCGCAAGGGCCGGCATCGAAGGGGTTCCCGGGGCTTGGGCTCTACAGAGCATTCCTCCAGAGCAACGATGGCGAGCTCCTACCTCGGTGCGTGAGGGTTTCCGGGCTCCCTCCCTATCGTGAACGACTTCCGTGATGAGTTAGCTCATTCTTTGTTTCATGAAGTGTTTTTTTATTTTGTGAAGCTTGATTGACGACTTGTATGTTTAAGTGGGATATCTCATTTGTATGGACAAAGTAAAAATAATCATGTTTTGCATGCTTGATTTGTATAGATGGTTCGTTTATGTCAATTGTGAGTGGGAGGAGGCCACAGAAGAGCCGGCCACACCAAGAGGGTGCTTGGATCCAAGGGACTTATTTTAGTCTGACTAAAAATAGGGTCCAAAGTAGTCAAATGATTGAGATAGAGCATTTGTTGTCAATCTAACCCTGCCATCCATACACCTCTTTGGTTTAGAGTTAGTTCAGGGTTAGAATCTAACTCTAACATCTAACTGAGTTAGAGTTCTCCTCGTCTTGGTTCATCGCCATCATACTTTCCCCATTCCTGTGTTTTCAGTATCCTGCGAATCAAAGAGGCACTTTTTTCGGGAAAAATCAAAGAGGCCCTTAGACTAGTTTAGGTTCGGTCATTTTTTATAAACGTGTTATGTCCAAAATTTAATGAACGTGCTCCGGTTTCCATGAAAATAATCCGGTTTCATGTGGTAATTCATTGATTTATTTATTCTTCTGCGGGGGGTTTGCATGTAATTCGTGAGGTCTGAAATGTAAAGTACCCCGGCATATGCTCCGAGTCATGCATGCACTACGACCCAGATGCTCTATGTCCCACTTGTCGGCGAATGGGAGCACGTGGAAATAGCCTAGGAGTACATATAGGAGGATGAATGCGTGATAAAATATGTACTGTGAAGCGTAGCCACGGTTCGAAAAGTAGACCTAAATTGATGACAGCTATAGGTCGCACGCACTCAACTAGTGGTACTAGACATACGACTAATTTTTCCCTCAAAAAAAGAGGCACGAGTACTCAGTACTCCTATTCTATAAACACGAGTCCCATCTGACAACAGCGTCCGTGCTACAGCTAGCTCTCCTCCCTCGTTTCTCTCTTCTAACTCTAAACTCGGCCGACGCCCGGTGGGTGGGATGGGTTTGCTCAACTGCGGCCCCACCTCAGAGTGAAAACATTATGACTGGAATAAAAAATGCCATATACTCCCTCCATTCATAAATATAAGCCTTTTTAGATATAGTTCAAATGGAATACAGCATACAGATGTATGAAGACATAGTTTAGAGTGTAGATTCACTCATTTTTCTCTGTATGTAGTAGTCACTTGCTGGAATCTTTAGAAAGACTTATATTTGGGAACGGAGGGAGTACTATACTAATAAAACATTAAAGCCACTAGGCGATGCAGTGCTGGTTACAGGAGGCAAGAAGAAGAGATGCATCCATCGACGACGTCCACCTCCTCGACTCAGGGCGCTGGCCCACCGAACGACGCCTAAGTAGCAGCGGCTTTTGTGGCCAGGTCGACGTGCTTCTGAACAATGGCGTCCAAAGATTCCAGCCGCTGGAAGAAGGCCAACGTTTTTCTATCCTCGCTTGCCTTGTAGTTGCCTGTGTAGATGATTTCCTCGTAGACGTGGATGTGCAGGTCGACAGTTTCTTGTATGGCGAGGCGCTGCATGGCGAGCGCAGCCTCGAGGTGCACATTCTTCGTTGCGACCTCCGGCATCTGCAGGGCCACTAGGGCTTGAAAGAGTTCGTCACCATGTAGGCCGATGAGGGTGGCAGGCAATGAGGAGCCTGAGCGCGCGGGCTGGAGCAGTACGGCAAGGTCGTCCGCGCGCTTCTTGACGGCGGTGAACTTGCAGATGGAGTTGACCATCATGTCGTCCATGCGAGAGGCGAAGCCGGCGTCGGCGAGGGCTACAATGCCTGCGATCGCC
Organism: Triticum timopheevii; assembly: GCA_963921465.1. Taxonomy (NCBI): domain Eukaryota; kingdom Viridiplantae; phylum Streptophyta; class Magnoliopsida; order Poales; family Poaceae; genus Triticum; species Triticum timopheevii. The sequence continues at coordinate 75,012,350 of OY997274.1, forward strand.
AGCACCGTCTGGAAATGCTGCAAGGTGCGGGGCCGCAGGCCAGCGCCTTGGATGATTTGGCACAGCCAACTGCCACTCGCGTCCATCGCCTCCATATGTGCTTGTGGCTTCTGGTCACTTGATCTTGGATTGGAGTGAGCAGTGCTGCGCAGAGACTTGGGAGTAGATGGATTGGAGTGGTGCGGCGCCTTTATTATATGAGAGTCCAAACTCTGTTGCATTCACAGTGTGCTGTCTCTAGTCTGCTTCTCCTATTAATTCCCTCTGCATGTAATTGAGGATGCATCATTGACCGTTCAACGTCTCGGGAACCGCTACCCTCTTCCTCCTTGGCATTCAAGCACCTATGGACCCGTCGACGACGAGGTGCCTATGGTGACTTCATAAATTTCAAGATGATAGTACCGTGCGTGTGTGTGTTCATAGGGGTGAGTGTATATGCGCGTGTATATGAGCGCTTGCGTCTGTACTGTGTCAAAAAAACGTAAATGCGTGTCAAAAGAGACTAGTCAGTATACTCAATATTGTGCACCTCGGAGAGGAAAACGATAGAACTAGTACGTATTAATTTACGGTGCAGATTCACTCATTTTGCTCCATATGTACTCTGTCTCGGTGTAGTCTAGTCACTTTTTGAAATCTCTAGAAGGGCAAATACTCCTTTCTAGTTTACAGGGCTATACTAGCAGGTAGTTGTACGTACTAGTACAATAGTGGGCTCACATAGCAATTTTGTCTCATGCAAGAGCCTGGCTATATGCATGCTCTAATGTTCACAACTGCAACGTTCGGTTTGCGCTTGGCTCTTCGCCTCATCGAGAAGACGAACAATGATGTTACTACTACTGCTTCTACAGTGTCGAATCCACTGCTGCATGTCCGTCCACCGCGAGCGGGATGGATAGCTTGTTGTAGAAGTACTACTACTAAGCAAAAGCCTGTCCTCGTTTGCAAGCAACCGCGCGCATGGGCGAGGGAGAAGGCGTGTAGTAAAATCAAGCTTCTCCTCGTTCTACGAGTTGACGCAACACATCATTGCACTGGCCCCACATGCTTGCCTCTAAACTTGGCTGAAAGACCCGCAGTGTACAATATATTTGCTGCAACCTCTAACATTTGCCCACCACAAATTAAAATATATGTGGCCGTATGCATCGTTCTGATGCAGAGGCCGGGGAGTCCCCCCTTTTCAAATAAAAAACAAATTAAAATATATATTCCTGTCTTGACCAGATGAGCGTGCAAACTACAATCACCAGGGTGATAGGTAGGGCCAGAAGACTATTTTAATTTAAAAAAAACTTTGAGACGGCAACATAGCATGGAGCCGACCCCAACGATTTTTAGCTTACAGGCACGGTACACGCTATCTAGACTACTCTACACATGAAACTGCCACACGAGCGTCCGGGCTGCGCTTGGCTCTTCGCCTCTTCGGGAAGTCGAACAATGATGGTGTCCTACTGCACTGAAGGATTACTACAGTATGCTTCTGGCCATCTGACACCGATTGAACTGCTGCATGTCCACCGCGTGCGGGAGGGAGAGCGTGTAGCAAAAGCTTCTCCTAGTCTTGCCAGCGACCACGCTCATGGGCGAGGGAGGGACGCTCCTGTCTTTGCGTGTATGACAGGTGGGCCCGACAGGTGTGTGGCCAACCTGTCATACAGCCAAAGGCAGGTGCAGTTAAGTCCGCGAGGGAGAGGATAATCAAGCTTCTCGTTGATGTACGAGTTGATGCGACACATCAAAGCACTGCACTCGATATATTTCAATAATTTGCGTTTACCGATGCATTAATTACAGAGCATGCATGCATGCCGTGACTCTTATTTTGATAGTACTTGCATGTGTTGATTTAAGGCACACTACTAGAGAAAACCTTATACACAGAAATTTAGCAACAGCGCGGGTCAAAAAAGGGCACTAGTGCTAGATAGCAGTAGAGTTTGAGAAAAAACCGCGCTACAGATACAACATTAGCAGTAGCGCGTGTAGTGGCAAAAGCGCTACTACTAATATTCCCATTGCTAGAATGATAGGCTACGCATAGCAGTAGCGGGCTTGGAAGAAGCGCGCTACCGCTAGTGAATAAGTAGTAGCGCGTCTCCCAAGAAGAGCGCTACTACTAACAGAAATAAAATAAGATGAAAAACAAATAGAAAAGTAAATGAAAATGAAAGAAATAGAAAAAGGAGAAAGGAAAAAATAAAATGTAAAGCAAAATAAATGAAAAAGCGAAAAAACGGAGGAAGGCGTAGCAGCAGCATGTGTTCGTAAGAGGCGCTATAGCTAACTTAGCTGCAGCACGTGTCCTAGATCCCCGCTATAGAAACAGAAAAGGAAACTAAAAATGGAAGAAAATTACATAGCTATAGCAGCAGCACATTTTGTAAAACCGCTATAGCTATCTTAGCTATAGCGCGTTTTACCAAACGTGCTACCGCTAAGTTTGACTTAACCAAAAAATCATTTCCCCCCGCCCACCACTTCTTCCCCAAATCCCTCAACCCACCCCGTGCGCCGCCGTTTCCCCGATTCACCGTCGCCCCACTTCGCCGCTGTCTCCTGCCGACGTCGACGCCACCAGAGCCGTGCGCCGTCGACGCCACCGGAGCCGCCCCCAACGCCTCGGAGCCGCGTGGCCTCGTCAACACCACCGGAGCCGCCGTCGACGCCACCGGATCCTTCCTCGCCACAACTGCCTTCCTCGCCGTCACCGGAGATGCCCCTGCCTCCCTCGCCGTCACCGGAGACACCCCTGCCTTCCTCGCCACCACTGCCTCCCTCGCCTTGACCAGAGCCATCCTCTGTAAGCCCCCACCCCTCCTCTCTCTCTCATGCATAGGTTAGCTAGTTTAATAAGGTTCATTATCTAGGCTAGGGCAAAAATTTAGTTAGGGCTTTGACAGAGAAGTATTTAGGTTAACTAGTTTAATTAGGTTAATTATCTAGGTTAGTGCAAAAATTTAGTTAGGGCTTTGACAGAGAACTAGTCAGGTTAACTAGTCTAATTAGGTTAATTATCTAGGTTAATTAGTGCAAAAATTTATTTAGGGCTTTGACAGAGAACGAGCTGCATTAACTAGTTTAATTAGGGTTAGATAGGTAGGTTAATTAGGTTCGTTGGATTAACAAGCTAGGTTAAGTAGGTTGGCTGGGTTAGAGGAAAATTTTATTTTAGAGCATTAGGTCAGAAGGGTTAGAGAAATGGAGTTCCTTTGAAATTTAATTGGGTTATGTCCTAGGCAGAGAAGGGTTAGAGATAATAATGTGTGTTTGTGTGAGAGAGAGGAATAGCTAGATCAACATAATTTGAGTTCTGTCCTAGGGAGAAGTGTTTAGTGAGGTCATTTTGCAAAGGTTTTTGATTTTTGAAAAGACCACTATTTTTCAAGGAAAAGAATTTAGGCAAATTTTATTTTAAAGATGATCCCTTCCTAGACTTTTATTGTTGATTATATCTTTTCATTGAAGTGGTCATTTTATATCTTTTCATTGAAGTTGTTCGATTGTGCCCAAGTGGCTTTGTTGTTTCCAGGGAATGATGCTGAGTGGCCTATGTTTTGCCGGAATGTTGATTCATTTTTGTTCCGGCAAATTTCAGGTTCTCGATTTGTCCACTTTTTAGCAAACGTCATGCCGAAATTTTCCGTGAATTTCGGCATAACTTGTGTACAAACTAGGACATATCGAGTGCCCGGGATATGTCGCACCAGGAAGGAGTCAACATTCATGCAAAACAATAGGCCTTTTTTATGTCATTATTCATTTTATTAGATCTAGAATTAATTGACTAGATTTAATCATAGGAAACATGGCTAGCAACGAAGAAGGACAGGGTTCTGGTGATTGCGACGACGTCTACCGGGCGGCAGATGAAGTTTTTAGCCTTACCGACGATCAACCGATGTTGTTGCTGGGCCCACCGGTGGCATCAGGGACAGAGACCGACACGCAGACCGGTGCTCAGACTGAGACCGGCGCTGAGATTCAGACCGGCATCGAGACCTGCGCTGAGACCGGCGCTGCCTCGGGGAGCGGAGCCGGTGTAAAACCGAAAGCAAAGAGGCAACGGGTTCCTAACAAACTCAGGACTACTAGACTGGTGGTCACGGAGGTGGACGACAACAATTTTGAGCCAAAGGCGCCCGATGAAGCGTGCGCGTGCTACGACAATCAAATAGGCTACATCGTACAGACAACCACCACCATCAACGATGAGAAACTACAAAAGATAGAAAATATGAGGTGCTCCCTCCTAAAGAAGCTTCACCAGATATTCTTGTTCCCGGGCCGGAATGAGAAGGATTATGAAGCTCCAGACGAGGACCCGGCAATGAAGAAGATAAACAAACACACCATGAACAAGTTTAGCGATGCATTGGCCGCCTGGAAAACTCAAGTGAAAGCAAAGATCATCGACAAGAAGGAACCCTACTCCGAGATTGTAAAGGATAATCCGACAATCACGGAAGAGCAGTTTCAAATATTCAAGGAGGCTTGCGAGGCCGAAGCTGCCAAAAAAAGTCTAAGTACATGAAGGGGCTTCAAGAGAGGAACATTGGGAGCCACCACCTCAGAATCCGTGGTTACGGCGGAAAGAGGTCCAAATGGGCCAAGGAGGACGCGGAAGCCGCGAGTATGGGCATCCCAGACCCCTTGGTGGATTTCACCGTCCCGCAGGAGCGTGACATCCTGAGGGCCCGGCACCGTTGGGACCCAGTGAAGAAGGTTTATGAGACAACACCGGTCATTACTGAGTTCATGAGACTGCTGGTAATTTTAGTTTCTGATCAATTCGACTGCACACATTAGTTAGTCATATTTGTAAACGATCCTTGTGCCTTTTGCAAAGAGAGCAGCACTGGATTGCGGCCGAAAGCGACTTGCCGTCTGAGGCATTGGCGACGCCCAAGTGGGACACTCCATTCAACCGGGCGTTGAACATATTGAAACGACAACCGGTGGATACTCGACCGTCGTATGGACGCGTGCACGGTGTCGGAGACGGCGCCACGTGGAAGAAGTACTATGAGACCACGGAGGAGAGAAAGGAAAGACGGAGGTTAACTGAAGAAAACATCGACAAGAAGGTTGACATTGCGGTTGAGAAGAAATCATCTCAGACAGTCGCAACAGCGGTAGCTGCCGCAAAACAGGTGGTTGCAGATTTGTCTACTTCCTTGGTGATGGGCGTTTTCACTTGGATAAGGCAAAATCCAGAAAAAAAATGCAGAGGACTTTCCCCTTGCTGACTTCTTGGGAGCACCGGCTCCCGCATCGGCTCCCGCACCTGCGCCCGCACCGGCTCCCGCACCTGCTCCCACAGACGGGATCACCAGAACCTTCGCATGTCACCTAGATCCGGCGATGCCCATATTCTGCAATGGGTAAAGGACATAGGAGATATCGAGGATCATCGACTTCGAGCTGAGTTCTATAACATCCAGCGCGAACTTGCCCAAATCATCATGAAGGAGGTCGTCGGAAAAACAGGGATGTTCTACGGAGAAGGACAAATGTCGCGGGAAGACGTCCGAACATGGATAGCCTCTCAGCGTCTCGACATGAAGCCTTTCACTAAGCTCGAGGACTATCTCCCTGACATGGATGGATGGCATGACATGGTGGAGTGATTGTCAATATATGACAATGTGTTCGTTTAGTCCATACTTTCTGTATGACAAAACTTTGAGTTATGCACGGTGAAACTTTATTTGTGATGTAATTAAACCGTCCTCCTCCTCGACTAGCAAAAATCACTCTAGTTAGGGCATTTTGGGTACGATGAACTTTGTTATTTATGCTTATGATATGTTGTTTCTATTTTTGCCAACTTTGTCTCTTTCTGTTGCTCAACTGTATATGTTGCATATCATCGACTCATGTGACGATGCAGGTGCATAGATCATAGATGGTGAAGAAGTGCTACGCCAGGAGTATATATACGACAAGTGGCCAGAGTGTCAGGCCCAGGTGTACCGGTTTCCGGTTTTCGAGCAACAGGCAGTAGTTAGTTTAGGTTCACGCTAATGCGAGAGAGGGTACGAACTCATGTACTCAAAGTGATAGCTCTTCTCGCGTATATCATTGTTTAGATGGATGACGATGTATTTGCTAGTAATCGAGACTTGTATCGCTATTTTCGAGATTGATGACGAGAGACCAGTTTGTGTTGGATGATGATTATGATGATGACATGATTTGATGAGACTAATTGTATGTATATGCTATGATTACATTTGTATGTGTATGATATGCTAAAGATTATTGTACAAAGCCTATTCAAATACAAAACAAATATGCAGGGAAAAAAACTAATAAAACTAGTAGTAGCGAGGGGGGGAATTTAGTAGTAGCGCCGCCTTACCAGTAGCGCTTCCCTGTAAATAGCGCTGCAAATAATATCAGTAGCGCCCTTCTCTAAAGTGCGCTATAGCTATTCATGTATAGTAGTAGCGTGGGACAACAGGCGCTACTGCTATACGTTAGCTATAGTGCTTTATTAGTAGCGCCGGTCCCCGCGCTACTGAGAGGCCCAAAACCCACGTTGCTGCTAGGCTTTTCCCTAGTAGTGGCACCTTGAAGTAGTACTCTCTCCGTTCCTAAATTATAAGTCTTTGTAGGTATTCCATCCATTTCCAAGACAAGTAATTCCGAATGGAGGGAGTGCATTTAGGAACAGTGGGAGTATAAAATATGTGACGGTAAGCTTTGTAATACCCCGTCCCAAGTCGAGAGATGGTTGTGCACGAGGAGGGCGAGATCATGCAGACCGAACAGGAACAGGACCCGACGATGGAGCTCTCTAAGGTCTCGATGGACCTCACCGTGCTCCACTGCCCCTTGTGCCTCTGCCCCTTGACGCCTCCACTGTATGAGGTTCGAATACACCTTGTCCATTCAGATGATTGAGCAAGGTGCAGGTTTCTTTATTGATGTGTTGTTGGTTTGATTTCTGCAGTGCAAGGGAGGGCACCTGGCCTGCGCGGACTGCCGCATCGAGCGCCCCGGGAACCAGCGGCAGTGCCAGAAGTGCGAGCGCGGCTGTGGCTTCGACGTGCGGAACACGGCGGTGGACTCCGTCCTTTCGTCGGTGAGGGTGGAGTGCCTGCACGAAGGCTGTGGGCTCTATGTCACTTACCACAAGCTCGCCGATCACCAGAGCGTGTGTCCACTCGCGCCCTGCAAATGCCCCGTGCCCGTCTGCGGCTATGAAGGCCCGCCGCCGGCGCTCTACCACCACATCAGCACCGCGCATCCCATGCCCGTGCACAGAGGCAAGGTGCTCCAGCTGCAAGTGCCACTGTCAGAGCCACGGCTCTTGCTGTTCGCGGAGGAGGACAACCGCGCGTTTTTCTTGGTCGACGGCGCACTACTAGGGAAAAGCCTATACACAGAATCTTAGCAGCAGCGCGGCTCAAAAAGGAGCGCTGCTGCTAAATAGTAGTAGCGCGTGTGCGGGAAACTCGCTACTGACAAGTTTTTAGCAGTAGCGCGCTCGGTGTACACCGCGCTGCTACAAATATCGACCGGCGGTGTCCACCAAACTCCATTTAGCAGCAGCGCGGTGCCACGAGCCGCGTTACTGCTATGGATGTAGTAGTAGCGTGCTTTTTCTGAGGTCATTGCTGCTAAATTTCAAATTGGCACACTTTTTGGTCCCGGTTAGCAGTAGCGCCGTTGCCCAAAGCGCGCTGCTGCTACTTCCTGAGCAGCAGCGTGTTTTAACTCCCGCGTTACTGCTAATCCGCACCAGCCCACCACCTTTTCCCCACCCGTCCCTCCCCCTCCCCCTCCTCTCTTCCCTTTCCCCTACCTCCCACATGCTCCCACTCTCACTCTTCTTCTTCCTCAATACTTCTCCCCCATTACTCTCTCTCTTTTATCTACCTTTCTCTCTCTTCATTACTCCTACCTAACTACACCACCTGCATTAATGCATCTCCTTTCTCTTTTTCCTTCCCCTCCACTAGTAGAAGTTGTCTCCTCCCAAATTAGGTAGCTAGGTAGATGTAGGATTTAGTTAAGTGACCTATTTGCCCCCTAACTAGATCTATCTTTGTCAAGAAGAGCTTTGTGCACTTTGATCTCCCTACAACATCATCTCCACCGTGTGCTCGATCTCGAGATAGAGGTGATGAAAATTTCATGCTTTTGCAAAATGGAAATATGTTTATGTGTGTGTGATATGTTTGTGGAAATTGTGTGTGGCATGAGTTGACGCCAAATTGTGCTTTTGAGTTGCCTATGTTTTGCCGAAATGTCGATTTATTTTTTTTTCAGCGAATTCCGGGCAAACTCTAGATCCATATATGTCCTATTTTTAGGGAAGGTCATGCCGAATTTTTGTATGACTTTGATGCATGCACGCATTTTTATAATCAATTTGTTTCATTATTACTGTGTAGACGTTCATGATGGTCAATGGAACGATGGTGGACAGGTGGTTGCGGTCGGCGGTGCAGGACACGAAAGAAAATAACCTGACAGAGGTTTTAGTCCGTGTTGAAAATGCAAAGGAATAGTTTGGCTCGACCCCAATGAAGATGGTCGTGTCGAAGCGCACCTGCTCATGACTGGTTTCATGGATGGCTATACTTGGTGGATAACTGAAGATGAGGACGACGATGTTGAGGATGCCGACGGGGCAGGCAATGATGACACGGGGCAAGACAAAGAGATGATCGATAATGGCGACGGGGAAGAGGCCGGACATGGCGGCGGAGAAGGGGGCGGACATGGCGGAGGAGAAGGGGTTGAACATGGCGGCGGAGAGAGTGACATGGACTCCACGCAGCAGAGTTCGTCGGTACTAAGTTCAATCGTGTGGGACCCTCATGTTCAAGCATTGCTTCGCAAGGAGACGAGTACTGAGAGAGCTGCTTCTAGAGACGAGGCTAAGCTGGAGCAACTGGTGGTAGACTCGAACATTCCATTGTATGATCGTTGCAATCCTGAGGTGACCCGCTTGAGTTTCACGCTCCAACTCCTGAAGACGAAGGGTAAAAACAAATGGACCGACACTAGCCTTGATGAGCATCTCAAGTACCTAAAGGATGTTCTTCCCGCGGGTAATCTATGTCCTACTAGTGTTGATGAGGCCAAGAAGATCGTGTGCCCTCTTGATCACGTTAGATACCATGCATGCATCAATGATTGCATAATTTATCGGAAGGAGCACGTGGAAAAAACAAGCTGTCCGGTGTGCAATGTTTCTCGATACAAAAAGGCCGGGAAGAAATGTCCCCAGAAAGTTGTATGGTACTTACCGATCACTCCCCGTCTCCAGAGGTATTTTGTAGATCCCAAGGAAGCAAAGCTAATGCGCTAGCACGCGGAGAGGAAGAAGCCCGACGATGGAGATGATCCGAAGCTGAGACACGTGAAGGATGGAAGCCAGTCGAGAGCATTGAACAGCTTCTATCGGTATTTTGAATGTGATGCAAGGAACATCGTGCTTGGCGCGTGTACCGATGGCATGAATCCGTTTGGCAACCAGAACACCAACCATAGCACATGGCCCGTGTTTGTATGGATGTACAACCTCCCCCATGGTTGTGCATGAAATCGAAGTACATTCACTGAGCATGCTTATTCAAGGGCCGAAACAACCAGGAAATAATATTAATTTGTATCCGCGGCTACTTCAAGAGGAGTTAGACACGTTATGGAAAACACCGGCCAAGACATGGAACGCCAGCAAAGGCGAGTATTTCAACATCAGAGTCGCGCTGATCACGACAGTGCAGGACTATCTCGGTTACGCATATGTGGCAGGCCAGGTGTGCCTTGGATATTGCGGATGCATGCGGTGCATGGATGATACGATGCCTCAGTAGCTAACGTCAAGGAAAGATGGCGGGTCTGGGAAAATCGTGTACATGGGGCATCGAAGATGGCTCGAACAGGACGACCCGTGGAGAAACCATGGAGATCAATTCAATGGTCACACTGAGCATCGAGGACCTCCACGTAAGCGGAGCGGTGCCGAAATCGATGAGCTGTTGAAAAACTCGAAGGAGTGCCCCGCGCCGGGAAAGACGTTGAGAAAGGCGCCGGAGCCGCTGCTGAAGGTATGGAAGACAAGGTCTGTGTTCTGGGACTTGGAGTACTGGCACAAACTCGATACACCTCATTGCCTTGATCCAATGCATATCTGTAAGAATGTCCTTGAGAGCTTGCTCGCAACACTGATGAACATGCTGGATAAGACCAAGGAAGGGCCGAAGGCAAGAAAAGACTTGCAAGATTTGAAAATCAGGGAAGATCTGCACATGCCGCCCTGTAAAATGTCAGACGAGACAGAGATGGAGACAGAGGCACGGGAGAAGAAGGGCAAGAAAATAAAGAAAGAGGATTATTGCCCCCCTTCTTGCTTCACCTTATGTCAGGCTAAGATCGATCAATTCTTTAAGTGCCTGACCGGAGTCAAACTTAGTTCCGGTTACTGTGGCAAGATAAACAGATATCTAGACACGGACAAGAAAAGGTTCAGCGGGATGAAGTCCCATGACTGTCATGTGATGATGACACAGATACTACCTGTTGCCCTTAGAGGGATAATGGACAAGCACGTCCGTGACACGCTTATTGGTCTCTGCAACTTTTTCAACGTCATCTCCCGAAAGTTGATTAGTGTGAAGCAGCTTCGAAGGCTATAGGAAGAGATTGTTGTGATACTGAATGAGCTGGAGATGTACTTCCCGCCCGCGTTCTTTGACGTGATGGTGCATCCGTGTGTCCATATTGTGGATGACATAATAGACTTGGGGCCTTCATTCCTGCACAACATGATGACGTTTGAGAGGATGAATTGGACCATCAAAGGATTCGTTCATAACATGTCCCGTCCGGATGGAAGCATCGTCCAGGGCTATGTGACACAAGAGTGCATCTCTTTCTGTGAGAATTTTCTATATGGAGCAGACCAGCCGCCTGGTGTTAGTGTTGGTTTGCCCGTTAACAAGCACGATGGGAGGCTCGAAGGAGAAGGTCACTGCAACGGTCGCAGGGAACGGCACGTGGCGTACTCAGTTGATGCAGCGACTTTGATAGAGCAAACTTGGTAGTGCTACAACACCTAGATGAGGTAGATCCTTTCGTGGCACTGCACAAAGAAATTATCGCAAAGAAGTATCGTGACCGGGGGGTATGCAGGATGGACGCCGAACTTACTAGAGAGCACAACTCCACTTTCCTGCATTGGTTCAAAGAGCATATTATTGCTAATCCCTCGGAGGAGGGCTCAAAGGACGGATTGCTCATATATGTCTTAGCACCTGCTCATGACTGGTTTCATGGATGGCTATACTTGGTGGATAACTGAAGATGAGGACGACGATGTTGAGGATGCCGACGGGGCAGGCAATGATGACACGGGGCAAGACAAAGAGATGATCGATAATGGCGACGGGGAAGAGGCCGGACATGGCAGCGGAGAAGGGGGCGGACATGGCGGAGGAGAAGGGGTCGGACATGGCGGCGGAGAGAGCGACCTGGACTCCACGCAGCAGAGTTCGTCGGTACTAAGTTCAATCGTGTGGGACCCTCATGTTCAAGCATTGCTTCGCAAGGAGACGAGTACTAAGAGAGCTGCTTCTAGAGACGAGGCTAAGCTGGAGCAACTGGTGGTAGACTCGAACATTCCATTGTATGATCGTTGCAATCCTGAGGTGACCCGCTTGAGTTTCACGCTCCAACTCCTAAAGACGAAGGCTAAAAACAAATGGACCGACACTAGCCTTGATGAGCATCTCAAGTACCTAAAGGATGTTCTTCCCGCGGGTAATCTATGTCCTACTAGTGTTGATGAGGCCAAGAAGATCGTGTGCCCTCTTGATCTGCCACACGTTAGATACCATGCATGCATCAATGATTGCATAATTTATCGGAAGGAGCACGTGGAAAAAACAAGCTGTCCGGTGTGCAATGTTTCTCGTTTCAAAAAGACCGGGAACAAATGTCCCCAGAAAGTTGTATGGTACTTACCGATCACTCCCCGTCTCCAGAGGTATTTTGTAGATCCCAAGGAAGCAAAGCTAATGCGCTAGCACGCGGAGAGGAAGAAGCCCGACGATGGAGATGATCCGAAGCTGAGACACGTGAAGGATGGAAGCCAGTCGAGAGCATTGAACAGCTTCTATCGGTATTTTGAATGTGATGCAAGGAACATCGTGCTCGGCGCGTGTACCGATGGCATGAATCTGTTTGGCAACCAGAACACCAACCATAGCACATGGCCCGTGTTTGTATGGATGTACAACCTCCCCCATGGTTGTGCATGAAATCGAAGTACATTCACTGAGCATGCTTATTCAAGGGCCGAAACAACCAGGAAATAATATTAATTTGTATCCGCGGCTACTTCAAGAGGAGTTAGACACGTTATGGAAAACACCGGCCAAGACATGGAACGCCAGTAAAGGCGAGTATTTCAACATCAGAGTCGCGCTGATCACGACAGTGCAGGACTATCTCGGTTACGGATATGTGGCAGGCCAGGTGTGCCTTGGATATTGTGGATGCATGCGGTGCATGGATGATACGATGTCTCAGTAGCTAACGTCAAGGAAAGATGGCGGGTCTGGGAAAATCGTGTACATGGGGCATCGAAGATGGCTCGAACAGGACGACCCGTGGAGAAACCATGGAGATCAATTCAATGGTCACACTGAGCATCGAGGACCTCCACGTAAGCGGAGCGGTGCCGAAATCAATGAGCTATTGAAAAACTCGAAGGAGTGCCCCGCGCCGGGAAAGACGATGAGAAAGGCGCCGGAGCCGCTGCTGAAGGTATGGAAGACAAGGTCTTTGTTCTGGGACTTGGAGTACTGGCACAAACTCGATACACCTCATTGCCTTGATCAAATGCATATCTGTAAGAATGTCCTTGAGAGCTTGCTCGCAACACTGATGAACATGCTGGATAAGACCAAGGAAGGGCCGAAGGCAAGAAAAGACTTGCAAGATTTGAAAATCAGGGAAGATCTGCACATGCCGCCCTGTAAAATGTCAGACGAGACAGAGATGGAGACAGAGGCACGGGAGAAGAAGGGCAAGAAAATAAAGAAAGAGGATTATTGCCCCCCTTCTTGCTTCACCTTATGTCAGGCTAAGATCGATCAATTCTTTAAGTGCCTGACCGGAGTCAAACTTAGTTCCGGTTACTGTGGCAAGATAAATAGATATCTAGACACGGACAAGAAAAGGTTCAGCGGGATGAAGTCCCATGACTGTCATGTGATGATGACACAGATACTACCTGTTGCCCTTAGAGGGATAATGGACAAGCACGTCCGTGACACGCTTATTGGTCTCTGCAACTTTTTCAACGTCATCTCCCGAAAGTTGATTAGTGCGAAGCAGCTTCGAAGGCTATAGGAAGAGATTGTTGTGATACTGAATGAGCTTGAGATGTACTTCCCGCCCGCGTTCTTTGACGTGATGGTGCATTCGTGTGTCCATATTGTGGATGACATAATAGACTTGGGGCCTTCATTCCTGCACAACATGATGACGTTTGAGAGGATGAATTGGACCATCAAAGGATTCGTTCATAACATGTCCCGTCCGGATGGAAGCATCGTCCAGGGCTATGTGACACAAGAGTGCATCTCTTTCTGTGAGAATTTTCTATATGGTGCAGACCAGCCGCCTGGTGTTAGTGTTGGTTTGCCCGTTAACAAGCACGATGGGAGGCTCGAAGGAGAAGGTCACTGCAACGGTCGCAGGGAACGGCACGTGGCGTACTCAGTCAATGCAGCGACTTTGATAGAGCAAACTTGGTAGTGCTACAACACCTAGACGAGGTAGATCCTTTCGTGGCACTGCACAAAGAAATTATCGCAAAGAAGTATCGTGACCGGGGGGTATGCAGGATGGACGCCGAACTTACTAGAGAGCACAACTCCACTTTCCTGCATTGGTTCAAAGAGCATATTATTGCTAATCCCTCGGAGGAGGGCTCAAAGGACGGATTGCTCATATATGTCTTAGCACATGGCCCCTCGCCCAACCTCGTAACATATCAGGCATATGATTTCAATGGATACACGTTCTACACGGAGGCCAAAGATATGGACAGTGACGATCAGAACTCATGGGTGACGATGGAATGCATGACCGGCAGGGACAATGGCGCAACTGAACGATTTTATGGAAGGGTCGAGGAGATCTGGGAGCTTGACTACTCTGGACTGCACAATATGACGATGTTCCGTGTCAGATGAGCAAAGAATGTCAAAAGAGAAAACCAGATTTTCACTACCATGAGTATACCCAACGCCAAGAGCGCTACCGTGAATGCTATCGCAAAAAACGAGCCATGGGTACATGCTAAGCACATGACACAATGCTTCTTCATAACCGACCCATGCAATCCCAGTCGTGTTGTCATGAGGAGAGGCAAAAGGAACATCATTGGAATGGATGGAGTCACCAATGAGGAAGACTATGATCAGTACGACAACCCAATGAGAGAAGATGACGATGATGATGAAGTATACGTCAAAAGAAGAATCAATACTACATTACCTAAGAAAAATCGTACTCCATGGAAAAGGCAAAGTCACAATGAGGGGCTCAATTATTCTTCGACGAACAAGAAGGGAAAGCAGCTGACTCAAAAACAAAAATGTCAGCGCTGAGGAACCGTATGTTATCGGTCAAGTGATGTAATATATATATATATATATATATATATATATATATATATATATATATATATATATATATATATTCCTATTTTGTATACACACTTAGCCATTATTATACATGGGTCCAATGATGTAATGTATATGTTCCTATTTTGCAGACATATTCAATCGTCAAATGATGCAATATATATCGCCCACCCTTCATTCACTGCTCTCGCGAAATAAAAGTGGGAGAAAATAAAGGAAAAGAAAAAGGAAACCTGGCAATAGTAGTAGCGCATTTCATATAAACCGCTACAGCTACTGAAGGTAGTAGTAGCGCATTTCGTATAAACCGTTACTGCTACTGAAGGTAGTAGCAGCGCGTTTTGTCCAAACGCGTTGCTGCTACGTCCACTTAACCCAAAATTCTCACTATCCCTGCTTCATCCCGTCTTTTCCCCCCAAATCCCCACTCTCTCTTCCCCCGTCGCTCGCCCCCAACCCCGGCGCCGGCGCTCGCCCCCGACCCCGGCGCTCGCCCCCGACCCGGCCCTTGCCCCCGACCCCGACCCCGGCGCTCGCCCCTGACCCGGCCCTCGCCCCCGACCCCGGCACTGGCGCTCACCCCCGACCCAGGCACTCGCCCCCGACCCCGGTGCGCTCGCCCTCGACCCGTCGGCCCTCGCCTCCCTCCTCTGCTTCCTCCCCTCCCAACCTCAGCCGTCGTCGGGCCTGCCTCCTCGCCCCTGCACCCTCTGTAAACCCTCCCCCCTCTCTCTCTCTCTGCTAGGGTACTTCGGTTAATTTACTTAGGTTTTAGTTAGGGCAGTATGTTAATTAGGTTATCTATTTAGTTATGAATTTAGCTAGGTTTCAAAATTAGCTGAATTTATATGCAAATTTGAACTGGACATGTGATATGTGGATATGTCATGTTTTGGACATGTCATGTTTGGAAAATTATCCGAGCAGCCTATGTTACGCCGGAATGTTGATTCATTTCGTTCCGGTGAATTTCAGGCGCTCGATATGTCCATTTTTTAGCAAAGGTCATGCCGAAATTTCCCGTGAATAAAGGCATGATTTGTGCTACATAGTTGGCATATCGAGTGCTGGCACATAGATTTCTTTTTATGTCATTTCTCATTTATTCATACTTTTAGAAATAAATGAGGACACTTAATTATAGGAAACATGTCGAACAACGAAGAAACTGGGCCTTCTGACCAAGATGCAGACGAGATGGATTATGAGGGTGAACAAGAGTACCTCGACTATTTGACTGCTAAGCAAGGTTTGTAGGCCGATGATGGTACTGACGCCGACAACGACACCCACGATGCTGGCACCGATGGCGGCTCCGAGACTAGTGGGGAAGGTACCAACGGGGAAGATACCGGCGGGGAAGGTACCGGCCCCGATGCCGCTACCGAAAAGAGGAATCATAAGAAGCAGAGGATACGAAACCTAACAAAGTAGGGATTGGACTACTTGTGATCACAAAGATGGCACCTGGCAAGTTTGAGCCGTTAGAGTCGGAAGAACCTCGCAAGTGCTATGGAAACCAAGTAGGATGCATCCCACGGGAATGCACGAGCATCAACGACGATGACTTAAGGAGTAAAGAACATTTGACGCAGTTGCTCCTAATGAAGTTGCACAACAGACTCAAGTTCCCCGACCGGGATGATAACATAGAACAACCGTGGGATGATCCAAAGATGAAAAAGATAAACAATCACGCCATGGGCATGTTCAGCAATGATTTGGCCTCCTGGAAAGGGAGGGTGAAACGAGCTATTGAGGCTGATGAACCCCTGTCCAAGATTCTGGAGGAAAATCCGACACTTACGGAAGAGGAGTTCGAAAAGTTCAAGGACACTTGCGCTACCGAGGCAGCCAAGGCTAAGGCTGAGAAATTCAAGAGGCTTCAGCAAAGGAACACGGGGAAGCATCGCCTCGGAAGCCGTGGCTACCTCGGTAAAAGGCCCGTATGGGATAAGGAGGACGTGGAACGTGAAGCCACGGGTCTCCCAGACCCCTTCGCGAAGTTCACCAACCCCTTGGAGCGTGACTTCATCAGGGCCCGCTACAAGTGGGACAAGGAGAAAAAGGTTTTTTACACGGATAAGATCACGAGGAAATTGATTAGACTACTGGAGAAGCAACACCAGCTTGCAGCCAAAATCCCTACTCCGATGAGGCCCAAGTGGGACACCCCTCTCAACCGGGCCTTGAACGAACTTAAGGGACTCCCTTTAAGCCAGCGGCCGCAATATGGTCGTGTGCACGGCGCTGGAGACGGCGCCACGTGGAAGGTGTTTTACAACAAGGTCCCGGAGGCCAAGAAGCAGAAAAAGAAGTTTAGTCAGGCGGACATCGACGCGAAGGTGAAGCTTGCGGTCGAGAAAAAAGCAGCTAAGGACGCGAAAAAAGCAGCCGGGGACAAATATGAGTTGCTACAGCAGGGAGTCAATGCAGCTGTAACTGCCTGCAGAAATGATTTCGCTACTAACTTGGTTCCAGTTATCATCAACTGGACGAAGGAAAATCTAGACAAGACGGTACATGACTTCCAGTTGCCCAGTTTCGCCGAGAGCAACTCCATGAACAACAACACCATCGCACCATCACTTGCTCACGCAACCGGGCCTCCTCTCGCAGCCGCTCCCACTCATAGCAGCCCGTCCTCAGTCTAAGGCGCACTAGGTGGGCCTTCGTCTTTGGCTGAGCTCGACACCATCACGGTAATTACATGTCGCACCAACATATATATGTAATATTCCATTTTTGTTGCCTTTCGGTTGTTTTACGCCACAGACATATGTGTTTGCAGGAGAAAGAAACCCTGTGCACAATACTCTACTTGATCAAAGGCCAGAAGGTGGACGTGGGAAAGGGGATGATAATGGACCCCTCGCAACCCACGTTCTACAACCAGCCAATCCCCGCTGGGCACTTCAGGGTTAGCTTGACCAGTGTGAAATCAGGGCACAAGGATTTGCCTCCTCCCGTACAGCATGTGGGAGCGGACGACGAGACCCCGCCGCGGATTGGAAGCTGCAAGGGTTGGGTGCTGCTATGGCCGAAGAATCTTATTCGTCTGGAGCCGGCCGAGAGCACACCAATAACCACACATCAACAAGCATGTGCGGAGACCACCACCCCGCCTACGCAATTACCAGCTCCTGTAGTGTCGGGTGAGAGCGGCGGACGACATGATGAAGGGGGTGCAATAGTACTGGCTGATGTAATTTCTCCTGTAGAACAGAGAATGGATGATGAGACGGAGGTCGACCCTATGGATTTCCTCAATACAAACGCGTATGACTGTGACATAGATATGATGAGTCAACCATATGACGAATCGGGCTATCAGCTTGCTAATGAGGATATGGATGATATGCCCGGGCAGGGTCGTAGCAGGGATTGCAAAAGGTCTCTCTTCATGAAATCCTCAGAGGACACGCGTGAAGATTCCGCCTCAACACAGGCTCAACTAGCTGGGCGCGAGGGTCGTCCAGTACTTAGCCCGGGAACACTGGGGCAGGGGTTAAGGAAGGGTCTGGAAGGTGTGCCCAAGAAAAAGGAGAGGAAGAGATCGGGGAAGATAACGGCCTCCAACAAGCCAGAGCACATAGCAGCCAGACGATGCATTCTGAAGAGCGTGTACCCGTGAAAGGTGCGGTCATGTTCCATCTCACGGGCGAGCCGATGCTACCGCCGAAACCACTGGAGGCACTATCAGGGGATCTGAGGAGACTGCACGACCATGTGCTGTCGACTGAGAAAAGCCTACTAGCCTCAAAGGATCCAGGATATCCGACATACACGGCTCGTGTGCCTGAGAGGAAGTGCCACGTCGAGACACGGCCCGCGGAGGTGTTCTTCCTGCGGTTTGACCATATCTTTGAGATGTTTCTAACAAGGTGGCTCAATTTTACAATCGTCCGCCTTTTTGCGCTACATATGAGCTCCGTCATGAAGAGTGAAGAAGTCTCGCAAATCTGTGTAGTGGATCCATACTACATGCACGAGTCTTTCTTGAGTCTCGGCGACTTTGAGCGTGAAACTGCTAGGGAGTACCTCCAAAACTTCATGGTACAGAATAAGGACCGAAAATTGTCCTCGTGCCTTATCATCCAAAGTAAGTCAGTTTCGGACAACCCTTTCATACATTTCAATCATTCCTTCTCTCTCATATGGGGAATAATTTGAGGTGTCTTTTCCCCGCAGCAACGTGCGCGCCGTCCTTACCGTTCTTTACCCGCAAGTCTCCCACGCCGTGTATTTTGACCCTTCCAAAGACTATGAGAAAAAGGACTACACCCACATAATGAATATTCTAGATGATGCTCTCCAAGGCTTCAGCTTTAGAGGTGGCCACGTGCAGATCAGGAAACAAAGGAACAAGAAGATGGGTTTCGCGCATAAAACTAACTTCTCCTGCATCCATGTCCCAAAACCAAGCAAGAAGGATGGATTCTACATCGTCCATCTCATGATTCAGTTCAAAGCATAAATGATGATCATATCCACAAGTGGCTAGAATCTCATGGAGAAGCGGATTATAAACTTAGAGATGACTTCTTTCGGATCCAAAGCGACATTGCGACGATCGTCATGAAAGAAGTCGTCGATGAGAAGGGGATGTTCCACCACGGCCCTATATCGCGAGCTGGCGTCCGAACTCGCATAGGTATGCAACGTCTAGACCTCACGCCGTTCAAGAAGCTAGGGTTCATCCTCGATGATATGGAAGGATGGAACTTCTAGTGATTTATGATGCCGATGATGATGATATGTGTCGGTTGAACTTGTATACTTTTTGTAGCGATGAAACTTTGTGATGTCCACGGTCCCTGCCGAACTTGCGTAACGCTACTTTGTTAGTTTGCATACGATGACCAGCGTACCTCTAGTTAATTAATTTGCGTACTGTATGTTGCATCTAGTTGCTAACCCTTTCTTTTTCGGTGTTGCTCTAGTATATTTTGTTGCATATATATGATTGTACATCCTCTTCATGAACATGCATCTCTAACAGGTACCTAGTTTCTTCATGGCGAGATGGAATTGCTATGTCGTGTACAAAGGGAAGGTTCCGGGGGTGTACAACGAGTGGCATGAGTGTCAGGCGCAAATGAATGGGTTCACGGGCGCCAGCCATAAAGGCTTCAAAAGCAGACAAGAAGGAGAAGCTTGTTACTTGAGGTTCACGCTAGCGTGAGAGAGGACTCGTAATCGCCACCTCATGTACTGCATAGTTCCGCTCTCCCTCATAGTGATAGCTCTTCTTGCGTATACCTTTGTTTAGATGGATGACGTTGTTGTAGTTGCAAGTATTCGAGACTTGCATGTATCGCTATTTTCGAGATGAGGACAAGATACCACTTTGTGTTGGATGATGATTATGATGAGACTATTTGTATGTATATGCTATGATTACATTTGTGGTCTCGCAGGCATTTGTATGTGTATCATGATGACATTTCTATGTGCTAGAGATTCTTCTATAAAGCCTGTTCAAATACAAAACAAATATGCCGAAAAAAACAAAAAACTACTTAATTTAGTAGTAGCGAGTGTATAAAAGTTAGCAGTAGCGCCGCGATAGTAGTAGCGCGTCCAGGCAAAGGGCACTAGAGCTACTAGCAGTAGCGAGCTTCCACTAAGCACGCTGCTGCTACACTTGTGTAGGAGTAGCGCCGGTGAGCACGCGCTACTGCTATGTGTTAGCTGTAGTGCCTTATTAGTAGCGTCACTCCCCGCGCTACTGTTACACCTAAAACCCGCGCTGCTGCTAGCCTTTTCCCTAGTAGTGGCGTGCTCGACATCGGCGCGCCTATCGCTGTGTCGGTCGTCTGCATCAGAGCGGGGGCGTACCCACTGCCGCACTACTTGGCCAAGCTGTGGGCGAACGGCCCGCCGGGGGAGCCCAAAGGCACGACCGACGCCATCAAGGTGGAAATGGAGGTGACAAGCAGCAAGGATCCCGGCGACGTCGACGTGCAGGAGCTGACCTTCTTGACAGTTCCGCCTAAGCTGCTGGCCAGGGCTAAGCTTGTGTCCCTCCGCATTCAGATTGACAAGCTCACGTCCTACATGTTTCGACAGTGCCTTCTGTTTATCTTAGTAATATGGTAATATAGGTATTACCTTTGTCTACTTTAGCTTAAGAAATGGTGGGTTTTGGTGGCGCTACAACAATTACTTTGACATCAGATCAGTAATTTCCAACAGTCGAATGGATATTTTGGGTCTGTTGGATATAAAGTTCCTTTGGGTAAGAAGTACTACTTGTCATCAAAATGTATAAAAGGAGATGTATGTAGACGTATTTTAGTTCTAGATACGTCCCTTCTTATCCATTTTGATGACAAGCACTCCCTCTGTTCCACAATCGCTAGTAGAAAAGGGGGCAACGGTCCAGGCCAGTCCAGCCCATTAGTCCCGGTTCAATCCAGAACCGGGACCAATGGGGGCATCGGACCCGGTTCAAGAGCCCCGGGGGCCGGCCGGGCCACGTGGGCCATTGGTCCCGGTTCGTCTGGACCTTTTGGTCCCGGTTGGTCGGCTGAACCGGGACCAATGGTCCTCGCTCCTGGCCCACCACCATTGGTCCCGGTTGGTGGCACGAACCGGGACCAAAGGCAACCCTATAGTCCCGGTTCATGCCACCAACCGGGACCAATGGTAGCGCCTATATATACCCCCTCGCGAAAGAGCAGAGCACACTGCTCTGTTTTTCTGGCCGAGGGGGAGAGGGCTTGGTGGTGCTCTAGCTCACCTCATATGCACAGAAGGTGTTCGATGGAATGCCCGAGCCACACTACTTAAGGTTTCTCCTCTCCAAGCTCGACCGCCAAGCTCCATTTTCCTCCATATTTGTCTAGGTTTAGCGGTCCGTCACGCCCCGTCCCCGTCTTCAACGTCGACGATCACCCGCACCGATCTCATCGGCGGCACCACCGTGGTGAGCCTCTTGTTCTTATCTTCTTTCCGAAAGGAAAAATATTCTTATTCGTATGTTTAGATAGATATATACTTGTATAATTTTCTTACTTTTATTATTGCATCTTATATAGTGCGATGGTTTTGGTATCCGCCCCCGTCGGCCCTCGTCCTGTCTATGATTCGGATGTGGTATATATTATCTTTTCATAACTATTGGTTCATTTATTATTTATGACAATTATGCCGACCAACGTGACATAGATTTTATTCATCTAGGAGGTTGTTGAACCGGAAATTCCAACCGACCCTATTGTCGAGAGGTTAAATTTAGTTGAAGAAGAAAACAATTTGTTGAAGGAAAAAATTAGAAAAATTGAGGAGGAGAAGATGATATTGGAGTTGCATGTTGCGGATGTCATCGATGATCACAAGATCAAGATGGATGCAATGCGCTTGAAGATAAGAAAGATTAGAAAATATGCCATTCATACCGAGGCTTGGTATCATTATGCCGTTGGATCAGTTGTTACATTGGTTGCGATTATGATCGCATTTGTTTTCGCATTGAAATGTTTTACATAGTTTCAGTGTATGGTTTAATTAATTTAGATGCTCTGCAGAGCTTTATGTTGTTAGATGAGAACTATGTGTGTACTTTGGTTTTAATGTGATGATGAACTTCTATTAATTTGGTCACTTAATTAATTATCTATTCATGATCTCTCTAATGATTTTTGACACACTTAATTATATATAATGCACACAGATGAACCGGCAATGGATGTACGGTTCAAGACACACCTCCGAGTACATTAAGGGCGTGCATAATTTTCTCGAAGTGGCTGAGGCAAACAAGCAGAATGGTTTTATGTGTTGTCCATGCCCTATATGTGGGAATACGAAGTCTTACTCTGACCGGAAAATCCTGCACACCCACCTGCTTTACAATGGTTTCATGCCACACTATAATGTTTGGACGAGGCACGGAGAAATAGGGGTTATGATGGAAGACGGCGAAGAAGAAGAGTACGATGACAACTATGTGCCCCCTGAATACGGTGATGCTCCAGAAGATCAAGAGGAACCAGACGATGTGCACGATGATGCTGCAACGGGAGAAGCTGCTGAAGATCAAGAGGAACCAGATGATGTGCCCGATGATGATGATCTCCGCCGGGTCATTGTCGATGCAAGGACGCAATGCGAAAGTCAAAAAGAGAAGCTGAAGTTCGATCGCATGCTAGAGGACCACAAAAAAGGGTTGTACCCCAATTGCGAAGATGGCAACACAAAGCTAGGTACCGTACTGGAATTGCTGCAGTGAAAGGCAGAGAATGCTGTGCCTGATAAAGGATTTGAGAAGCTACTTAAAATATTGAAGAAGAAGCTTCCAAAGGATAACGAATTGCCCGACAGTACATACGCAGCAAAGAAGGTCGTATGCCCTCTAAGATTGGAGGTGCAGAAGATACATGCATGCCCTAATGACTGCATCCTCTACCGCGGTGCGTACAAGGATCTGAACGCATGCCCGGTATGCGGTGCATTACGGTATAAGATCAGACGAGATGACCCTGGTGATGTTGACGGCGAGCCCCCCAGGAAGAGGGTTCCTGCGAAGGTGATGTGGTATGCTCCTATAATACCACGGTTGAAACGTCTGTTCAGAAACGGAGAGCATGCCAAGTTGATGCGATGGCACAGTGAGGACCGTAAGAAAGACGGGAAGTTGAGAGCACCCGCTGACGGGTCGCAGTGGAGAAAAATCGAGAGAAAGTACTGGGATGAGTTTGCAAGTGAGCCAAGGAACGTATGGTTTGCTTTAAGCGCGGATGGCATTAATCCTTTCGGGGAGCAGAGCAGCAATCACAGCACCTGGCCCGTGACTCTATGTATGTATAACCTTCCTCCTTGGATGTGCATGAAGCGGAAGTTCATTATGATGCCAGTTCTCATCCAAGGCCCTAAGCAGCCCGGCAATGACATTGATGTGTACCTAAGGACATTAGTTGAAGAACTTTTACAGCTGTGGAATGGAAACGGTGTACGTACGTGGGATGAGCACAAACAGGAGGAATTTAACCTAAAGGTGTTGCTGTTCGTGACCATCAACGATTGGCCCGCTCTCAGTAACCTTTCAGGACAGACAAACAAGGGATACCACGCATGCACGCACTGTTTACTTGACACTGATAGTATATACCTGGCAAGCTGCAGGAAGAATGTGTACCTGGGCCATCGTCGATTTCTTCCGACCAACCATCAATGTCGAAAGAAAGGCAAGCATTTCAAAGGCGAGGCAGATCACCGGAAGAAGCCATGCGTACCGGTGATCACGTACTTGCTATGGTCAATGATTTACACGTAATCTTTGGAAAGGGTCCCGGCGGACTAGCTGTTCCGAGTGACGCTGAGGGACACGCACCCATGTGGAAGAAGAAATCTATATTTTGGGACCTACCCTACTGGAAAGACCTAGAGGTCCGCTCTTCGATCGACGTGATGCACGTGACGAAGAACCTTTGCGTGAACCTGCTAGGCTTCTTGGTCGTGTATGGGAAGACAAAAGATACAGCTGAGGCACGAGAGGACCTGCAACGTTTGCACGAAAAAGACGGCATGCCTCCAAAGCAGTATGAAGGTCCTGCCAGCTATGCTCTTACCAAAGAAGAGAAGGAAATCTTCTTTGAATGCCTGCTTAGTATGAAGGTCCCGACTGGCTTCTCGTCGAATATAAAAGGAATAATAAATATGGCAGAGAAAAAGTTTCAGAACCTAAAGTCTCATGACTGCCACGTGATTATGACGCAACTGCTTCCGGTTGCATTGAGGGGGCTTCTACCGGAAAACGTCCGATTAGCCATTGTGAAGCTATGTGCATTCCTCAATGCAATATCTCAGAAGGTGATCGATCCAGAAACCATACCAAGGCTAAGGAGTGATGTGGTGCAATGTCTTGTCAGTTTCGAGCTGGTGTTCCCACCATCCTTCTTCAATATCATGACGAACGTTCTTGTTCATCTAGTTGACGAGATTGTCATTCTGGGCCCCGTATTTCTACACAATATGTACCCCTTTGAGAGGTTCATGGGAGTCCTAAAGAAATATGTCCGTAACCGCGCTAGGCCAGAAGGAAGCATCTCCATGGGCCATCAAACAGAGGATGTCATCGGGTTTTGTGTTGACTTCATTCCTGGCCTTAAGAAGATAGGTCTCCCTAAATCGCGGTATGAGGGGAGACTGACTGGAAAAGGCACACTTGGAAAGGACTCAATAATATGCAGGGACGGATATTCTTGGTCTCAAGCCCACTACACAGTTCTACAGAACTCTACCTTGGTGATCCCGTATGTCGATGAACACAAGAACAGTCTGCGCTTCAAACACCCGGAGCAGTGCGACGACTGGATTACATGTGAACACATCAGGACTTTCAGCAGTTGGTTGGAAGCACGTATCAGAGGTGACAGCACTGTTTGTGAGGAGCTGTACTTGTTATCCAGGGGACCATCTTTGACCGTATTGATTTGGAAAGGATACGAGATAAATGGGAATACATTTTACACGATTGACCAAGATCAAAAAAGCACCAACCAAAACAGCGGTGTCCGCTTTGATGCAACAACCGAGAGGGGAAAGGACACATATTATGGTTACATAGTGGACATATGGGAACTTGATTACGGACATGATTTTAAGGTCCCTTTGTTTAAGTGCAAATGGGTCAATCTGTCAGGAGGCGGGGTACAGGTAGACCCACAGTACGGAATGACAACAGTGGATCTGAAAAATCTTGGGTACACTGACGAACCGTTCGTCCTAGCCAATGATGTGGCACAGGTTATCTATGTGAAGGACATGTCCAGTAGACCGAGAAAGAGAAAAGATAAGGAAGCAAATACGTCATACGATGAGCCAAAGCGCCACATAGTTCTTTCAGGAAAAAGGGACATCGTGGGAGTGGAGGACAAGACAGACATGTCTGAAGATTATGAAAAGTTTCATGAAATTCCTCCCTTTAAAGTCAAGGCTGACCCCAGCATCCTGATAAACGATGAGGATTATCCATGGTTACGGCGCAATAAGCAAATGACGCAAGCGAAGAAAAAGTGAAGACTTTCTCCCGCAACTATTGTTCGTTTATGATACCATTATATTGTAACTGATGAGTATGATACCATTGTTCGTTTTGTACATGCACATGCTATGTGTGGGTCAATTTATGATACCATGCCAACTTTCAACTTTTTCAGAGTTCATTTGAAATGTCTTATGGTTCGGCCCTCGTAATAATTAAAAATAGCAACAATAAGTATTTTGTTGTAAGTAGAAACAAAATAAAATAAATAAAGCAAGAAAGAAAACAAAAAAAATGTGTTTTCAAATTTGAAAAGTAATGGCACTAACAGAAAGTTTATAATTTTCCTAAAACTAAAAGCAAAAAGAATTAAAAAATAAAGCAAAAAACAAAAGAAAATAAATAATGCAGAAAACAAAACAAAAAAACAACAATAAGTATTTTTTTGTAAGTAGAAACAAAATAAAATAAATAAAGCAAGAAAGAAAACAAAAAAAAGTGTTTTCAAATTTGAAAATTAGTAATGGCACTAACAGAAAGTTTATAATTTTCCTAAAACTAGAAGCAAAAAGATTTAAAAAATAGAGCAAAAAACAAAAGAAAATAAATAATGCAGAAAACAAAACAAAAAAACAACAATAAGTATTTTGTTGTAAGTAGAAACAAAATAAATTAAATAAAGCAAGAAAGAAAACAAAAAAAAAGTGTTTTCAAATTTGAAAATTAGTAATGGCACTAACAAAAAGTTTATAATTTTCCTAAAACTAGAAGCAAAAAGATTTAAAAAATAGAGCAAAAAACAAAAGAAAATAAATAATGCAGAAAACAAAACAAAAAAACAAGAATAAGTATTTTGTTGTAAGTAGAAACAAAATAAATTAAATAAAGCAAGAAAAAAAATGCCACCTACTGGGCCGCCACGGCCTGAATACAACTTGTATCCCTATTTCCGGCCAAGATTCAGGCCCGCAGAAGGCCCAGAAGGTCCAACAGGCAACGAAGGAGCAAGTAGGCCCATAAGCCTGCAGTACAAAGGAGTTCAAGAGGGGAGCGGCAGTGGGGCTTATAAACCACTGCGCTCCCCTCTCAACTAGCGAGGTGGGACTAAACTTTGGCCCCGACGCGGGCAGCGCAGGGGCCTTTGGTCCCGGTTGGTGGCACCAACCGGGACTAAAGGGGGGGGGGGGCTTTAGTCCCGGTTAGAGCCAACAACCGGGACCAAAGGCCGCAGCTTCCCGCCCTTTGGGCTGCCGAAATTGAGGCTTTTGGTCCCGGTTGGTGGCTCCAACCGGGACTAAAGGTGGCATTAGTCACGGTTGGTGCCACCAACCGGGACCAATGCTCCTTGTATATAAGTGGCACTTTGCAGTTTTGCAGTTCATCGCCACATTGCCCCCCCCCCCCGACGACGCCGAACGCATCGACGCCGCCAGGCTGCCCCGTCGCCGCCCGCCGCTCCCGCCGTCGCCGTCGTCGTCGCCGACCTCCCCGAGCCCGCGCTCGCCGTCGTCGCCGCCAGAGGCTCTGCCGCGTCGCCGCCAGGCTCCGCCGCGTCGCCGCCGCCCGCGCGCCCCCGCGCCCCGCGCCCCGCGCCCCGTCGCCGTCGCCGTCGCCGTCGCCCGCCCCCGCGCTGCGCCACCGCTGTGAGCCGCCGCGCCGCACCGGCTCTTTTTTTTCTTTCATTTTTATTAGTTTTATTTTTTTGTTCAATGTATATATATATATATATATATGTGTGTGTGTATGTATATATGTGGCTATATATATATATGCGGCTCTGTTTTTTTTCATTTTTATTAGTTTAGTTTTTTTTCTGTTCATATGAACAATGCATATATGTGTATGTGTATGTATATGTTCATATATGTTCATATATGTATATGTTTCATTTTTATTAGTTTTTTTTCTGTTCATATATGTGTATGTATATATGCGGCTCTGTTCATATGTGGCTATATATATGCAAAAGATAGATTTTTAGAAAAGTTCGGTTTTTTTTCTGTTCATAGATTTTTTTTGTTGATATTAATTATTGTAGAATATGCAAATGTTGGTATATTCATATGAACAATGCATTAGGCAAAACCTTTGTTTTTTTTTGGAATTTTCTATTTGAACATTTTTTTTAAAACAAGCAATACTAAAAGAATGAGAGGGAAAAGGAAAATAAGAAGAGGAAGAAAGGAGAAAAAGAGGAGAGGAAGAAGAGGAGAAATAAATAAGAAGAGGAAAAAAGAAGAAAAAGAAGAGGAGAAGAAGAAAGGAATAGAGGAGAAAGGAGAAATTCTATTTTTTCTTCTTCTCCTCTATTCCTTTCTTCTTCTCCTCTTTTTTTTCTTCTTTTACTTCTTCTTCTTCTTCCTTCTTCCTTCTTCCTCTTTTCTTCCTTTTCCTTAATTATTTTCCTTTCTCGAGGGAGAAGAAGAAAAAGAAGAGGAGAAGAAGAAAGAAAGGAAAGGAGAAAGAAGAAACTTCAACACGAGGGGGTGGTACCGATACCCCCTCCCCGATATCTATATGTATGTCGCGTCGTTGTCGATATAATTAACCCCCTCTAGATACAACTGCAGCACCCCCCTCGGCCCTCTCGCTCGACCAAAACTCTCGAGGACACCCAAACCCTAGAGAGAAAACGATGTTGCAGGTCTCCTACGTACCCCCTCCCGCCGCGCTCCTACCCGACAAATTAACTCTCTCGATCGAGGCCACCCAAATTTATCAAGTTAAAAGAGCGTTATCATCGAGGCCACCCCAAACCCTTGAAGCTTTGTGTCGAGGCGACCCCAAACCCTAGAGAAGCAGCGTCGAGGCCACTAACATGATTCCTTATTGTGATTAGCTAGCTAGTTCTACGTTTGCCAGTATGTACCATGTTTGAATAATAATTGACATGTTGTCAATATTTGCAGAAACTATGGAGCACTCCCGAGATGAAGAAATAGAAGCGATGTTGGGGGAAATAATCGCAAATGGAAGTGATGATGTTGCGTCATTTCTCATCGACACCGTTGGTCAGATGGATGAAGAAGAGGGCTATGATTATGATGGCTTCGACTCATTAATGCCGGTACAAGAGGAGGACTATGTTCATGATGGCTCCGGTGACACAATGGAGGTACAAGACGAAGGAGACCGTGCCGAGCCGAGTCACCGAACCGAGTCCGGCCAGGTATATATATATTAGTTAAGCCCGTGCTGACAAGTTAATTGATGCATCCAATTGTTTTGGTATATGTACACATATTAAGTACTGTCGTCTTTCTTCCTTATAATTTCTAGCCCTCCGGATCGAGCACAACTTCGGTAAGGAGACGAGGCCCGAAGAAAAAGTTGAGCTCGGATGAAAAGTTTGAGATCATAGAAATCGCGCCCGACGGCGAACCGATTGAACCCATCCGGACAAAGAAGGCATTTTCTGCTCAGTGCGGGGTTCTTGTTAGGGACAGGATCCCGATCAGCATCCAGCAATTGTATAAGCCTGCTAAGGATGAAGACGCTGAGGTGTCTTATGTCAATGATATGCAGAAAGAAGATCTTTGGAATGAGCTGAAGGCAAATTTCACCCTACCGCCAGAGGAGGATCCGGAGAAGCCAGTTAAAGAGCAATTAATCAAGTCTTGTGCTCTTAAGAAGATGGCTGGCCTAATGAGGAGGTGGAGGAAAGAGCTGAACCAGTTTGTCAAGAAAAAAGAGACACCAGAATTCATCGGCAAATATGAGAAGATCAAAGATCACTGGCCCGCATTTGTGGCCCACAAGACATCGGAAAAGAGTAAGAAGATGTCGGAGACAAACAAGAAAAATGCTGCGAAGAAGACGCTTCACCATCGCACGGGGTCAGGTGGCTACCTCAAAGCCCGGCCTAAGTGGTCCAAGGCTGAGCATGATCTGCTTGAAAAAGGGATCGAACCAGAGACGATGCGCTGGCCAGACCGTTGCCGGACTTGGTTCTTCGGGGCTGGCGGAACCTTGGACCCTGTAACAGGGCAGTGTCAGTGGACGGACGAGCAACTGCAAACACCAGTCAAGAAACTTCGACAATATATTGATGCTGCGCAGCGAGGGACGTTCCTTCCAAACAGGGAGAAGGATGAGCTCACAATGGCCCTTGGGAATCCCGAGCACCCTGGATGGACACGAGGCACGCCAAGCTCGCTTCCGTGGAAGGTTGGTTTTCCGGACGCAGGGGGTCACAAAACCCATGAGAGGAGGAAGAAAGTGGAGCATGACCAAATGCAGGCGCTGCTTGGAAGGGTAATGGGGCTAGAGGATCGAGAAGAGGAACGAGAAGCAGCAGATCGCAACAAACGACATGCCGAAGCTTCCCCCGAAGCTACCCCGCCATCTCAGCGCAGAAGCAGCGTTGCTTCCACCGAGCTGCTTCAGCCGGAGCATGTCTTGACGGCTCCTGCCAGCTATCCCGTGGATGGTATCACGGAGTCTCAAAATTGCCACATTATGGTGCGATGCATGAATTTGAAGGTCAAGGCGGCTGTTGGCCAAGTTTATCCTAGTGGACCCGGCACAACTTATCACTGCCAGCCGATTCCAGAAGGATTTGCTAAGGTGATGGTTGATGAAATAACGGAGGGATTTGAGGACCTCGCGCTTGAGCACCCTACCGGTGAAGGGGAGACTAGGCTGGGTTCTGCTCTGAAGACTCCATGCCTATGGCGGAAGGAGCTCATCGACCTTCTGAACTGGACGCCTCCGCCTCCTCCTCCTCATCCGGCGAGTCAGGGCACTCCGCCTCCTCCACCGCCTCCTCCTCCGGTGAGTGACGATCAGGGCACGCATGGCGGCACTCCGCCTCCTCCACCGCCTCCTCCTCCGGCGAGTGAAGATCAGGGCATGCGTGGCGGCACTCCACCCCCTTCTCCGGCGCGTGGCGGCACTCCGCCTCCTCCTTCTCCGCCTCGCCAGCAAGTGCGGAAGAGACCCGCCGCCGCCCCGGCTGCTCCGACGCGTCGTAGTCCTTCTCCTCCGCCTCGTAAGCAAGCACGAAAGAAGACAGACGCCGCAGCCGCTCCGTCTGCTCCGGCGTCTAGCAGCACAAGAAGAGAGATGCAATACAGATACGGTCCACCTCTAAAGCCTGTAGATAAGTTACCGTACGAGAGGAGCAAGGAGGAAAACGATACGATCGTGCAGACCCAAGTGAAGGAGTTCTTTGAAGGGGTTAAAGCAAAGATACATCCACCTCCGGAGGAGAAGGTCGATCCGGTGAAAGCAAAGCGCACTCTCAATGCCCTGAGGAAACCACCAAAGTCTCCGCCGAGAACCAACTATGAGCGCATTACTGAACAGACATATCTCCAAGCCAAGCGGTCGGGAACTACTGTCAGTGATAAAAGGTCAAAAGAACAACGGGCAAAGGGGAAAAAAATTGCCCAGCTCGGCGAACAAGCACAGCAATCGTGCCCCCCGCTGAATGTGTCTAATCCTCCGGGGACGGTGGCCGGTTATGGCAATCTTGGAGATTACCTGCCTGACGATGCACTTCCTGATTTCATGGAGGTGGACTTATTCAGATACGAGTACGGGAAGCCTCTCGTCAAAGATGAAAAGTCTCTGACAACAATGATGCGAAGATTCCATAGTTGGTACATGAAAACCTGCAGAGAGTCTGAGGGGACGAACACTTTGTATCTGAAAATTAAAGAGGAGCACGACCTCGTTTCAAATGATCTGTTGTCTATTCCATTTGAGGAGTTCTTCGAGTTCTTCAATCAAAAGGCCCTCGATAAATTAATGGTCTTTTGCTACTGCCTGTAAGTACTATTTTTGTCATTAGTCTGTATATATAGCTCGGCTCTTTCATTGCATGTATTTATAATTAATTATCCTCAATATATTATGCAGATTGAAGATCGTCGAGTGCAAAAAAAATGAAATCTATGATATTGGGTTCATTAACACAAATATCATAGATGTTTTTCTGGTTAAAAAGCGCGCCGAAGAGGCCGAGGACAACATGCTACAATCATTGATCAAAAATCAAAACAAAGATACCATACTCTTTCCTTACCACGACATATTCGGTTTTCCTTATTACTCGAGCAAGGTTAATGTAATTGATGAGTTATGCATGCGTGTAGGTACCACTATATTCTTCTGGAGATTAAGCTTGAGCGTGTACTAGTAACCGTCTTAGACTCCAGACGGAAAGATCCCAGCACCTATGCGGACATGACTGAAATGCTCAGCAAGTAAGTTCAATCGATCATTATCGCACCATATCGGCAACTTTTTGTTCATTTCCTGATATCTCAAGTAATAACAAATATTTTCTTTGTCTTGCAGGGTTTGGAAACAGTTCACCGCACAAGCTCCGGGACTGCCGAAGGAGCTGCGATATACATACCCGAAAGTAAGTACTACTGGCGCGCATCTCCCATTGATTCTATAGCTATACTTTCATCAATGCCATTTATATAATGCTTCATTATCAGTTTGATTGACCTCTATTTCTCGTAAAGTGCTTGTGGCAGGAGGAAGGGAATGATTTCTGTGGATACTACGTGTGCGAGTTCATCCACAACGCGACTTTGAAAAACAAGCGGGGCTACTCTAGAAGACAATATGAAGTGCGTAAGCAATAATATTCACAATTTCATTTTATTACACCATCATTTCTGTTGAGTTTCATTCATATATATGTATTAATTAACCCCCTTCTTCAAATTAATTAGACGTGGCAAATGCGGGATGAACTCCTAGAACCAGATCGCATGAAAGCAATTCAAGAGGAATTGGCGGGATTCTTTCTTGAACACGTCATCAGTAAAGCCGGAGAATACCATGTGGAACTTGAATTCAAATGCTAGTGGTTTGTAATTAAGAGATCTTATATAGATTGTACATGTATGTAGCCAGTAAAACTTGTTGTTCGACCAATCTCTCGGAGAAGGAGAGGTTGGTCGATCACTTCTCTCGGTATGCATGACGAACTTCTGTACTGAATGGTTCTCTCGATCACTTATGTATATATACTACGTAGCGTCGAGCAAGCACGGACATAATTAAGAGAGGACACTTCTCTCTATTAATTAGCTAGCTAACACAATATACGAAACACCTAAATTAACCCCCCAAAACCCCCCAAAACCCCCCAACCCCCCTCCTTTCAAAAAAAAAACAAAAACCCAGGCCATTGGAATGCAGACACGTGGACGCCTTTTGGTCCCGGTTGGAGCCACCAACCGGGACCAAAGGCCCCCTGACTGGGCTCGGCGCACAGGGCCACGTGGAGGCACATTGGTCCCGGTTCGTGTTTGAACCGGGACTAATGGGTTGAGGTATTAGTAACGACCCATTAGTCCCGGTTCCCGAACCGGGACTAAAGGCCCTTACGAACCGGGACTGATTGGTGGTTTTCTACTAGTGAATACATGCCTTCCATTTGTCAAAATATAGATGTATCTAGACATGTTTTAGTATATAGGTACATCCATGATAGAGCCAATCGGATGGTTGAGAACACTACAATTCGTAGCTACAGATGCGTGTGTGACTCCCAGATGTAGAGGCCGGGGGTCATCATCCTCCTTTTCGAGAAAAAACAGACGAGTGTGTGAGAGGACGAGTGCATGCGTGCTCCTCTTCTCTTCCTGTATAACGCAGTAGTACTACTAAACTTAGAGTACAAGTTTTTGTGGGTGGCAGGATGGTGCATGCGAGAAGTCCTGAGAGATAGGTTTACTTCGTCTGAACAAAGGACTAGCCTAGAGCTCGCCACGCGGCCATTCCTGTCGAACGCCCCATTAACCGTAAGATATGTATACGACGGTGCCAGTTATTGCACGTACATAGCAGTACTCCCTCCTTTCCAGTTTATGGTGAGTGGTGGAATATTTTTTGTAGTTTGCAAAAGCACCTAATTAATGCTCCTGTTTTTCTCAAAAAATTATGTTTATCAATGCATTAATTGCAATGCATGCATGCATAAAGTACATGCATTGGTCAATTTTCTCTTAATACTTGCATGCAATGATTTAATGCACCTTGGAATCTGAACATGTGTTGGGGAACAACCAAATTGAGCCTTATAAAATGGAAAAACTAAAATTTTGAGATAAGCCCTATAAAACCGGAAAGGAGGGAGTAGAAAAAGAAGTACTCCATCCGGGAATAGTGTCGCACTTCGAAACTAGAACCGTCAATAAATTTTGAGATTGCGTCTCCTCACATTCCAAATTACTCCATGCTATATTGAATTGCAAACCTATTCACACCGATCACAACCTAAACGGTTTCCCACTTAGGAGCGTATTAGTACCACGCTAGTATATTGAATTCCAAACCTGTTCACGCCGATCACAACCTAAACGGTTTCCCACTTAGGAGCGTATTAGTACTCGGTTGTAAATACTAGTATTCCAAGATGACTGCACATTCCTCCTCAACTCCTCATCCACAAAAACAAACAAGTCATTCAGCATCCTTCCCTTGCGTCTGCCATGGCCAGCGTGAGTTCTGGGTCGAGAGATTGCCACCAGGGAGAGCAGCCGACATGTCCCGCCGCATGGAAGTAGCAGCACAGAGGTCCCGTCGCGCCGCTAAAGCAGCACAGAGGTCCCGCCGATGCAGCAGACAGGTCCGGCCGCGCCGCGGAAGCAGCAGAGATGTCCCGCCGCGCCATGAATGCAGCAGAGATGTCCCGCCACACCACGAATGCAGCAGAGATGTCCCGCCGCGCCGCCGCGGCCTGGAAAAATTTCTCGCGGGCAAGCG
This sequence comes from Triticum timopheevii, assembly GCA_963921465.1. Taxonomy (NCBI): domain Eukaryota; kingdom Viridiplantae; phylum Streptophyta; class Magnoliopsida; order Poales; family Poaceae; genus Triticum; species Triticum timopheevii. The sequence goes on from OY997274.1 coordinate 75,046,760, forward strand.
GCGACTGTTACAGGCGCATGCATGCGATCATCCATAGCCAGATGGATCAGATCTCCGGCTTGGCGAGGTTGCAGGACGAATTGAAAGCTTCGTTTGAATAGGCTACCGGCGTCATCCGGCAACTAAGGGAGGGCAATGAGAGGCTCCGGGCCGAGCACGACCTGCTGAGGGAGAAGATCGTCCGAAGTGCAGACCAGCAGGAGGAGACCAGTGCCCTGTTGAAGAGGACCGACGTCATATTCAAGAAACTTATGGATGAGAATGACATGCTCTGCAACGAGTGCCAAAGGCTGGTGGAGGAATCCATGGATGTTCTCAAGCAGCGTCTTGAGGACACGAAAGAGCTCATCGCCGCTCGCCACGAAAGAGCTCAAGCAACGCATCAAGAAAGTAGAGATCAGCGAGCCAGATCCTTGTCTTCCTTCTTCTTTTGCCCTTGTGTATTTCGGGCGTAGCCGCATGTGGCTTATTTAATTATCTTTCTAATTATGTAAGACAATTAATCGTCCTTATCTTTCTGTGGAGGATCAATGTTGCGAGGCTGGAATAAAGAAAACTCTTGATGTGGCGACCCTCGCGTTGCTGTTCTTCTAGTTGCTGCTGGGCTTCCTTCTGTTTCCTGGTTTCTTTTGATGTAATAATTGGTTTAGGATGTGGATTGTGTCGTCGGTTGTGAAATGTTGGGTTCTAGCGCGGATGTTTGGCCTTTGTTGGCCTCTCGGGATGTTGCGATTTCAATCTGGTACTTTTAGTCCTTCGTGTTAGGCTGGAGTTGTGCTAAACTTCTTGTGAATTGTGGTGGTTTTCAGTAATGAAAATCGGAAGGGGCAAGCCCTTCGTTGATAAAAAAAATCGTCCTTATATATTCATCAGTCTTGCTATAAGTCGCAGTAGATGCTATATAGGTCCGTCGGATCTTACATCAAGATCCGTGCTATCAGATTTTCTTTTTTGTCTCTTAAATCTCAGTCGAGTGAGACATAGCCACGCCATTAAACAGAGGCTCGGGCGCCATTAATGGAGACCTTGGGAGAGAGGTGGACGGCAAATGGAGGTCAAAGGGCTCTCCTCCCGATAAGCACGCGCAGGGGTCTCATCGCACGCCTCAAGTACTCAAATAGCTACCCTGCACGGCGCCTCCTAGCTAATAAAAAAGGGGACACATGGCGGCACGTAAATGGTACTAGTAAGTAGAACGCCCACGGTTTCAATAATACTTGTGTTTCCGATTGTAACGTGACAGTACCTCTTCCAAAATGACTTTGTTGATTGTTAATGTGCGCGCCTTCGCAAATCGGACTACAAATTTCCCACAGCATGTTGGTGCCATGTCATGGCACCAAGCCAAGTTTCATTATTTTCATGCGTGTTTTGGATTTACAGGAATTAAAAAACTAAGTTTCTCAATGTTTCCAACCCAGCCACGACGCCCAGAATTTTGAATTTCATTCCCATTTATTGCATGGAACCTAGAAATTTACCCGAGGACACACATGTGATTTTTCGACCAACTTTGGTGCACTGGAACATGTGCTTGTATTTCAAATTTGAATTATGCACACAAAGGTGACACGTTCCCTCCCAGAACCACGAGCCTTCTTGAGAGAAGCTCCGATTTTCAAGAAGCTTATACCAAAATTTGTTCCAATTCGGCCAAACTTTTTTACCACGGCATGGTACTACCATGACATGACACCATGCCAAGTTTCATGATTTTAAAACCAAGTTTCTCAATGATCTTGACCGAGCCACGATGCCCAGATGTTTGAATCTTATTCTCATTTTTTGCATGGGAGTAGAAATTCACCCGAGGACACAAATGTGATTTTCAACCAACTTTGGTGCAAGGGAGCACGTGCTTGTAGTTCAAATTTGAATTATGCACATTAAATGACCAAAAACTCAACTAATGTGTAAATAAGGCCAAACGAAGCCGGAATAATTCCAAAATTTAACAAGGCAGTCATGTAGTTCTATGTTGCCTTTGTAAATAAACTCAAGGGGGACAACGTATATCGTTTCGCACTCAAAGGTGACACGTTCCCTCTCAGAACCACGAGCCTTCTTGAGAGAAGCTTCGGTTTGCAAGAAGCTTATACCAAAATCTGTTCCTAGTCGGCCATTTTTTTACCACAATATGGTAGTACCATGACATGACATCCATGCCAAGTTTCATGATTTTCAGACGTGTTTTGGATTTACAAGAATTTTAAAACCGAGTTTCTCAATGTTCTCAGCCGAGCCACGATGCCCAGATGTTTTAATTTTATTTTCATTTCTTGCATGGGGCCTAGAAATTCACCCGAGGACACAAATGTGATTTTTCAACCAACTTTGGTGCACGAGAGCATGTGCTAGTTCAAATTTGACTTATGCACATTAAATGACCAGAAACTCAATTAATGTATAAAAAACGACAAACGAACCCGGAATAATTCCAAAATTTAACATGGCACTAATGTAGTTCTATGTTGCCTTTGTTAAGAAACTCAAGGGCGGCGGGGGGGGGGGGGGGGGGGTGGCACGTTCCCTCTTAGAACCACGAGCTTCCAAATCGACCCAATTTTTTAACACAACATGTTAGTTCCATGACATGACACCATGCCAAGTTTCATGATTTCCAGCCGAGTTTTGGATCTACATGAATTTAAAATCTAAGTTTCTCGATGTTCTTGGCAGAGTCATGATGCCCAGATGTTTGAATTTCATTCTCATTTCTTCCATGGGACCTAGAAATTCAACCAAGAACACACATGTTATTTTTCAACCCTCTTTGGTGCACCGGAGCATGTGCATGTAATTCATATTTAGATTATGCACATTAAAAGTCCAGAAACTCAATTAATGTATAAAAAGGCCAAATGAACCCGAAATAATTCCAAAATTTAAAAGGGCACTCATATAGTTCTATGTTGCCTCTGTAAATAAAATCAGGGGGAGGCAGCGTATATCGTTTCGCACACAAAGGTGACACGTTCCCTCTCGGAACCACGAGGCTTGTTGAGAGAATCTCTGGTTTTGCAAGAGGCTTATACCAAAACTTGTCCCAATTCAGCCAAAAATTATACGTATGAAAATAGGGTTTAGATTATCCCGAACATCTCGCTACCTAGACCAATAATGTACAATGATTTGAATTCAACATAAAATGGATACAGATATTTGAATTGGAGAGCGTATGGTACATGTAGTTCATAGTGAAATATGATTACTGCTATACGCATGTCTTTTTGTTATCAAGATAATATTTAAATTATTGTATAACTTGACAACAATCGTATTCAAATAAGGAAAATTGATTCAAATTTAGTCCATATGGTAGACGACAATATATATGTTCACATGGTGGAGTAAAGTGTTCATATATGATGGAAGATCAAAATGTATGACTACATCAATTATAAACCTCAAGGTCACCTAATGATATATTCAAATTAAACATAACGTGGATTCAAAAATTGAAATTCGAGATCATGGCATCTGTAATCATATAAAAAGGGACATTACTCTTTCTTTGGTGGGAATTGATTTGTTTTTTGTTGTTGTTGAGGGAAGTGCTAATCGATTTGGTACTGTGCAGGGTAATCATGTTCTCCTGATTTTTTTTACATTTTTCTTGTAGTTTTTTCAATGGCATCTATAGCAATATATTAAAAGGGGACATGACTCTCTTCTGTCTTGTATGATTTTTTTAAACATTAAGTTTGTTCTGCCGAACAAGGAATCCGCACCTTGTTATCCCGAAATTTTCATGCTCGAGTATCTTTTGTCTCACCTTCTTTGAAACTCTCGCTTCTTCAACCCACGCCGCGCCTTGTTATCCCGAAATTTGGACGCGCGCGAGAACTCCCTCCTCATCCGAAATCGCTCCCGCGGCCTAGACACGCGAAATCCCCCTTCTACCCCTCAGCCAGAAATGAAGCTCCACGTCGCGGTGTCAAAACCGGTGGGGGTACGCTGGTAACTTACCCTACATTTCGGACAAGCGCGTCCCTAAGCTAGGCTCCCCCCTCCCCCTTCGCCCCCCCCCCCCCATTCGTACACCGAGGCCGCCAAAACCTGCGAAACCCGACGCTCCTCCATCGGCCTCCCGACCGCCGCCCAGCCTGAGACTCTTCCCCGACTACGTCGTCCATCGCAACAGCTCGCCGTCCCTCATCCACCGCACCGGATGAGGATCCATTGTCGATCTCGTCGTCCCGCCGGATCAGCCGCCCCGTCCTCCACCTCCAAGGAGCTGCCCCGATGTTCGCCTCGTCTATCACGCCACGTCAATCCCAACAGAGCCGTCTTGACCGGCCCCACCGGAACCGCAACACCTTCACCTATTCCTCCGATGAAGCCGAGGCCAACTCGGCGCCACCAAGGAGGTTCTGCACTCACCGCTGTATTTTATCTTTTATTCGATCTCACGGGGCTGCCGGTGCTCGATACCGAGCAGACATGGCATCTCCATCGATGGCACCATCACCGGCCACATCATCCACGGCGTCTCTCCCCCATATCGTTGCTTCCTCGGCGGCGACTTCCACAACGACACTAGTTGCAGCTGCTCTGGCTCTCGCTCGTGCTGCGGCTCTATTCTTGCTGTCGGTCGCGCTACTGCACTGCTCCTACTTTCGTTCGTGCTACTGCTCTGCTCTTGCTCTCGCTTGCGCTGCTGCTGCTGCTGCTACACGACCTCCGGCAGCTGCAGGAGTTGCTGCTTTAGCACTCGCTCGCGGTGCTACTGCATGAGTTGCTCTCTGCTAGTGCGTTTCCTACTCGACCGTCTGCTGATTTAGATCACTGCTTCTCTGCTACTAGTGCTCGAATGCCCTAAATATCTATTGCAATGCTCTGTTACTAGTTCAATCAGCTTCGATAGAAAAATTCAGTTTCGACTGTGAAGTTCATTTTCTTCAGTTAAGTTCAGAGTGAACAGTACTTACAACATCTGTCGGAGCGGCCGTGGTGCGGCTGATGCATTTTACATCTAGCACTTTTTGGTGATGTATTTTACATCATCTATTGTAGATGATATTAGGGTCCCACTTCAAATTATAGTTGTCTATCTTGTCATGCTTCAGCCTCGTCGCCGTACACCTTAGCGGAGCTGCTCCAACGATGGAACCGTCCATCACAGCGGAGCAGTACCCTCGGCGCCGTTTCCAGAGGTCTCGGATCTTCTTCCCCGCCTCCGACAGTCACACTAGCATCATCACCATCCTCCACGTCCAACCCAATGATGCTGAGGTCCAGAAGGCTATGCCAAAGAGGTTGTACACTCGTCGCATCACTTTGTTTCTCCATTCCTCTGTTCTTCCAATTCATGTGAGCCAAACACCCAGGTTGACTGAAATCCTATGTTTCCAAATGCTCTATTTTGCACGTGCATTCCTATCCAATTCCGTGTTTTTCCTGCCCTGCGTTTATAGAATCCTCCAATTCTAAGGAGCCCTTACAGATTTACTTCATTTTCAGATTGGCATCAAAGAAAACTCTATGTGTTATGTCCAGCTCCTGCCGTGCCGTCATCCACCCCACCTGAGGTGCACCATCGACAGAAGCGTTCACTGCAGCAGAGATCCCCCTGCAGACTTTCTTTCGCCGCCTTAGATCATCTTCCCCGTTGCTGGCAGCCATGCCAACTGCATTACCATCATCGACTGAGCAGATGAACCTGAGGACTAGACAGTTCCGGAAGAGAGGTCGCAATCTTTTGTGTTTGCTTACGTTATACATCGGTTATTATTACCTGCTACTTTATCATTCAATCTTGAGTTTTGAATTGCCCATGGGTCTCATATCGAGCCAGCAACGAATAGTATCTGTCTACTATCTGGTTCATCTGGGGTCTTCTATGTGGTTCATGTTGGGTGGGCAACAAACAATAGATGATCCATTGTCTATCTTTTTAAACTGAAGCTATAATCTACCTGCTACCATCAGTCTTGATTTTTGCATGCACCCCTTAGGCCTTACAAAATCTAACTATTTTTTATTATTATGCATGTCAGATATTGTACACAATCGTACTGAACATGTAGAGAAAAAGAGAAGACCGTTGCGTGCGAATATAATGTCATGCAGACGTTGCTCCATGGTGGGCGAACTGCCCCCTCCCCCCTCTCCTGCATTTCCAGATTGTATTCCAGAGGAAGATAACTATTCAGATGGAGATTCAGAAGGAGCCGACCATGCCTGTTTACCACCTGAGGTGTTTGCTCTAACCTGACATGCTGATGTTGGTCATATCATGCATATGGCGCCTTGCATTGCTTACATTATACATCTAATATGTCATCAGCTTAGTTTAGATTTGCTTTGTGTGAATTCCACCTGTTTGGTTTCTATATCATACTCCCACCATTCCTAAATATTTGTATTTTTAGAGAATTCAACAAGTGACTACATACGGAACAAAATGAGTGAATCTACACTCTAAAATATGTCTATATACATCCGTATGAGGTAGTCCATTTGAAATCTCTAAAAAGAAAAATATTTAGGAACGGAGGGAGTATATGGGAATTATGCAATGCCATCTTCTTTAGCCAGGCATCATATACGTGAATCATGCAATGCCATCCTATTTAGCCAGTCATTGTATATGTGAATTGTATCGTGCCATATTTTTTTCCATAATGTATTCCATTTGTCAACAATGTTTATACATTCATATACTCTTCCTGTGCATCAGCCATTTGAGTCTGTCATGGGAAAATCTGGAGTGAAAACAAGGTCTTCTGAGCAGTCAGTGCTACCTGTCGATGCAGATTTCTTGCTGGTTACAGATAGCTCCTCAGAGGAGGATCCAGAGAGAGATGACCAGTCGTATCCCCCCCCCCCCCCGAGGTGCATGCTCTAACTTGGCTGGGTTATATTGCTCATATCATGCATATGGTGTCTTGCATTGCCATGCCATCTGCTTAGATTAGACATGCTTTGTGTGAATGCCTCCTGTTTGCTTTCTATATCAGATATGTGAATTATGCAATGCCATGTTTTTCAGCCAGTTATCATATATGTGAATTATGCACCTCCATGGAGCCAGGCATCATATATGTGAATTATCTCATGCCATCTTTTTTTCATTACGTATTCCATTTGTCGACAATCTGTGTATATTGAACTACTCTTCATGTGTATCACCCATTTGAGCCGGTTATGGAAAACTCTGGAGTGAAAACAAGGTCTTCAGAGCAGGCAATGGTACCTGTTGAAGCATATATCTCGATGGTTACAGGGAGCTCCTCAGAGGAGGATTCAGAGACAGATGACCAGTCCTATATCCCACCTGAGGTGTATGCTCTAAGTTGCAATGTTTATATTTCACATATGATGCATATGGTGTCTTGCATTGCTTAGTTTAGACATCATATGCACAATATTGAATTCTATCTGCTTAGTTTAGAGATCATACATGCGAGTGCCAGCTGCTTAGTATATGAATCAATTATGTCAATTATATCATGCCATCCTGTATACTTAGACAACATGTATGTGAATTATTTCATCCCAACCAATTTTAGAAATACATCATATAGTTTTGTCATGTCATCCTGTTTAGGTACTCATCATATGTTGAATTATGCCATTTTATCCTATTAAGTTATCCATCATATATCTAAAACTGTGTCATGCTATCCTGTTTAGTTAGGCATCATATATGTGAAATTGTGTCATGATGTCCTGTTTGGTTAGACAACATATATGTGAACTACCACATCTGTCTATCATAGAATGTCTGTACGTTCAATTTCTTTTCTTGTTTATCAGCCATTTGAATTGGAGGGGTGATGGCAGTATCTAAGGGAGCAAAAACCCGTTCTTCACAAAAGACAGTGCTACCCGTCGATGCAGATAGAACCATGGTTGTACTGGCCCACAAACTAGCCCCACCACACATAATCGAGACTCTTCCAGATTGCACACTTACACCGTTGGGCAGAGAACCAGCTAGAACCCATCTAACCGCAACCCTAGCGGATAGTAACCCACTTATATTTGACAAAGCACCATGTCCACCATAGAGTACCCCCACACGAGCAGTTTGTAAAGCTACTGCAGTGCCCAAAGCACGAGGACCACTGAGGGAGTCCTGGACTAGGGGGTGTCCGGATAGCCGAACTATCATCATCGGCCGGACTCCAAGACTATGAAGATACAAGATTGAAGACTTCGTCCCGTGTCCGGATGGGACTTTCCTTGGAGTGGAAGGCAAGCTTGGCAATACGGATATGTAGATCTCCTACCATTGTAACCGACTCTGTGTAACCCAAGCCCTCTCCAGTGTCTATATAAACCGGAGGGTTTTAGTCCATAGCACGAACAACAATCATACCATAGGCTAGCTTCTAGGGTTTAGCCTCCTTGATCTCGTGGTAGATCCACTCTTGTACTACCCATATCATCAATATCAATCAAGCAGGAGTAGGGTTTTACCTCCATCGAGAGGGCCCGAACATGGGTAAAAACATCATGTCCCTTGTCTCCTGTTACCATCCGCCTAGACGCACAGTTCGGGACCCCCTACCCGAGATCCGCCGGTTTTGACACCGATATTGGTGCTTTCATTGAGAGTTCCTCTGTGTCGTCATTGATAGGATTGATGGCTCCTTCGATCATCAACAATGACGCGGTCCAGGGTGAGACTTTTCTCCCCGGACAGATCTTCGTATTCGGCGGCTTTGCACTGCGGGCCAATTCGCTTGGCCATCTGGAGCAGATTGAAAGCTACGCCCCTGGCCATCAGGTTAGATTTGGAAGCCTGAACTTCACGACCGACATCCGCGGAGACTTGATCTTCGACGGATTCGAGCTACAGCCAAGCGCGCCGCACTATCACGATGGGCATGATTTAGCTCTGTTGTCGGACAGTGCCCTGGAGGCCGCACACGAGTCCGCTTCGATCCTCAATTTGGAGCCGGCTGCCCAGATCGAGGACGGGTGGCTAGACACTGCCTCGGGGGCTGCTACCCCTACGGCAATGGAGCCGGATACCGACCTTGTCCCTTGTGACGCTCGTGACTCCGAGGTGCTGGACTCCTCGCCGGACTCCGAACCTCCTGCGCCCCCTCCAATCGAATCCGATTGGGCGCCGATCATGGAGTTCACCGCCGCGGACATCTTTCAACACTCACCTTTTGGCGACATCCTGAATTCGCTAAAGTATCTCTCGCTATCAGGAGAGCCCTGGCCGAATTGCGGTCAGGATGGTTGGGATGCGGACGACGAAGAAATTCAAAGCCCACCCACCACCAACTTTGTAGCCACTGTCGACGATCTAACCGACATGCTAGACTACGACTCCGAAGACATCAACGGTATGGACGACGATGCCGGAGACGACCAAGAACCAGCGCCTACGGGGCACTAGAAGACCACCTCGTCATACGACATATATATGGTGGACATCCCAAAGGATGGGAATGGCGAGGAAGCAGCGGAGGAAGACTCCTCCAAGAAACAGCCCAAGCGCCAGCGTCAGCGGCGCCGCTCTAAATCCCGCCACAGCAAGAATGGAGATTCCGGCACCAGAGATAACAACACCCCAGAGAGTGCCGAAGACAACCCCCTCCAGCAAGATTCAGCACAGGAGGATGGAGAAGCCAGCCCTCATGAGAGAGCGGCAGACGAAGAGGTAGAGGATGATAATTACATGCCTCCCTCCGGAGACGAGGCAGGCCTCAACGACGACGAATTCGTCGTGCCCGAGGATCCCGTCGAACAAGAGCGTTTCAAACGCAGGCTAATGGCCACGGCGAACAGCCTAAAGAAAAAGCAGCAACAGCTTAGATATGATCAAGACCTGCTAGCCGACAGATTGACTGAAGTCCTTGCGGCCGAAGAGTATGAACTCGAACGCCCCTCCAAAAGCTACCCCAAACGCAAGTTGCTCCCCTGATTAGAGGAGGAGGCATATAAACCTGCATCGCCAGCGCACAATACGGCTGACCGACCACCTCGTGGCCGCGACAGAGAGGCCTCTAGGCCCTCCACCAGAACCGTACCCCGGCACCGCTCGAAAAGTACGAAGCCACAGGGGAATGCGCCAGACTTGCGAGACATATTGGAGGATGAGGCAAGACAATCAAGATCGATCTACAGATCGCGTGGGTGCCCCACGATGCGCGACGACGACCGTCGCGTCGGATACAGCAACTCCGGCTGGGCCGAACACAGTAGACAAAGCTCGCTGGAGCTACGTCGTGATATAGCCCAATATAGAGGCGCCGCACACCCACTATGCTTCACAGATGAAGTAATGGATCATCAAATCCCTGAAGGGTTTAAACCTGTGAACATTGAATCCTACGATGGCACAATAGACCCCGCGGTTTGGATCGAAGACTATCTCCTTCATATCCACATGGCCCGCGGTGACGATCTTCACGCCATCAAATATCTCCCACTCAAGCTTAAAGGACCAGCTCGGCATTGGCTTAACAGCTTGCCAGCAGAATAATTTGGGTGTTGGGAAGACCTGGAAGCCGCATTCCTTGACAACTTCCAGGGCACATATGTGCGACTACCAGACGCCGATGACCTAAGCCACATAATTCAGCAGCCAGACGAATCGGCCAGACAGTTCTGGACACGATTCTTAACAAAGAAAAATCAAATCATCGACTGTCCGGATGCAGAGGCCCTCGCAGCCTTCAAACATAACATCTGCAACGAGTGGCTTGCCCGGCACCTAGGACAAGAAAAGCCGAAATCCATGGCAGCCCTCACATCACTTATGACCCTCTTCTGCGTGGGAGAGGACAGCTGGCTAGCTCGCAGTAACAACCTCAGCAAAAATTCTGGCAGTCCTGATACCAAGGACCGCAATGGCAGGTCGCGTCGCAACAAAAACAAACGCCGCGTTAACGGCGATAACACTGAGGATACGGCAGTCAACGCCAGATTCAGAGGCTCTAAACCCGGTCAGCGGAAAAAGCCATTCAAAATAACTACTCCGGGTCCGTCCAATTTGGACCGAATACTTGATCGCTCTTGCCAGATACATGGCACCCCCGAAAAGCTAGCTAATCACACCAACAGGGATTGTTGGGTATTCAAGCAGGCAGGCAAGTTAATTGCCGAAGACAATGACAAGGGGCTGCATAGCGATGACGAGGAAGAGACCGGACCGCCGAACAATAGAGGACAGAAAGGTTTCCCCCCACAAGTGCGGACAGTGAACATGATATACGCAACCCACATACCCAAGAGGGAGTGGAAGCGTGCACTCAGGGACGTATACGCGATGGAGCCAGTCGCCCCGAAGTTCAACCCATGGTCCTCCTGCCCGATCACTTTTGATCGAAGGGACCACCCCACTAGTATACGCCAAGGCGGATTCGCCGCATTGGTTTTAGACCCAATCCTCGATGGATTTCACCTCACCAGAGTCCTGATGGACGGCGACAGCAGCCTGAACCTGCTTTATCAGGATACAGTGCGCAAGATGGGCATAGACCCCTCAAGGATTAAACCCACAAAGACGACCTTCAAAGGCGTCATACCAGGTGTAGAGGCCAATTGCACAGGCTCAGTCACACTTGAAGTGGTCTTCGGATCCCCGGATAACTTCCGAAGCGAGGAGTTAATCTTCGACATAGTTCCGTTCCGCAACGGCTGTCACGCTCTGCTCGGACGGACCGCGTTTGCAAAGTTCAACGCGGTGTCGCACTAAGCATACCTCAAGCTCAAGATGACAGACCCACGAGGAGTCATCACGGTCAACGGAAACACTGAGCGCTCCCTCCGAACGGAGGAACACACATCGGCTCTCACGGCAGAAGTACAGAGTAGCCTCTTAAGGCAATTCTCGAGTCCGTCCGTCAAGCGACTGGACACGGCTAAACGTGCCCGGAGTAACCTACAACAAGACCACCCGGCACATTCTGAGCACGCGTAGCAATGCGGCCCCAACCCCTGCCCTTGCAAAATTGCAAGACTGGTCCTTCGCATGCATCATTACGCTCTGGAGATACCATGGGCATAGGGGGAGGGGCACGACCACGACAGGCCCAGAGTGCGGCTCAACCACACTAGGAGCTCCCAAGTGTGTCATCTTTTTTTTTCTTATCCACAGGACTCCATTTACTAGAGGGCCTGTCCGGCAGTAGACCTGCCGAACTCACGATGCAACAGCCAGGGAAGGAGAAAGGCTACGACGAACACTCAGGTGGTCTCCATTACGAGAATTAAATCTTTTTTATACACCATTCCGCAGCCTACCCCTGGAGGGGGACATGTTTAATAGTCCCATCCCCTACTTACCGCACTATTTGTATCGTTCTGCATTCATGGCAGTATTTCTAGAATAAACAATGCATCGCTTTTTGCTTATAATTGCATTTCTTTCTTATACATATGTTCATTTAAGACATGTTGCATCCGTACACTCTGGTACGGCTAAATACACCAGGGGCTTAAGTTCCCCACATTATGGTGTGATAAGTCCGAACACTTTCACAAGTGCGGCACCCCGAACTTATAGCATTATATGCATCAGCTTCGAATCATGTCTTGGGTCAATAGTTGGGTTTGCCCGGCTCCCATGTTTTGGTACCTTACGTTCCGTTGTATCGGCTAATGTAGCACTGGGAGAACCACTGCGATTGCGCCCTGGTTGAGCTGGGCGAGCGCCTCAGTGGAGAAAGCTAAAACTGACCGTCACGATAAGGCGAGAGCTGGTCGCTGTTCGAGAGGTTTTTTCGAGTCCCTAAAGACTTATGCCGCTTAGAGTGAGGAACCGGCTTTGTCCGGCCCGGGCGTGGATAGCGCCCCAAACTCGGTCTTCCAAACACTAGGGACTTCGCCGAAATTTAAAATTATAGAATTCTATGGCTAAGTGAGAGTGTTCAAGCATTATAAGTCAGGTTGCCTCGTTCGTTGTGTTGAACGCCTCCCTAGATGGACCCAAAAATGGGAACAAGAGCGCTCAAGTTTATCCCGAACACCCCAGCACTTGTGGCATGGGGGCTGAAGCCGACGACTTGCCATCTCTCAGATTTGATAAACGGCCGCACAGAAGGTAATATTTTAAATTAACAAATGTTGCTTAGCACATATGAACAAAGTTTTCAGCGCACAAGATAACAAAATGCGAGTCTACTCCAATATTACATCTTTGGAGCACTCACCCGCAATCATGCGGGCACCCTTCAGGACACTCTTATAATACATTTCGGGCGTGTGATACTCCTTGCCCGTTGGTGGCGCGTCCGTCACAAGCTTCTCAGCGTCCATCCTGCCCCAGTGCACCTTTGCACGGGCAAGGGCCCGACGGGCACCTTCAATGCAGGCGGAGTGCTTGGCGACTTCAACCCAGGGACACGCGTCCACCAGCCGCCGCACCAGGCCAAAGTAGCTCCCAGGCATGGCCTCCTTGGGCCACAACCGAACTATGAGGCCCTTCATGGCCTGTTCGGCCACCTTGTGGAGCTCGACCAGCTGCTTCAGCTGGTCGCTAAGGGGCACCGGATGTCCGGCCTCAGCATACTGAGACCAGAAGGCCTTCTCCGTCGAGCTCCCCTCCTCGGCCCGGTAGAAAGCGGCAGCATCGGACACGCTACAGCGCAGATCTGCGAACGCTCCTAGAGAGCTCCGAATTCGGGTAAGTAATAGGTAATTCACATTCACATGCTTGCTTTGCATGAAAAATGCCTTACCCGCCGAATCTTCTTCAATGCCTCGATTTCCTGGAGGGCCTTGTGGGCTTCAGCCTTAGCGGCTTTGGCACTCTCAAGAGCCGATGCAAGCTCGGACTCTCGAGTCTTTGAGTCGCGCTCCAAACTCTCATGTTTTTCCATGAGAGCCTGGAGCTCTTGCTGCACCTCCGCCACCCGCGCCTCCTGCTTCTCTCGCTCGGGTCGCTCCGCGGCTGCATTGCATTCGGCCGCAGACACCGCCTCCTTCAGGGTCGCTACCCCGTTCGTGGCCCCTGGAGTACCCACGTTATCCTTGTTATTTCTCTTGCAACCAAATCCTTTTCTGTAAGGTACAAATTCAATACGGTGTTACTCACCTTCCTTATCCTCGAGCTGCTTCTTGGCACGGCCGAACTCTCGCTCTCGGACCGCTCGAGGCTCTGCTTCAAAGCATTGACCTCCGCAGTCAGTGCGGCAGAGGTCAGCAGCGCAGCCTGCAATCCCATATTGACATATTTTTTAGAACTCCTGCATATATCTTTTTAGATCCTCAGTCCGGCTTTTCTTTCCGAACACCAAACCGAGCATCAGGGGCTACTGTCTATGCGGTATTATATTACATATCTTAAAATTCTTACCTCACAGCCTGTTAGAAGGCTGCTGCAGGCTTCGGTCAGCCCGCTCTTGGCGAGCTGAACCTTCTGAATCACCGCAATCATGACAGCGCGGTGTTCTTCTTTGATGGAAGCGCCGTTGAGCGCCTCCAGCAAGTTATCCGGCGCCACCGGTTGGACAGAGGCCGCCGGTGTCACAGTCTTGCCCTTCTTACGAATGGGCCGCTCGCCGGACTCCGGAACCACCGCAGGTGCAGAGTCAGGGAGGTTGCCTTGCGGCACCTCCGGGGCCTCCTCCTCCTGGCGGGTCCCTTCCCGGGATCCCACCTCGGCGTCGTCAGCGTCACGGGGGATTGAGGCGGTCAGAAGAGAATCCATATCCGACATGCCCAAGGACCCGCTCGACGAAGCGGGAAGATCATCCCTACAGGGTTGTATACGGCGTTAGAAAGACACTATGTGACAAAATGACAAATTGTAAATCATCTAGGAGTCCGGATACTTACGATCTTGCCAGGGGCTTGGCCCTTGAGGGCCACTCCTTGTTGCCGTCACCAACGTTGGCGGAACAATCCGGGGGAAGGGTTCTTCCCTTCTTGGACCCTTCGACCTCCCTCGTTGGGGAGGCCTTCCTTTTCTTATCTTCCCCCGCTGGGGCAGAGGCCTCTTTTTTCTCCTCCTCGTCCTCATGGGAGGAGTCCGCCTCGGAGTCATCGGACGATGAGTCCGACATCACCTGACGCCGGGAACTCCTTCGGGTTCCCGTGGCCTTCTTCTTGGCCTTCTTCTCTGGCACTATGTAAAGTGCCGGGACTAGCAGCCGTGTCAAACGGGCGTCCACTGCGTCTTCTAGAAGGGGAGCCGGATAGTTAACCTGTCTGGACGTCTTCTGCCAGTCCTGTTAAAGGTATTGGGAGTGTAGATCCCACATAGAGTCAAACTATGAGAAAAATGAGTGTCCCATAAAGGATAACATAGCTTACCTCGCCAGCCGGGTGCTGCGTGCTGAATCCGCGATCTTCGGTTGCGGATGCGGGAGCTTTGGCGCCCTTGAACAGCACCCTCCAGGCAGCTTCGTACATCGTGTCGAAGAGCCCGCTCAAGGTCCGGTGCTATGCCGGATCAAACTCCCACAAATTGAAGGCCCGTTGCTGGCAGGGGAGAATCCGGCGGACGAGCATGACCTGGATCACGTTGAGAAGCTTAAGCTTCTTGTTCACCAGGGTCTGGAGATAGGGCTGGAGTCCGGTCAGCTCTTCCGAACTACCCCATAGCAAGCCCTTATCTTTCTAGGAGGTGAGCTGCATGGGGATGCCAGATCTGAATTCGGGGGCCGCTGCCCATTTAGGGTCACGCGGCTCGGTGATGTAGAACCACCCCGATTGCCACCCTTCTATGGACTCCACGAAGGCACCCTCCAGCCAAGTGACGTTGGGCATTTTGCCCACCATGGCGCCTCCGCACTCCGCTTGGCTGCCCTTCACAACCTTCGGCTTGACATTGAAGGTCTATAGCCACAAGCCAAAGTGGGGCTGGATGCAGAGGAAGGCCTCGCACACGACGATAAACGCTGAGATATTGAGGATGAAATTTGGGGCCAGATCGTGGAAATCCAGGCCGTAGTAGTACATGCGCCCCCGGACGAAGGGGTGGAGTGGGAAGCCCAGTCCACGGAGGAAGTGGGGAAGGAATTCAACCCTCTCATGGGGCCTGGGGTGGGGATGAGCTGCCCCTCGTCGGGCAGCTGGTGCGCGATGTCGCTGGACATGTATCCGGCGCCGCGAAGTTTCTCTATGTGCCCCTCCGTAACGGAGGAGGCCATCCTCTTGCCTCCCGCTCCGGACATGGCTGGAGAAGGTCGAGGTGAGATGTGCGGACTTGGGTGCTGGAGCTCGAGTGCGTGGAGATGGATAAGCAAAGGAGGAAGAAGGCGTAGGTAAAGGAGGTGGATCCTTATCCCCTTATATATGGGCGGATGAAACTATGCGTCCCTACTAGCCTGGTAAAATTCGCTTATCTCCCAAGCACCGCAATCAATGGCGCGGTTGGGTTACCCACGTCCGTATTGATGGGAATCCCAGAATAAGGGGCTTTGCTTCGACAAGACGTGCCAAGGAAACCGCTTCACTAAACGCGCTGAGGTGGTATAATAAAAACGATTCAAGTAAACGCTTGGTAGTGGTGTGACGTCATGCCACAAAATACGTCAGCAGATTGAACTTGTGTAAATATTATTCTCTCTACGGTGGTACGTGGAATTTATTTTTACAGAGCCGGACACTATCCTAGCGTTCACAATCTTCTGCGAATTATTCGGAGGAGGAACCCGCCTTGCAATGCCGAAGACAATATGCGCGCCGGACTCGTCGTCATTGAAGCCTGGTTCAGGGGCTACTGAGGGAGTCCTGGACTAGGGGGTGTCCGGATAGCCGAACTATCATCATCCGCCGGACTCCAAGACTATGAAGATACAAGATTCAAGACTTCGTCCCGTGTCCGGATGGGACTTTCCTTGGCGTGGAAGGCAAGCTTGGCAATACGGATATGTAGATCTCCTACCATTGTAACCAACTCTGTGTAACCCTAGCCCTCTCCGGTGTCTATATAAACCGGAGGGTTTTAGTCCATAGGACAAACAACAATCATACCATAGGCTAGCTTCTAGGGTTTAGCCTCCTTGATCTCGTGGTAGATCCACTCTTGTACTACCCATATCATCAATATCAATCAAGCAGGAGTAGGGTTTTACCTCCATCGAGAGGGCCCGAACCTGGGTAAAAACATCGTGTCCCTTGTCTCCTGTTACCATCCGCCTAGATGCACAGTTCGGGACACCCTACCCGAGATCCGCCGGTTTTGACACGACAACCACCACAGCTAACCCAAACTCCACGTTTAAAGCAGAAGAGCAACTGTTCTCAAGTCAGATTCCATAGCTATGGTCCATACTCCTTTGCTGTTGCATCACTGTATTTACTCATACCAACTACTTTCGAATTTGAAGGATCCAATTGAAACTCCAATGGCGCAACAGGTATGTTTTAAACCTATTTCTTTAACTGGATTGCTGTTCTAACTTCTTGCTCAATGTTGATTTCAGTTTAAGTTCTATAAACAGTTATGTTCTCATGTGATGCACATTACAAGTGCGGCCAATGCTGTGTAGTTTCTCACACTTATATTCTGTCTATGCTGTTGTATCTTAAAAATATATGAGTTGAACTGTGTCTCTATCTTGATTAGGGAACATAAACTAGAATGATATGGATAATACAGTGACCATAGTACATAGATATATGTTTGTTTCATGCTGTTATCCTGTCCACCTTACTACTGAACCGGTTTACCAAAATGAGTTTGGTATACTACAAGCTAAACATGTGATGTGTCTGCTTGTTTCTCTTGTATTATGCAAACAGAATATTGGAGAAGAGCACCCCACTATGCAATGGTAGAGAAAGTAATGCAGATAAGGTTCAAGATAGTGAGACAACCCTGTTGGTCTCCAAGAAAGGTGATAAAAACGATCTTGTAGACAGTGAGAAAACCCCACAGTCCTGCGTTGATGTAGTGTTCGAGTTACTGGCCAGTACCGCTGGCACAAGCTCTTCGAACTCGCTGCCTGAATCACTTCGGCTTCTTCAGTCTCAGCTACAAGCTGAAAGGCATCAGTCAGCTGTGCTGCGGCAAGAAGCCGAAGGACTGAGGAAGTCCCTGTAGAATTCAGATGCGTACTTTCTTGTGCAACAGCAAGCGCTGGAGGATTTAAGCGCCAAACAAGAGAAAGTTAATAAGCTTGCTAAGCATATTGCCAGGATTATGGGTACCCAGGATATTGTTTCTTGAACTCTTCTGAAGTGGTTTCAGTTCTAGACTTGTTTTGCTGCGGCGTTTATATGCTGCTGTGTTCCCTATATTTGCACTGGTGGTGAACTTTGATGCCCAGTGGATGTAATATGTGTAATAGCCGTGATAGCCTCGCATAAGTTGCTTGCTTATTTATTTCCTTGTTGTCTTGTTTATTTGTTTGCTTGTAGTCAGTGCAGTTCTTTTTCCGCGGTTTGCTAGTGGCTGCAATAACCTATTTTTTAAAACTAGGCCACAATAACCATGGGCTAATATTTAGTGTAGTGACACTGGGCCTCCTACGGGCCATAGAAACAGTGGGCCTTCTACGGGCCATACAAACAGTAGGCCTTCTACGGGCCATAGAAACATTGGGCCTTCTACGGGCCGTAGAAACAATGGGCCTTGTACGGGCCGTATCATCAATGGGCCTTATATGGGCCGTATGATCGATTGGCCAAACATGGGCCAATAACAGGCCGCATTATGGCCGTAAACGGGCTAGAGTTGGAATCGTCCATTCATGGGCCGACCATAACGGGCCATCGTTAATAGGTTGTATTTGATGACGCTATGAAAACGGCCCAATGTATTAACGGACCACAAACGGGCCGACTGTAACCACGGGCTGAATTTGGCCCACAAGTAGAAAATGACAGTAACGGGCCGTAAGTAAATGAATGCTTGAAATGAGCCCAAGAATAAATGGGCTCTGAGAAGGCCGAAAGATAACATGGGCTGGAAACGGCCCAACTGAATAACAGATCCTTAATGGGTATAAAGTGACACACTGTTCATTACGGGCCAGTTTCACCACGGGCCGTTAATGGGTCTAAAGTGATACACTGTTCATTGCGAGCCAGTTTCACCACGGGCCGTTAATAGGCCAAGAGTTACATAGGGCCTCATATGGGCCGAAAGACGTCATGGGCCATACATGGGCCAGAAGTGAAAACGGGCTAGAATCATATTGGATGGCCCAGATGACACTACTGGGCCTAATTCGGGTAGGGCGTAACGGGCCTTGGGTTAGCGGGCTGTAAATGGACTATATGCGAACAGGCCGTTAACAGGCTTTCCATGGGCCGGCCCGTCACCTTTTGACCAAGTCAAACGGGCCAGCCTTTTCACAGGAATGGGCCTCTGTTGGGCCGTGCCACATGTCGACGTATCATAGGCGCCTTCTGTCCAATGAGTGGAAAATCCCCATTGGTCGGGGATGTTAACGGGTTATCGGATCCAAAATCCAACCCGATAGCTTAACGGCGTTCCGTTATGGTGGATGCCACGTGTCAGTCACCCTTGACAAAAGCACTTCTGTGATGCACGATTTATCGTCATGGAAGTGGACACTTCCGTGATGATAAGTTTGGTAATGTCATGGAACACTTCTATGACAGCACAGGTATGACTATCTTGATTCTGTCATAAATTTGTCATGGATGTACATGCATGACAAAAAACGCGACCTACTGTGACAAACACGTATCATCACAGAAGTGTATTTTTTTTGTAGTGATATCTGGTGATCAAAGCGGGGCTTGCCTGGTTGCTCTGGCAAGGAGGGGTCGTCAACTCCGTAGTCGAACTGGGCAGCTGCAGCGTCGGTCTCGTAGTCTACCGGAGAGAAGAGGGGGAATAAATTGTAAAATACAATGCAAACATAAGCATGATGATGCATGACATGACAATGAGCGGTGTTAGATGTGCCCTAACGCGGTAGTAGGTGATACCGGCGAAAATATCCCCGATGTTCCGCGTTTTCGGACAGATGAACCGGAGGTAAAATGTTGTAGGTTCACTATGCTAGGGACGCGCGGCGGACGAACGGGCTGCATATCCGGTTTCGTCTCGTCGCTCTGAGCGACTTTCATGTACAAATTTTTTTCATCCGAGCTACGGTTTATTTTGTATAATTTTAAAAGATTTAAATCATTTTTAGGATTAACAGAATTAATTAAATCAAAAGGCATTTATGACGTCATCATGACATTAGCGTGATGCAAGCGGTCAAAGTTGACCATTGACCAGTCAACTAATGGGTGGGTCCCGCATGTCATAGGCTGTTATCTAATTGACAATAGTTAGATTTATTAGCAGGTTAATTAGGTTTATTTAACTAGATTAATTATGTTAATTAATTATTTAACTAATTAATCATTTATTTATTATTTTTAACTCTTTCTTTTTTTAAACGTTCCATGGGCGCGGGCCCCGTTTGGCAGTGGCCCAGAGGCCATAGCGGGTCGGGCCAACGGGCGCCGCCCGAACGGGCGAGGGGAAGCAGGCGACGGGTGAACTGGTGCGGGTGCTCGCACCCGACTCCATGAGAGGCGAGGGTGAGCACGCCTGGGGGCCTCGGTGGCGGCGATGACAGGAGCAGCGTCGGGCGTGGGGAGCGGGGGCGTGGCCCTGAGCGGAGGCGGCGCGGTTCAGGTAATGCAGCTGGGCAGAGGCGCGACTCAAAGGTGGTGGCAACCACGGCAGCAGTGGCTGCGAGTGCACGGCCGAGGCACGGTGGATGCACGCTCGGGCGACGTAGGGGCACGACTAGGGGCGCGCGTGAGCGCGGCCACGCGGCGGTGAGCACGAGCGGCGGCCGGAGCGCGAGTAGCAGGAGGGCGGAGCGGATGACAGCAGCAGGCAAAGAAGGGCACGAGAGCGGGCGGCTCGAGCGGGGTCAGTGGAGAGAGGAGGGGCCGGGGCTCACAGAGGCGCGTAGGGGAGTGGCAGTGGGGCACGGGGAGGAGGTCGGGGACGACGGCGGCGTGGAGGAGGCAGTCCGACGAGGAGGAGCTTGATGAATCCGGCAAGGGCGGTGACGTGCGCGGTCATCGGGGCTGAGGACGTGGACGACGAGGTCCAATGGTGACGGCGAGCGAAGGGGCGCGGCGTAGGGCTCGGGGCAGTGACCCGATCCAGATCGCGAAATGGGGAAGCGAGGAGGAGACCGGGAGGAATCGTGCGGGATGGGGAGTGTTGTTCGAGGGCTGGGGTTCGGTGTCCCCATGGGGTTAGTAGGGGAGGTGGGGTGGGCCGGGGAAGGAGCTGGGCCGGCCTGGGGTTGGCCTGGTGGCAGAACGGCCAGGGGGGTTCCTTACTTGTTGTTTTACTTTCTTTTCTTTATATATATTTCTCCTTTTGCATATTTAGTTTAATTTCTTATTAATTTTGTCTTAGTAAAATATACACGTAGCATCTAAATTAGTATTTCAACTTTGTCCATAGTCACAAAAATTCTAGTCCTCAAATATATTAGTTTGACATTTTATTAATTAAAAAAGGTATTTAAATAATTGGTTTACTAATGTTTTATTCATATTATAGTATTTAAACATTTTATATAGGTGTGGTTTCTCCACCATAATTACCT
The DNA here is from genome assembly GCA_963921465.1 of Triticum timopheevii. Lineage (NCBI taxonomy): Eukaryota > Viridiplantae > Streptophyta > Magnoliopsida > Poales > Poaceae > Triticum > Triticum timopheevii. Next base: position 75,068,221 of record OY997274.1, read on the forward strand.
ATGCAATATTTGGTTCACTCTGAACATTTTAGTTTTAATATTTGAAAACTTTTATTGTTTGCTTGATTTTGAATTTGAATCGGTTTTGAACTAACGCGAGATTAGCAACAGTAATCGAAGTGCCGTGTCACCATTAGCAGAGAATTACTGTAGCTTGATTATCCGGGCGTCACATATGTGCCCATAGATTTTATTGTTCTTGATATTGATTGCAATCCGTCTTGTCCAATTATTCTTGGTAGACCGTTTTTACGCACTATCGGTGCAGTGATTGATATGAAAGAAGGCATTAAGTTCCTATTTCCTTTGAGGAAGGGTATGGAACACTTTCCTAGAATAAGAATTAAGCCACCATATTATTCAATCTTGAGGGCATCTTACTGATCTAGCACCAAAAATGTCAAAACTTAGATCCTTGCTTGTTGGGAGGCAACCCAATGAATAAAATTTATTTTTTATTTTTTGCTTTCTGTTATTGAGTGTTAGCATAATTATGCTACTGTTATGATTGTGTTTTTTTTGTTTTAATTAGTGTTTGTGCCAAGTAAAGCCTTTAGGATCTTCCGGGGTGATAGTAGTTTGATCTTGCTGAAAAAGACAAAAACTTTGTGCTCACGAAAATAATTATCATAAATCACAGAAAAGAGATTTTGCCCTGATTCTTTTTGCGTAAGATAAATATACAAATTATTATGTCCTTAGTAATTTGGTAGAATGTTTGGAGTTAGAGAGATATTCTCAAGTTCTAGATTACTACAGACTCTTCTGTTTTGACAGATTCTGTTTTCTTTGTGTTTTGTGCTTATTTTGATGGCTCTATGGTTTTCTTTGATGAGTTTTTGACATAGAAAAGTTGTAATACAGTAGTTATAATACAAAAACAAAATAAGAATTGGTTTGACACAGCACTTATAGTAGTGGTTTGCTTTCTTTTACTAACGGATCTCACAAGGGATTTGTTGAGTTTCGTGTGATTGAAGTTTTCAAGTTTTGGGTTATCTCACGATGGATGAAAGAAGGATAGAAGAGCCTAAGCTTGTGGATGCCCCGGCATCCCAAGATATTATCCAATAATGAGCAACCAACTAAGCTTCGGGATGCCTCCGAGTGGCATCCCCTCTTTCTTCTAACGACCATCGGTATTTTACTCGAGACTATATTTTTATTCGTCACATGATATGTGTTTTGCTTGGAGTGTCTTGTATGATATGTGTCTTTGCTTCACTAGTGCAAAACCGGGCATTAGCACTAGTTCATAAGGCCCTATAGTGCCGGTTACATAACCGGCACTAATTTGTGGTCACTAAAGCCCCCCCCCCCCCCCCTTTAGTACCGGTTCAGCACGAACCGGTGCTAAAGGGCAACCACGTGGCACGAGCCAGCTCCGGGGACCTGGAGCCCTTTAGTACCGGTTGGTAAGACCAACCGGTACTATAAGGTTTGGGGGGTTTTTAGTTTTATGATTTCTTTTTCATTTAATTTTGTGTTTCCATTTTAATTCTTTTTCGTTTGCTGGTATTTTACGATACTACACATTGTACACGTTATGCATATATATATATATATATATATATATATATATATATATATATATATATATATATATATATATATATATATATAGAATTTCTAGTAGAACCAATCATGCATATATATATCACATCAGTGTCTCACAAATTAAACCACCATATTAATTAGTTCACACATACACACATGTATAGCTATATACAATTTCTCCTACATATGAATGTTGCCTTCGGAGCCAGTGGCATTAGCCTAATTGGTGCCTTCGGAGCATGATGACAATTGAAATTGGTTTTCATGGGGGCTGTAGCGGGTAATAGAATTCTCCATTCGGATTTATGACCCGGTCGAGCAAAAATCCCGCTATTTCCTCTTGAAGTGCTTCTACGCGCTCCCTTTCTATGAGCTTCTCCCGCACCTCTTTGAACTGTTAAGAAGGAGATCAATATGCATGTGTATTAGTTGTGTGACTAGATATCGATAATGGTGTAAAAATTGTGAATAGTGTTCTGATAAGCGTACCCATTGCTGTCTTTGAGATCTGCTCCTTTCGGACGCCATCATGCGAATGTTCTCGCAAACGCATAATGCACAAAGATCAGTCCCCTGCGCCTGCTTCAGGGCCTTTACGAGAATGGAATTTGATCAGATAAAAATTAATCAAGCATGATAATTAAAGAGATGGCAGCTAGCTAGCTAGCCAGTACTACTTAATTACTTACCTTGGGTCGAAACCATTGAAGCTTTTGTTTCCATTCACCTTCCGTGACGCTGATGAATCTTGCCCAAGCCCTGCCCGCCGACAAAGAACATGAATAAAGGGGTTATTAAATAGTTCATATCATGAAATGAAGAACTAAATAGGCCGAGATATATAGTTAATAATGATTGAAATTACCTGTTGACTATCCCATACAAGATGTTAAAGTCAGTTTTTTTGAGATTAGTGAGTCCAGTACTTCAACTGTTCCGGCGTCAACTTTAATGATACACAAGACCCAGTGAAATCTGCATGCACACACGTTTACATGTCTTAATTAAGCGGGCATATGTAAGCAAAAACATGTAGCTAGCTAGTAGGAAAAAACAGAGAATTTGTAGTACAAGACAGTGTGACTCACTGGAAGTGGTAAGGAAGTAGTATATCTTCATTGTATTTGAGGTGCTTCAAGAACTCTAGCATGTTGTCCTCTACTTCCTTTGCAAGACGTTCATTTATCTTCCATGTGTATTCATTAACGGTGTTTGGGTCAATGAACCCAATGCCAAAGCGTCCACCTTTTCTCATTTCATATATCTTCATCCTGCATAATACCATAGAAAAGAATATAGAGTGAGGATAATTACAGGTAATGATTGATCTCAAAAGGGTCACTACAGCTAGCTTGAGACTTAAATTATAGAAAGAAATCACTTACAGACAATAGCAACTGACGATAGATTTGTCGAGTGAGTCTCGATTGTATAACTGAAACAGTTCTGAATACTCAACGGACCCAGCTTTCTCATGGTAGTAATGGTCCTGCTTGACATTCACCATGAGGGACAATCGATCTGAAATCTTGGTAATGTTCATGTACCATTGATGTAATTCATACATTCTCGTTGGGAGGTTCTTGACCGTGTCTGGCGCGACCAAAGGTTGGCCCCGGACATATTTCCGTTTTACTTGATCCTCTCTAAGCAAAGGCACGGGCTCGATCTCGAGGAGTTGTCCAACAGTGATGTTGAGAACTTCAGCCTGCATTATATGCTCCTCCGTTATTACCACATTGCCCACCTCGGGAACATGCACTGTTTGCCCACAATAATATTGGGCGCGCGTACTGTCACCTGTTGTTGGCACAACAAGCGAGGGGATCGATTGCGCCGCCTGTTCTCCCAGCCGGGGAATGGTTTTCCCGCATTTTTTGGCAGCTGCTTCTTGTTTGCTCGATCCCGATGTAGACGTGCTCGCCTCCCTTTGTAGACGTGCTCGATTTAGCTTCTTGATGTGGCACTCATAGTCTGTGTCAACAGGCTTGGGAGCTGGTGGTTGAGCCATACGAATGAAGTGGTCAATCGTTTCCTCAGGCACTTTCTCCCTTGGCGGCGGTGGTGGTTTCGGTGCAAAATGGGCTTCCACCTCGGCCTTCGATATGGCTGTGATTTCCTCCTCGGACCTGTCATAAGACCTCTGCGGAAGAGGCTTGAGGCTTGGACCATATTTATATCGCTTGCCTCTGCCTGTACTTCCTGTACTACCTCAACTCATACCACTACGCACCATAGCTGCGGGGTGTCTCTTCTGCGATTGCTGAGGCAGCGGAGATGGCTGACGGGACTGAGTTGGACGAGGAGGAGTGGCCTGAGGTTGTGCCGGACTTAGAGGAGGAGTGGACGTCTGACGCTGTGGTGGACTTGGAGGAGGAGGATTGTCCTAACACTTTGCCGGACTTGGAGGAGGAGGAGTGGCCTGACACTTTGCCGGACTTGGTGGACTTGCAGGAGTGGGAGTCTGCTGACTCGGTGGCGGACATCGATGAGGACTCGGCTGACGTGGTGTCGGTGGCCTTGGAAAGATGATGCAATCCTTTTTCCATAGGATGATACGATGTTTGGCCTCTCCGAGAAAGCGCTCGCCGTCACCTCCAGCAATGTCAAGCTGTAGCCCCGAATATGGTGGGTCCACCACCTCATCAACCAAGACACGAGCATAGCCCGCTAGAATCGGGTTGCAATGGAAGGTTGCCTCGGGGGGATTTGTGAAAGCACAGCCGTCCGCCACCTTCAAGGATATGTTCTTCATTTCGACGTGTAGCTCGCAGTTAGTGTTCTCCGTGATGTCATCCACGGGGTATCTACCCAGCATTGCGTCGTCCGGGACGGAACCCACGCTGCTTCTCGGCATGGATGGGCCGGTGCTATCCAATGCTGGATCATCCGCTAGCTGCTGCAGCTGCTGAGACCCCCTTTGATGGGTAAGTGAGTCGATCTGCTCCTGCTGCCGCTGGAATTTGACCGCCAATTCCGCTTGACTTGCTTCTAGGCCTTGAAGGCATTCATAGTCCCGCTTCCTCTGCTCCTCCTCCATCTTCCTCTTCTTCTCCTCCGCAATCTTCTTTCTCACACGGGTTCTGTAGTCATTGTTCCAGTCTGGAAACCCATCATACCATGGCATAGCGCCCTTGCCTCGTGTTCTTCCCGGGTGTTCAGGATTTCCCAGGGCACGCGTAAGCTCGTCGTTCTCTCTATTGGGCTGGAACACCCCCGTTCGTGCCTCTTCTATTGCAACAAGTATCGCATCATCGGCTCCCTTCAGACTTGCCCTCGTCGAAACAATGCCTGTCTCCCGGTCCAACTCCCCCCTATGCGCATAGAACCAAGTCCTGACCCTAGGGGGCCAGCTCTTAGTAGCCGGAGTGACACCTGCATCCTCCATCTCTTTCTCAGACTTATCCCACTTAGGCATTGCCACCACATAGCCACCTGGCCCCAGCTTATGGAACTTATCCTTTTTTTCGGCATTCTTCTTGTTTATTCTCGACCGTTCCTTAGCTAATTCCGAATCCTTGAATTTCACGAAATTGTCCCAATGATCACGTTGGTTCTCTAGTGTTCCCTTGAATACTGGAGTCTTCCTTCCTCCCTTGACGTACTTGTTCCATTCACGATTCTTGTAGTTCTTGAATGCAGTCGCCATCATCCTAAGAGCAGCCTCTTTGACTTTCTGCACATCTGCTTCTGTGAAATGATCTGGTAGGGTGAAATGTTCCATGAGAGTATCCCAAAGTAGATCTTTTTGATTCTTGTCGACAAAAGTAACATCTGGACGTGGCTTTGCTGGCTCTCTCCATTCTTGAAGTTTGATCGGGAGTTGGTCCTTCACAAGAACTCCGCACTGACGAACGAACTTGTCCGCAATCTGCTTAGGCGCTAATGGTTTGCCAGTAGGGCGGCATGCCTCGATATTGTACTTTACGCCCGGCTTCAACTTTTTGTTCGGGCCTCGTTTCGTCATTTTGCCTGAAGATTTGCTCGATCCGGATGGCTGAAAGAACAAAGATCGATTCATTAATATATCTTCAATTCATTTAAAACATGTGATGATCACCAGATGCCTGCTTATATAAATATATATACCTCGCCGGTGTTTGTTGTTTCAGGATCAACATGTTCTTCGTCATCGTCATAGTTCATGACTTCATCAATTTCGTCGTCGCGATCGAATATCATATCACCCTCTCCGGTGTTGTTTAGAAATTCGGAGCCGTCATAATCTTCTTCATTCTGATTATCATCTGGCCCGCGTATCATATCGAACATGGTCTGTTCTCCCTCTCTGTCGGTATCGTCTGCCATAGCTTTTGTTTAACTAGTCCAAAAGAAATATAAAACAATTTAGTATTCAAATAACATCGTCTCGAATAATAGATATAATCTCGAATAAATCGTCCAGAATAATAGATATAATCTCGAATACATCGTCTCGAATAATATATAATATTGAATAGTACATCACTGGCTATTAGCTAATAAAGATCGAATACTACAGAAGAATCTAGGACACTCGCGGTTCCTCCGGCGCGGGCGGTGGACACCCAAAGAGAAGGAACCCTCACAGGATCATAGCTGAAGTGAGATCCCCGAAGATACTGCCACGTATTGGAGAACCTGCCGCCCTCTAACGCAACCATGTAGCAATGGACGTGCTCGTCCTCCTCCCTGACACGGCGACGTACCACCTCCGGCGGGGCCGGGTCCCTCCGCACCGAAACTGGCCCACGCGAACGCCACGAAACGAGATCAGGGTCGACGACGGGACCCGCGGCCGGGTTCCTCATCAAGCGGCGCGCCCCTCCAAGCAGCACCTCCCAGTGCCAGCCCGGCGGAGCCCAGTCCCGGACATGGGTCGGCTGGACGTCGTCGCGGACGGGTCGACGGCGAGGATGCGGCCCGGGCATCGTCGAGAACGAATACTAGCTATATGCCCGCAAAAAGTAACATTTTTTTAATGATTGGATTTTGATAACTAAAATTTCTAACATTTCTATATAACACTAATTATGCTAATCTAAATAATCTAAATAACACTAAAATTTCTAACATTTCTAACATTTCTATATAACACTAATTTCTAACATTTCTATATAACACTAATTTCTAACTGATTAAGCACTAATTATATCCATCTAACATGCATTCATACATATATAATAGTGAAAAAATAATAATCTAAATAATCTAAACTAATTAAACACTAATTATCTAAACTAATTAAACATACAACATAATAATCTAAATAATCTAAACTAATTAAAGACTAATTATCTAAACTAATTAAAGACTAATTATCTAATGCTTGTGTGTGTGTGTACGGGCTCGGGGCTGGAGGACTCACAGTGGGCGACGGCGACGGCGAGGCGACGGCGAGGAGAGGCGACGGCGAGGCGACGGCTGGGGCGGCGACAGCGGGGACGGCGCGACGGAGACGAGGGCGGCGACGGGGACGGGGGCGGCGACGGGGACGGGTGTGGCGACGAGGACGAGGGCGGCGACGGGGACGGGGGCGGGGACGGGGACGAGGGCGGCGACGGGGACGGGGGCGGCGACGGGGACGGGGGCGGCGACGGAGACGAGCGGCGACGTCGGAGACGATCGAGGGAGGCGGCGACGGCGACGAAGACGACGGAACAGAGGCGAAAACAGAGGGAAACTGAAATTTTCGTAGCAGTTGCATATATAGAAGGCACCTTTAGTACCGGTTGGAGCCACCAACCGGTACTAAAGGTCTGTTTTGGCCAGGCCAAATGGTGGGAAGCGACCCCCTTTAGTACCGGGTGGTGGCGAAAATCGGTACTAAAGGCCCCCCCTTTAGTACCGGTTTGTACCACGACCCGGTACAAAAGGGGGTGCGCTGGCGCAGGTGCGGTGCGGAAGTTTAGTCCCACCTCGCTAGTCGAGGGGCTACCGCACTGGTTTATAAGCCCAGTGTGGTAGCTCTCTCGAGCTCCTCTCCTAATCAGGCCTACCGGGCCTACCTGTCCTCCTCGCCTTGTGGGCCTACTGGGCCTTCGCGGGCCAGCATCCTAGCCCAACGAAAGGTTGTGTCGCTAGTCGTATGCAGGCCGCTTTGGCCCAGTTGGCGGGCTTTTTTTTCTTATTTTTTTTTTGCTTTTTTTTTGTTTTATTTATTTTTGAGTTGTTTTTTGCTGTATTTAGAGTTTCTTTGTGAATATTTTTGCTTTAGGTACAAAAAATTACAAACTTTCTGTTAGTGCCGGTAGATTTCAAATTTGAATAGTTTAAATTTTGAATTATTTGAAATTTGTGTGAATCACTAGTTTGTGAATAACTTAACTTTGAAAAAAGTTTTTTCAGTGATTCTTTTTTCTTATGTTCAATATTAGTGTGTTTTATCATTATATTCAATTTAGTAATGCTTAGGTTATTTAAAAAATGAAATGCCTTTGTAACAGTTCAGTTTTCGTCGGAAACCCTGATACTTCGAAAGTGATTGTCCATTTTGTACACGAAGTGCATCTAGTTTTTGCCGTAACCCTCTCTACTTTCTTGCACATGCTATTTGTATGAAATTATGATACCATGTCAACTTTCAACCTTTTCTGAGTTCATTTGAATTGCTTTTCAATTTCAGGGTCATTTAGCTGGAAAAAAAATCAGTAAATGCATGAAAAGAATTTGTTTGCACATAAAATTTCTTCACGTTTCAAATATCAAAACACATAACTACCCTAACTATTACAGACATTCCGTCCTGGGTGTGAAACACAGAAGAAAGTGATGATAGTGAAGCCGATCACATCCCAGATCTTTGGGTGTGAAACTTTTTCTTCGCGTGTGTCCCTTTGCGCCGTAACCATGGAAAATCTTCATCATTTAACGGGATGCTCGGGTCAATATTCACTGTGAATGGAGCAATTTCATCAAACTTTGCATAATCTTCTGACTTGTCTGTCTTGTCATCCACTCCCACGATGTTTCTCTTCCCAGAAAGAACTATGTGCTGCTTTGGCTCATCGTACGATGCATTCGCTTCCTTATCTTTTCTTTTTCTTGGCTTGGTAGACATGTCCTTCACATAGAAAACATGTGCCACATCATTGGCTAGGACGAATGGTTCGTCTGCATACGCAAGATTGTTGAGATCCACTGTTGTCATTCCGTACTGCGGGTCTTCCGTTACCCCGCCTCGTGTGATATTGACCCATTTGCACCGAAACAAAGGGACCTTTAAACCACGTCGATAGTCAAGTTCCCATATGTCATGTATATAACCATAATATGTTTCCTTTCCCGTCTTGGTTTCTGCATCAAAGCGGACACCACTGTTTTGGTTGGTTCTCTTCTTATCTTGGGCGATCGTGTAAAATGTATTACCATTTATCTCGTACCCTTTGAAAGTCATTATATTCGAAGATGGTAACTGGGACAGCAAGTACAGGTCATCTTCAATAGAGGTGTCATGCATGGTACGTGTCTGCAACCAGTTGGCGAAACTCCTGGTTTGTTCACGTGTAATCCAGTCATCAGACCGCTCCGGGTGTTTGGAGCGTAGCAAATTCTTGTGTTCATCCATATACGGAGCCACCAAGGCGGAATTCTGTAGAACTGTGTAGTGTGCTTCAGTGAGAGAATGTCCGTCCATACATATTATTTGTTCCCCTCCTAGCATGCCTTTTCCATCCAGTCTGCCCTTATGCCGCGATTCAGGAACACCAATCGGCTTAAGGTCAGGAATAAAGTCAATACAAAACTCGATGACCTCCTCATTTTGATGGCCCTTGGAGATGCTTCCTTCTGGCCTAGCACGGTTATGAACATATTTCTTTAAGACTCCCATGAACCTCTCAAAGGGGAACATATTGTGTAGAAATACAGGACCCAAAACGTTAATCTCTTTGCATAGGTGAACTAGGACGTGCGTCATGATGTTGAAGAAGGATGGTGGGAACACCAACTCGAAACTGACAAGACATTGCACCAAATCATTCTGTAACCTTGGTATGATTTCTGGATCGATTACCTTCTGAGAGATTGCATTGAGAAATGCACATAGCTTCACAATGGCTAATCTAACATTTTCCGGTAGAAGCCCCCTCAATGCAACCGGAAGCAGTTGCGTCATAATCACGTGGCAGTCATGAGACTTTAGGTTCTGGAACTTTTTCTCTGCCATGTTTATTATTCCCTTTATATTCGACGAGAAGCCAGACGGTACCTTAATACTGAGCAGGCATTCAAAGAAGATTTCCTTCTCTTCTTTGGTAAGAGCGTAGCTTGCATGACCCTGATGTATGCTGTCTTCTCCGTGCATATGTTACTGGTCCTCCCGTGCCTCAGGTGTATCTTTTGTCTTCCCATACATGCCCAAGAAGCCAAGCAGGGTCACGCAAAGATTCTTCGTCACGTGCATCATGTCGATTGCGGAGCGGACCTCTAGGTCTTTCCAATATGGCAGGTCCCAAAATATAGATTTCTTCTTCCACATGGGTGCGCGTCCGTCCGCGTCCTTCGGAACAGGTTGTCCGCCAGGACCCTTTCCAAATATCACCTTCAAATCCTTGACCATATCATGTACATCAGCACCAGTACGGTGGCGAGGCTTCGTTCGGTGATCCGCCTCACCTTTGAAATGCTTGCCTTTCTTACGGGATGCCTGCTCGGAAGAAATCGACGATGTCCCAGGTACACATTCTTCTTACAACTATTCAAATATATACTGTCAGTATCATCCAAACAGTGCGTGCATCCGCGGTATCCCTTGTTTGTCTGTCCTGAAAGGTTACTGAGAGCAGGCCAATCATTGATGGTCACAAACAGAAACGCCTTTAGGTCAAATTCTTCCCCCATGTGCTCATCCCACGCACGTACACCTATTCCATTCCACAGTTGTAAGAGTTCTTCAACTAATGGCCTTAGGTACACATCAATGTCGTTGCCGGGTTGCTTAGGGCCTTGGATGAGCACTAGCATCATAATGAACTTCCGCTTCATGCACAACCAAGGAGGAAGGTTATACAAACATAGAGTCACAGGCCAGGTGCTATGGTTGCTGCTCTACTCCCCAAAAGGATTAATGCCATCTGCACTTAGACCAAACCATACGCTCCTTGCGTCATCTGCAAACTCCTTCCCGTACTTTCTTTCGATTTTTCTCCACTGCGATCCGTCAGCGGGTACTCACAACTTTCCGTCTTTCTTACGGTCTTCTCTGTGCCATCACATCGCCTTGGCATGCTCTTTGTTTTGTAACAAACGTTTCAACCGTGGTATGATAAGAGAATACCACATCACCTTGGCAGGAATTTTCTTCCTGGGGCGCTCGCCCTCGACATCACCAGGCTCATCGCGGCTGATCTTATAGCGCAATGCACCACATACCGGGCAAGCGTTCAAATCCTCGTACTCACCGCGGTAGAGGATGCAATCATTAGGGCATGCATGTATCTTCTGCACCTCTAACCCTAGAGGGCAGACAGCCTTCTTTGCTTCGTACGTACTCTCGGGCAATTCGTTGTCCTTTAGAAGCATATCCTTTATCATTACCAGCAACATTCCAAATCCCTTGTCAGATACACCATTCTCTGCCTTCCATTGCAGCAATTCTAGTGTGGTGCCCAGCTTTTTCTTGTCACCTACGCAATTCGGGTACAACAATTTTTTGTGATCCTCTAACATGCGCTGCAACTTCTTCTTCTCCAAATCACTTGCGCAGTTTCTCTTTGCATCGGCAATGGCCCGACCTAGATCATCAACGGGCTCATCTGATGCCTCTTCTTCAGCTTCTTCCCGCATTGCCGGCTCAGCTTCTTCCCGCATTACCGGCTCAGCTTCTTCCCCCATTGTTGTATCATCGTATTCAGGGAACCCATGGCCAGGATAGCTGTCGTCGTCCTCTTCTTCTTCATTGTCTTCCATCATAACCCCTCTTTCTCCGTGCTTGGTCCAAACATTATAGTGGGGCATGAAACCGGACTCAAACAGGTGGACGTGAATGGTTCTTCACGTAGAGTAATTGCGACCATTCTTACAGTCAGCACATGGACAAGGCATAAAACCATCCGCCCGCTTGTTTGCCTCAGCCGCAAGTAGAAAAGTATGCACGCCCTCAACGAACAGGGGAGAGCATCGGTCATCGTACATCCATTGCCGGCTCATCTTCATTACACAACACCGAATAGACCAAATTAATACAAGTTCATACATAAAGTTCATACAACACTTAAATGCAACAAACAAATAACTCTCTAGCTAAAGCATTTAAATGCAACAACAAATGCGATCAAGATCGCAACTAAGGTAACAATTGATCCAACAGCATAATGATACCAAGCCTCACTATCGATGGCATATTTTCTAATCTTTCTATTCTTCAAGCGCATTTTCTCCATCTTGATCTTGTGATCATCGACGACATCGGCAACATGCAACTCCAATTCCATCTTCTCCCCCTCAATTCTTTTCAATTTTTCTTTCAAGTACTCGTTTTCTCTTTCAACTAAATTTAACCTCTTGACAATAGGGTCGGTTGGAATTTTCGGTTCACATACCTCCTAGATAAAAATATCTATGTCAACTTGATGGGCATAATTTGTCATCAACACGAAATGCAACAAATAGTTTTAAAAGAGAATATACCACATCTGAATCATAACAAGGACGAGGGCCAACGGGGACGGATATCAAAACCATGGCACTATGTATAACAAACAACGTACGGGTAAGATAATTATTACATGATTAACTATATATCCAAATCACACAAACATCAATTTTTTATATAAAATTTCATGAACAAGAGGCTCACCACAAGGTGGTGCCGGTGACGGGACGGTGCGGGCGATCGACGGTGGTTACGACGGAGATTTAGAAGGCACTAAGTAAACCACACCTACATATGCAAACTAAGTGTTATTTTTGACCTCAAATTGCATATAAATCAAATACTAGCACATATATATATTTCCTCCCAAATTACTAAACTCACAAGTTAGTAACTATACAAAGCATGGGAAGAGCTAATCTAGCAATGAGAGATGAAAGGACAAAGTTGCTAACCTTTGTGATCACTTGAATGGATGGGGGCCTTCAAATCTTGACAAATTTTGGGCAAAATGTGTGATGAGCTCGAGGGGAGAAGTGGAAGAACAGAGAGGAGAGGAGAGGGGAAAGGGGAAGAACAGAGCGAGCTGGACGAAGGGTTTATATGCAGGAGGACCTATAGTACCGGTTCGTGGCACGAACCGGTACTAAAGGTGCTGGAGGGGGCCCAGACTGACAACATCCTGCCACCACCCTCATTAGTACCGGTTCGTGGCATGAACCGGTGCTAAAGGTTAGCCACGAACCGGTACTAATGAGAGCGGCCCGGCTAGCCGTTGGAACCGGCACTAATGTATACATTAGTGCCGGCTCTAATACAAACCGGCACTAATGTGCTGCACGTTTGACCCTTTTTCTACTAGTGCTTGTTTTATTTTGTGTTTTAAGTCATCAATCCTTGCTGGACACACGTATTTGAGAGAGCCAAAATTATGCCATGACTTGTTAGAATTGCTCTCTACGCTTCACTTAAATTCTTATGAGCAATGGACTTGCTCTAGTGCTTCACTTATATCTTTTTGAGCATGGTGTGCTTAGTTTTTGAAGAAATGCTCTCTTTCTTCACTTAGATTTATTTGAGAGTTCATAAATTTTTTGAAGAAATTCTCTCTTGCTTCACTTAAATTATTTTGAGAGAAATAAAAAAGTGTTATGCTCATGATCTTCACTTGTATTTGTTTGAGCTTATGAAAAGCAACACATGAAAATTAGTCCCAAAGTGATAGATATCCACGAAGGAAAAAAGAAAGAAGAAAAATATATGTCATGAAGATCATTGGACAAAATAAACTTGATTCTTAGTAATAGTTTTGAGATATGATGATGTGATATGTGAGTTATGTTGATGAGTAATTGTGCTCTAGTAAGAATATTGGTGTTAAGGTTTGTTATTCCCTATGCATGCACGAAAGTCAATAATCATGCAATGAAAATTATATCCTACTTTTGGTGCATTATTCGGTGTTAATTATGCTTAATGCTTGCTTATGAGATTATTTGTTTCTTGGTTGGTTGCTTCTAAATCTTTTTGCTAGCCTTCATTTTGCACCAAGTATGACCTCTACTTGTGCATCCAAAATCCTTTAAACCAGTTTTGCCACATGAGTCCACTATATCTACCTATATGTGGTATTCTTTTGCCGTTCTAAGAAAATTTATATGTGCCATCTCTAATTTTCAAAATGAACTTCTCTTTTGTGTGTTTGTTTCGCTCGCAGAACAGTAACGGGTAGCTAATATTTCCCATGCTAGATGTGTTATTCTCACGATGAGTGTTTATTCACTTGTCATTGCACGAGAGTAAGGAAAAGGTTTTAGGGCTGCCCAGTACTGAAATGCAAAAATGAATTTACTTTATGTTGTCAAATAATAAATTCCTTGGAAAGTGTTGGTATGGAGGGCACCTGTGGATACGGCTAGCTATGGAAAGTGAAAGTTATGGTGGAAAAAGGAATAAACTTTATTTTCTATTTGGGAACCACCTATGATATATCTAGCATGGAAAGTGTTGGGATGCTCTAAGTCGTTTTCGTTGGTGGGAGGGATACACCTCCAAAATGTTTTTATCTCTATTTTTTCTCTGGCACCTCTACAAATCCCTACTTCCCTCCGCGAAGGGCCTTTCTTTTACTTTATGCAAAAAAAATTGAGTCTCCATCCTCTCTTATAAAAGCACCAACTAGGGGACAATATGATCGTACTTAAGTATTGGGTGTAGCTAATATTCGAGTGTGTTTCATGAATGGATTAATGTTTGAGCATGATGGGCTAGGGATAACTTGTTTTAGCATTGATATTTTGAAAGACATGGTTGCTTGTTGATATGCTTGAGTATCTAAATTATTATGTCAAAACTAGACTATTGCTTTGAATCACATAAAAGTCCAAATGTCCATGCCATGAAGAAAAGAATATGATATGACATGATAAACAACACTCCACATCAAAAAAATTGTTTTATCACTTACCTACTCGAGGATGAGCAGGAGTTAATCTCGGGGATGCTGATACGTCTCCAATGTATCTATAATTTTTGATTAATCCATGTTGTTTTATTAACAATCTTGGATGTTTTATAATCATTTTATAGTCATATTATCATTTTTGGTACTAACTTATTGACATAGTGCCAAGTGCCAATTGTTGTTTTCTGCATGTTTTTTACATTGCGGGAAATCAATATCAGATGGAGCACAAATGCCGCACCAATTTACGATGATTTTTTATGGGCCAGAAGGAACACAACGGGCCCTGGTTGCACCTGGGGGGACTCCCGAGGAGGAGACAACCCACCATGGCGCGCCAGGAGGCCCAGGCGTGCCCAGGTGGGTTGTGCCCACCTCGGGTGCCCCCTGGACCGACTCTTTGCTCTATAAATACCCCAATATTCCAGAAACCCTAGGGGAGTCGACGAAATTTTCATCCAGCCGCAGAGTCCAGAACCACGAGATCCAATCTAGACACCATCACGGAGGGCTTCACCACTTCCATTGGTGCCTCTCCGATGATGCGTGAGTAGTTCTTTGTAGACCTTCGGGTCCGTAGTTAGTAGCTAGATGGCTTCCTCTCTCTCTCTCTCTCTTGATTATCTATACAATGGTCTCTTGGAGATCCATATGATGTAAGTCTTTTGGCGGTGTGTTTGTTGGGATCTGATGAACTTCGTGTTTATGATCAGTTATATCTTTTTATATCCATGAAAGTTATTTATGTTCTTTGATCTCTTATATGCGTGATATCTTATAGCCTTGTATTTCTTCTCCGATATTTGGGTTTTGTTTGGCCAACTTGATCTATTTATCTTGCAATGGGAAGAGGTGCCCCGTAGTGGGTATGACCTTACGGTGCTTGATTCCAGTAACAGAAAGGGAACCGACACGTATGTATCATTGCTACTAAAGATAAAAAGAAGGGATTCATATTTGCCGCAATAGATAAATGGATCTTGTCTACATCATGTCATCGTTCTTATTGCATTACTCCGTTTTTTCATGAACTTTATACACTAGATGCATGCTGGATAGCGGTCGATGTGTGGAGTAATAGTAGTAGATGTAGGCAGGAGTCGGTCTACTAATCTTGGACGTGATGCCTATGTAATGATCATTGCATGGATATTGTCATGATTATTTGAAGTTCTATCAATTGCCCAACAGTAATTTGTTCACCCACCGTTTGCTATTTTTCTCGAGAGAAGCCACTAGTGAAACCTGAGGGGCCCGTGCCTTCTTTCTCATATATTTGCCTTGCGATCTACTTTTTCCTTGCGTTTATTTTCAGATCTATTAAACCAAAAAATACAAAAATACCTTGCTGCAATTTATTTGTTCCGCAGTCTATTTATCAAATCTACAAATTTACCTCACGTCCTTCGCCTATCTTGAGGCGACGTACCCCGAAAGGGATTGACAACCCCTTTAACACGTCGGGTTGCGAGGTGTTGTTATTTGTGTGCAGGGGCTGTTTACGTTGTGTTGCTTGGTTCTCCTATTGGTTCGATAACCTTGGTTTCATATCTGAGGGAAATACCTAGCACCGCTGTGCTGCATCATCCCTTCCTTTTTGGGGAAATACCGACGTAGCTTCAAGCAACATCACCTCTCCCCTGCTCCACTCTGAGGTCGCCACCACTCACCATCTCTGAGGGTGCCGCTGTTGACCTCCCTGTCGCCATGACTTCCTAGAATGACGAGGAAACAAGCTCTGACGATGACTGCGAGGCCATCAGCATGGACATGGGAATTATGGTAAGTTAATTCCTTGCCACCGATGGTTAGGGTTAGGGTGAAAATGCTAGTCTACAGCCATGGATCTTGCTTAGTTTAGGGTTATTGTTGTCTCTGTGATATGGATCTCGATTTGTGAGGGTGGGGGTTAGTTGTAGGTTTGAGGTAATTTATGGTTCATCTTTCTACAGTGTTAGGGTTCATGCTGATTTGGGATGTATGTAGTGTGTAGGGTTAACCAACAGTTCAAATTGTGGAGCCTCTTTTAGTGATTGAACCAGTGTTGATTTCGATTTTTTGGTTGCAGGAGGAACCAGACACCATTGTTGAGCCACTTTTCTATGGCCAACTTGAGCTTTCTGAAACCAAATGCATTCTGCACCACAAGAGGCCTGTTAAGTTAGTGGCTTTTGAAGGCCCTATAACAGGAAGGCGTTTCTATAGCTGCCCAGTCCAGGTTAGATATGAATTATGTGGATGTTTCAGTGCAACACATGATGCAACTTGTTATTTCACTTATATTTTTCTTTGTTACTTTGCAAACATAATCATGCATTGTAATAACTTACCATATCTCATTTATGTTATTCATTGTTACAAAATTTCAAGTAAACCATGGCAGTGAAATAAGCTAATCATGGGATTGTAATCTTATCATATTTACAAATGCAGGAAAATGGTGTGAATTGTGGTGTTGTAGAGTGGGTTGATGGGCCTTGTCCTCCTATTCTTCAGAGATGTTTGTGCAAGCTATGGGAAATGTTCCATGAGCAGAACTGTGGAAGGGTACTTGACAAGGAGAAGTTTGAGAAGGAGTTGGCCAAGGTTAAGACTGAAAATGACAGGGAGTTGGCCAAGCTTAAGACTAAAAATGACAAGCTTTGCATTGAGTACACTAAGCTTATTGAAGATGTATCCAACATGTTTGATTGGCAGGATGGTAGGGTGGACAAGAAGGTGTACCAGAAACAAGTGGAGGAGGAAGAATTTGAGAAGAAGAGGAAGGAGGTAGAGGAGAAAGCTAAGTTGGAGGTGCAGATGGAAAAGCTTAAACTTGCAAAGGAGCAAAGGTGCATTTTGCAGAGCCAAGCTGATATCATCAAGAACACCAGGAAGGCTATGAAGGATGTTGAAGTTGAGAGAGATCTTCTTAAGAAGGAGAAGGCAAAGCTTGAACAAGTTGTTGCTGAGCTGCTGAAAGATGGGTATGGCAGCAAGGAGAAGTTAGAGAAAATCAAGGCCATCCTTGAGTCATGAAGTGTTGTGAAATGGTGATGAAGTACATCCAAGGCCTATATATAAGGATGTGGCCTAACTTTCTCAAGTGATTATATGGGTGTACATTTGGGGGGAATATGAAGTTAACCTAGGATTTGGCACTGCATTTGAACTTTAATGTCTTATGTAAGAACCATATTTGCTATGTTCGTAAGTATGTTGTAATGGATCTTCAATGCTACGGCATTAAGTGTTGTAATGGATCTTATATGTTGTTGGCCTCTAGTCTCTATTAATATTATATGTTATCTATATATTTATGTACAGGGGTATTGGGCTTAGTGGGCCACTAGTCTCGAACCAAATGAAACTGACATAGGCCTACTAAAACCCACCCCCTCCACCACTATCAATATAAACCCCTCCCCACCCACCCTTTCCCAACCACTCCAGCAGCCGCCACCCACAACAAACCCTAGAGATGGATCCTGACATGAACATGGGAGATGTAACAGAGGAGGAGGGAGAGGCCGTGGAGGTGAGGCCTCCAGCAGCACAACAGAGGAGGAGGAGGCGTAGACAAAGGGCATAGGAGGCTGCCCAGGACGAGCAGCAGCTTGAGTACAACCGCTGGCTTGCCGAGAAGGTGTTGGAGAAGTGCAATGCTGAAGAGCTTGAGCTTGTTTTCCCTGGTGGCACAAGAAGGAGTTTCAATCACATCATGTCTTGGGCGAGGAGAAGAGCAGTCATGGCTCCTCATCCAGCTACTACGGCTAAGTGGGATCATTTCTTCGAGCGTTATGACTGATCTGTCAATCTCATCCGTCCATCCATCTATCTATTTATCTATCTATCTATCTATCTATCTATCTATCTTGGTGTTCTATGTAAGATCTGGTGTTCTATGTAAGATTTGGTGTTCTATGGAGTACTCTATTCTATGTAATAACTGGTGTTTTATGCTACTCTGAATCTGTGTATCTATCTATTTATGCAACTCTGAATCAATGTATGATACTAGGTGATTGAACCTAAGATTGAACAGAACATATGTATGCCGTGGATCTGAAATTTACTGACTGAATTAACTGACAGAAGATACACTGACTGAATCATTACAGGAATGACTGTCTGAATGAACAGAGTGAATATCTCTGAAACAAAATAAAGTATAGTTATTACAAACCATCGTAGTTCAACTGGCTAAATAACTCTGAACAAAATAAAGTATAGTCATTACAAACGATAGTAGACCCAAATCCGTCCATATTTGTTCACTGACATAAACAGAACCATGCCAAATAAACTCAAGTTCAGACATAGACATGCTAGTTATCACTTGCATAAAAGTAGTCTTTCAACCTCCCACTTGGCTTCCTGATCCTCTTTGACCCATCCTGGACAACAATTGAAGTTGATTGCCTTGGTGCAATGAATGCTCTTCTCTGGGCACTTGAAGACCTGGTGTTCTTTGCTGGAGAAGTTGTAGATGGCTGGTGTTCTTAGCAGGAGAAGAAGTGTTAGCTGCAGAAGAAGTGTGAGTCCTACTCCTCTTAGCTAGTGGTCCTTGTGCTGTTGTTGCTGGAATAGTTGAAGCAACCCTTTTATTTGCCCTAGAAGGAGCAACTGGAGCTGGTGAAGGTGAAGAAGTTCTAGCTCTTGCTCCAGCTGGTCTTGGTTCAGGTGCAGTAGCAGCAGGTACTCTTGGAGGCCTCTGAGCATTTGTAGCCATAGAAGAACCAGCTTGAGAGTAATTTGCTCTATTTTCCTACACAATTAAGAAACATTGTAAGAAATTTAACAATGAAGTGAGACAATGAAATGAAATGAAACATGGCCTCAAATGATCTAGTGCTTGTTCATCCTCATCTAAAACATAGGCTTCAAATGGTCACCACAATTGTTGAACCTATGGCATTGCTTCTTGCAATTGCTACATGTGACAGTACCAATTATTGAGGTGTCCTTTTTTGCTGGCACCTCAAATACACCTTTCCTCCTGGCAGTTTGCTTTTGGCCCTTCTTTTTGTGAACACTGGTGGAAATTTGTCATGTCCGAGTGTATGAGGCCAGTGGTCAGAACCTGGAACTGGGAAAATTATATGCTTGTATGTTTCACAGTACATGGGCTTCTTGAAGAAATCATTTACAAAGTCTTCAGGATGTAGCTTCACTTTCTGCATTGCAGCAATGGCATGACTGCAAGGCACAACTATCATGCCCTACTTACTACAGTCACAGGTATGGTTCTTTAAGTTAACACAATATGTGTTTTCAGAACTACTAGTAACTTGCCAGATGCCTGGACCTGCAATGCATACATCACAATACTTAGCCCACTTCTTGCCTTCTTCTAAAATTTCTGAGTAGCTTGGTGTGATCTCCCATCTGCATGACTTTGTTTTCTCTCTGATTTTCTGAAACTTGATCATCAACTTTGTTCTTATGCCCTCCAACATAGTCCCGATTGGCTTGTTCCTAACATCCAATATCATCCTGTTGAAAACTCCACTTAGGTTGTTAACAACCAGGTCAGTTTTGCAAACAGTATCCATTTTATATCTTGCCCATGTGTGGTCTAGTATCTATGACAACCACTGCCAAGCCTCAAAACTTTCTTTCTTCAAATTTTCCGTCCCTTAATCATGACCATTCTTAGTGAAGGAATAGGCAGCCTGATCTAAGTGCTTCTTGAGTTCCTCTCCTCTAAAACCAGCATATTGGAAGTTGCCATATATATGTCTAAGACAAAACCTCTCTGGGGAGTCAAGGAATACATCCTTGATTGCATTCAACAATCCCCGTTAATTATGATGGCTAAGTATGATGGTAAGTTTAAAGTGTGGTGGTCATGAGTAGTGGAGCACATACCTTTTGCCTGTGAGACATAATTGTGTACTTGCCAAACTTGTTCCCGCTTCCAATAACAGTTCTCAGCTATGTGAGAAACCATATACAATTGTCTATCTCTTCCTTGTCAACAACACCAAATGCAATGGGGAAGACATTGTTGTTCCCATCCCTGCCTGTAGCTTCCAATATTTGTTGTCCAGTGTTGAGCTTGATGAAGCAACCATCTAAACCTGAAAATATGATCACATTAGTTGTAAAAAACATGAATGCAACTATCTTAGATAAATGTGTAAGGATCATGTACCTATAAATGGCCTGCATCCATTTAGAAAGCTCTCCTTGCATGCAAAAAGGCAGTAGAACATGTAGTGAAACATGGGGGTAGGAGCTGGATTTTCTAGGTCCTCTTTTGTTGTCACTATGCATCTACTGCTTGGATTAGTATCTAGCACACACTATAGATAGTATCTTAGTCTGTGATATTGTAGTTTGTGATCTCCTTGCACAACTTCAACTACTTGCTTCCTTTCCCTATATGCCAAGTTTTTTGGCACATGAACACCAAATGTTTTCTTTGTGTATGTCATAATTTCTCAACACCAGCTCCAGGGTTTGATCTAATGGTATCCTCACAAACCTTGGCAACCCAATTGACTGTAACCTTGGTGCTCTCTCCACTTGCTCCACAAGTGTGATCCAAATTCATCTTCTTGATGCTGAAAGTTGACTCATTAGCTATTCTAGAGGCCATTGTGTAAAACTCACAATGTTGCTGTCTATCAGAGCACCAAGCAATAACCCTAGTTGGTTCATTTCTGTGGTACTCAAAAATCATAAGTGTCCTTACATAGAAATTTATTAGTGCTTATCTGAACTCCACGACATTTAGGAAGCACAAATGCAATGCAAACAGGTCATGTGCATCACGGAGTGATGGATCATACCACCTCCTCTCCTTCCTCTTCTTCAACCTACTCTTCCTACCAGAAGGCAACCTTGGAACTTGTTCTTCATCACTAAGGCCAAAATCACCTAGAAAGCAGTATTCATCAGGTTCAGGCACAAAATCTTTAAACTTGCTGTGTTCAGGATCACTGTGTGACTTGCTAGTTGGGCTTGGTTTTCTGACAGGCTTAAGCTTCTTTGCTCCTTTCTCTAGTACAACTGAAGGTTCTTCATGTTCAGAAAGGATTTGGTCTTCCTCCCAAAACTCAGATGGTTCTGAGTTTGCTCCACAATAGTGCTCTGAAGTATCTTCCTCTTCCCTAGGCTTATGACTTGTCCCTGTGCCAGCCTCATCTTCACCCCTAGACCAAGCCTTGTATGATATTTCGTGCCCTCTGTAATCACCCCTAAAAAACTCAAAATCTGAAGAAGATTTGTCCATCTCATCTTCATCTTCATCTTCATCTTCATCATCTTCTACTTCTACATCTTCTTCTTCCACAACATTTTTCCCCTTGTTGAAATTACAACTCTGTTGTGTGTTAAGATAGGGCTCCTCAGGAATTACTGGTGGCATAGTTGCAATATGGAGTGGATACAGGACACCTTGTTGGGAAACACTATAAACAACTTGCTCCCAACATTACCAATGGGAATCTGTTCCTCAAGCAAGATGTGATCCATATTAACATCTGCTGGGCTTGGATTAGTAGCCTTTCTGAGAGTGATGTTCAGGAGCTTCTTATCAACAAATAAGTCAAGCATTTCCTTTAATGCCTCCTCACTATCTAGGACCTCCACCCCTTCCAAGCACTTTCCCTCTTCCTTTACATAAGTCAGAAAGGCATCCATTCCATACCCCTCCAATTCAACCAATGCTAATATGATCAGATAACCGATATCTGAAGAAACTGAATACTTTCTCTCCATATTATCTGTTCCTTGAAAATGTAGCCTCATGTCCCAAATCTCATCATCTAGCTGTAGGAGATTAAATTGACAAACAATTATTTTTCAAGTAACTGAAGCTTAAAACAATGACCAACTGCACTGAACATTACTAAAATGCAGTAGCATGCCAACAAAATGAAGCTTCAAGTAACTGCACTACCTTCTAACCCTAATTAAAGTACTTGTTTCCTAACAAAAATTATCATTTTCTCACCCTAATTTTTAAATTTGAACTAAAAGTATGAATGGTACTGAAATTTCTTACCTCACTCCACCAAACGACGGCGCCCACCTGTGGCCGCCATCTGGATCCGTGTGGATGCACTTCGCCACCGCCCTAGCCATGCGGACTGCCGGATCTAAGCTCCCCGGATCTACCGCTGCGCTGGGAAGCTCGAGCTGCCTAGCCATTTCTCAACCTCTGAATGTCCACCGTCCTCCTGGCCCGTTACGCCTTGGCTCAAAACCTCGCCGTCGACGGCATTTGGTTGCGGCGCCGCCATCGCCCACCTAGGTCACTGCGGGGGAGAGGAGAGGGAGAGTGAGAGGGGGCGTGACCCGGCTGGCTCCTTTGGTTTCGACCGGACCGGTCGGGCTAACGGCCGTCAACGGCTGCGCCGTGAGCACGCGTGGCCACCTGGCCTGACCGGTGGGTCCAGCACGTCAAAAAAACGGTTCAAACGCTAGTGTCTGAGGTTTTGGGTTTTTTGAAACAGCCGACTGCGCGACTGGTAGTTTTCTGAGAAAATTTGAAATCTGGTAGTTTTCTGGAAGAACCTATTCGAAAAGAGAAATGCCTTCAATTTCAGCAAGCGTTTATACTCACTGGTCTACAAAAGCCTCCGGCCCCAGCCCCAGGCCTGCAGAAAATCTGGTAGTTTTCTGGAAGAACCTATACTCACTGGTCTACAAAAGCCTCCGGCCCCTCACTTCTGCAGTACTTGCTACTACCACTCTACCAGTCCTCGAGGTTGTGAATCTAAGCAACGAGCAGGTGAGGATTTCGCTTCTTTCTACCTAGATGTTTCCTTGAGTGTTTCTTTCATCCCTCGGGGCATTTTTCTTGGTGTACCTGTTGCTGAGTGATGCTCTGCCTGCTATTTCTGTGCTCCTGGGTTCTTGCATATGCACGTCTGTTTCTTAGCCAGTTCTTCGTTCTGTAGAAAACGACGGCATGCCTCGTTGCGCAGTAGTTTGATTTTCGTTACTATGGAACGGGGAGTATTGAGTGAATGGGTGAATCTCACCAGATATTTTCTCATGATAGAGGGATGGAGAAGCACATTACGAAGAAGGCGAGGACGACGGCGCCCGAAAAAGGGGGGAACCACCGTGCTTACACCGTCGAAGCGGACGAATTGGGATGTGACATCTGCTTCAGTCCTTTTGGTGATAAAATTTTCATGGTTAGTACTACTCAGCTAAATAGTGTATAAGTATGTTATGAGTACTCAACTCATTAGCATTTTCTCTGGCTTGTTGAAGTGCAAGAATGGGCATCCTGCGTGCGGAATCTGCAGCACCATCATGAAGCGCAAGTGCTACTGCTGCACCGAGCCCATCGGCGACATCCGGTGCCGGCCGCTGGAGAAGATCCTGGCGGCCATGACCAGGCCCTGCACCTATGTGAGCTACGGGTGCCAGAAAATCGTCAGCTACATCGATAGGCAGAGCCACGAGAAGGCGTGCTCCTACAGGCCGTACCACTGCCCGTTCGACGGCTGCACCTACCACGGCCTGCAGCTGTACAACCACATACATGACCGCCACGCCGCGTCCGCCGTGGTCGTGCGCGGCGGCAGCCGGAGCTTGGCCGTCAAGCTGAAGAAAAAGGCGCCCTTCAGCGTGCTCCTGCACCGCGACTGGGCAAGCGTCTTCCTCCTGCTCAATAATGGCGGCGACGTCCCGTCCGGGCGCTCGCTGTCGCTCGTCTGCATGAGCCCTCGTTGCGCAGTTGGGTACAAGTTGGAGCTGAAGAAGTGGTGGAGCGACCCGGGTGCGCCCATTCTGTGGAGCTCCGGGGTTGCGCCCTTGGTCCGGCGGCTGAAGGATTTCCGGGCCAGAGGGTTCCTGTTCGTGCCCAACTCCTACTGGGACTCCTCCGACAGCGTCTCGGTGACGGTGCATCTCACAGACGGCAGGCTCCATGGGTGACGCTGCACGCCGGCCAGTTTGGTTGGTTGATGGCTAGCTAGCTAGCTCGTGGTGTTCTGGTCAAAAACAAGCACAGTGGAGTAGTAGTTGTTAGTTCCTTTTGCCCTCTGCTAGGAAGACTTAGTTTGTGCCAGCTGCCCGTCTATGTGATGTTAGTTCCATGTTCGAGCCTTCAATTTCAGCAAGCGTCTGCTCCTGAAGTTGATCTATCTATGTTGGCGTGTTAGCCGTGTTATGTTTGCTGCTTTTGCTGTGCCCACTCTTTCATTGAACTTATCTGTGATGCTCTCTGCTCTGTCCCCAACTTGGGTTTGTGCTGTTTCGAGGGGATTCCTTGGAGCAAATGTGAGCTGCTGAGTGATTCATTAGTAGCACAATTTGTATACTTGTACGTGAGAACAATACGCTTTACTTTACAGTTGATTTAAACAAATTAGGCCACACTAGCCAAACTCATGGGCAAACTCATCCATCTAGCCTATAGCATAATGATATACTCTCCGCAGACGATCCCTGATTGTTACCGATGTTACCACAGGCCTGGGGCTGGGGCCGGAGGCTTTTGTAGACCAGTGACACGTGCACCGGTGGTGCACGACGTGAGAAGTCCACCGGACTCGAGGGAGCACCGGTTCACCTCGAGGGTTGCTCCAAGCCCAGAAAGAAATTAATCACAGGAAGCTGTTGTCATGTCAGTCACTTCGTGAGCACTCTCTCTGGCTGGAAACCGGAGCTATCGTGGGCTACGTGGCGCTTTAATACACTGTTGTCACACTTCTATCACGTCGCGTGTGATCTGTGCACGGCACCGCTGATGCGGTGATGAGTGACCGGGAACAGTCGATGGATGTGGACATGCTCCATCGGTGAGTCATGGATCTGCACGCGACTGCCGGCCGGTTGCATGCAAAGCATCTCTAGCAGATTCCTTAAAATTACAAACTGTAAAACTGAGATACGAATAAAAAAATGCATTTTAAATATACAATTTTCGCTACGGTCGAACAGACACTGTAAAACAAACTGTAAAATTGAGATAAAAGCTTCTTCCTCTAGTCCCGCCGCTGTCGCCCTTTCCCCAGTCGGCCGCGCCCAACCCCGCCAGCCGTGCCCCGTCGCCTGCCGGTCGCGCCCCATCTCTTTCGGCCGCGCCCCATCATCACGCCGACCGCGCCCCATCACCACGCTGGCCGTGCCCAGCCTCGCCGGCCACGCCCCGTCGCCCCCGCCGTCCGCGCCTTGCTCTATTGCCAGCCGCGCCGGCCGAGCCGTGCCCCTTTGCCTGCCGTGCCGGGAGGATTCCGGTGGCCAGGCTGAGATCATGGGAGGCCACGGCGATGTCGAGCTCGTCTAATTCGAACCGGCAACGACCGATTGCGGCATCTAGCGGCCTTTTTCGATGTGCGGTGATGAATTGCGGCGAGTTTAGGGCGGATTTCGTTTCGACAAAATCCGCGGCGGCGTGTTTGCTCCGACGAGGTTTGACCGGTATACCCCCCCCCCCCCCCTCCCCCGAATTCGGCCTTCCAACCTTCAAAGATAAGGGTTTCTGGTGTGCATTTTCGGTGGCCCTTCAAAACTTTACGGGTAGGACCACTTTTAAGGTTTCTGTTCTGCACACTTTTTTCCATCAAACTGTATAATGCAAAAAAAATACGGGTTTGACCACTTGTACGGGTCTGCTATAGATGCTCTTGACGGACATCGGCCCAAGAGCAATTCCAACGCGTGGACTGGATGCGTGTTTAGTCTTTTTTTTTTGTCTGTCTGAATCTGTTGCCCGTTCGTCGTGCGCACCTTTTTGTATTGGACCGGTCCTCATGACCGGTCTGCCGAGTTCTTTTACAAATATATAAAATTTTGCCCCTGGCTCACAAATTTAAATAAAATAAAAATGAGTGTGTCTAGGGCACATCTAGATGTGTTATAGTTATTGCACATCTAAGTGAGTGAATCAAGTATAAAGAGGGAAAGAAAAAAGAAAAAAAAAATCCACACGAATCTCGATGTAAAATCAATGACATATTACTTAGATATACAATACTCTTGGCATATCTAGATGTACTTTAGCAAAACTGAATAAAAATACCTTATAGCTTCATAATAACCAAATAAATATGACATAATTTACAAGCCAAATAAAAATTAAATACATTAAAAAAATATAGCCGATACATCTATTGACTGCCAACGTGAGCCCGCATATGTTCAATCAAATCGTCTTGCGGTTGAATATGGATTTCCCAATCACACATCTGATGATGAAATTCGGTGACTGCAAACGTTACCGCGCCGCTCCTCAATGCTCATGCATAACATTGTCACCTTGAAACCAAAACCCTTGGTTCCAGTAGGATACCTCGGGCGCTTATCCTTTACGATCATATTGTGCATAATCACGCACGCAATCATCACCTCCCACAACTTCTTGTGCTTCAAGTTCCAGCAGGATAACAAACAATACCCCATCGAGATTACAGAACACCGAAGGCACACTCCACCTCCTTCCTAGCACTCTCTTGCTCTTGGGCAAATATCTTCATCTTCTATCCTGCAGGGTGAGGGATTGTCTTCACAATAGTAGTCCCCTGAGGATAGATCCCGTCATCTAGGTAGTATTCTTTGCTGTAGTGATGGCCATTGATCTCAACACTGACTTTCGGGCAGTTGCCTTCTACAAGCCTTGCAAACACAGGAGAGCATTGAAGCACACTGATATCGTTGTGAGATCCCGCAATGCCAAAGAAAGAGTGCCAAATCCAGAGATGTTGTGAGGCCACGGCCTCAAGTATGACAATGCAGGATTTGACATGGCCTCTATACTGCCCCTGCCGGGTCAAAAGACATTTCTTCCACTCCCAATGCATACAATCTATTCTACCAAGCATCCCCAGAAATCCGCGACTGGCATTCATCGCCAACAAATCGGGCTATATCTGCAACATTTGGCTCTCTCTAGACTCCTGGCCAAACACTATAACAGCCTTGCAGAACATATACAAGGAGTCCAGGCACGTCGACTCACTCATTCGGACATACTCATCAATGAGATCATCGGAAACTCCACATGCAAGCATCCGAATAGCTGCAGTGCATTTTTGCTAAGAGGAGAAGAAATCTTTCCCACGCATCCTCTTTGCACTCGAAATATTTATCGTACCCCACCACCCCCTTTCGGATACGGTTGAACACATGTCTAGACATACGGAAACTGGGACGGAATAGGTGGTGTTTGAAGAGTGGGTTGAGGGTCTTGAAGTAGTCCTTCCAAAATAGGAAATTGCCACTCTCTCGATTTCAGTTCAACGCTGGAGTGTGCCCTGGGATCGAGCCCCTAAACATCGGTCGCTCACTACTAAGGTGGTCATGGACGACCAACACAACTGCCATAAGCTCCTCATTGTCGGGTGAAGAATCATGCGAGTCACAAATGAAATTGTGGAAAAAGAACTCGTCAGCGCAATCTATATGTACTGTAACTTGTGAGCCGCGTCGTACAGTAGAGATAAGTATTTCTATTAGTTAAGAACCAAGGTTATCAATTCAGTAGGAGAACCACGCAATACCTCGTGAACAATACTTACACACAAAATAACAAATACTTGCACCCAAGGGAAACAAGGATTGTCAATCCCTTGGCGGTTAATTATAAGGATCAAATCTCGAAGTGATACATAGATAAACAAAACCCCAAAAGAAAATAAAGGTAAATAAATTGCAGCAAGATATTTTTGGATTTTAATATATGATAAAGATAGACCCGGGGGTCATAGCTTTCACTAGAGCCTTCTCTCCAGAACAAAAAGCATACGATGGATAAATGAATTATTGTTGGGCAATTGATAGAAAAGCGCATATTCATGACGATATCCAAGGCAATGATCATGTATATATGAATAACGTCCAAGACAAGTAGACCGACTCCCACCTGCATCTACTACTATTACTCCACACATCGACTGCTTTCCAACATGCATCTAGAGTATTAAGTTCATAAAGAACGGAGTAATGCCTTAAGCAAGATGACATGATGTAGACAACGTAAACTCAATCAATAAACCCATCTTTTCATCCTTAAAGGCAACAATACAAATACGTATCTTGTCCCTTTCTGTCACTGGGATATAGAGCACCGCAAGATTGAACCCATCACAAAGCACCTCCCCCATTGCAATATAAATCAATCTAGTTGGCCAAACCAAACGGATAGATCGGAGAGAAAAGAAAGCTATAACAATCATGAATAAAGGAGTTCAGAGAAGACTCAAATAATATTTATAGATAATCTGATCATAAACCCACAATTCATTGGATCCCAACAAATACACCGCAAAAGAAGATTTCATCGAATAGATCTCCAAGAACATCGAGTAGAACATCATATTGAAGATTAACGTGAGAGAATAAGCCATCTAGATACTAGTTATGGACCCGTAGGTCTGTGGTAAACTATTCACACATCATCAGAAGGACAACAAGTTGATGTACAAGGTTAGAAGCCCTTTGTGATGGATTCCCCATCCGACAAAGTATTGGAAAAGGCCTCCACATGGGATCTCTCGAGAACTGAAACTTGAGGCGGCGAAAAAAGTATTTTGGGTGGCTACCTGTTGGTTTAGAGAATTTATAGAGTTGGAATTAGGTCAAACAGAGGAAGGAGGGGGCCCACAAGCCACATTGGTGTGCCTACCCCCAGGGTGCGCCCATGTGCCTTGTGGCCTAATCCTTCACCTTCTAGCCTCCTTCCGAAGCTTCTAGGGTCTCTTATGTCTAGAAAGAAATTGTCAAAAAGTTTTGTGGCATTTGGAGTTCGTTTGGTACAGAATTCCTGGAAAACCAAAAACATGCAAAAAAAACATCATCTGACACTTGGCACTAAGTTGATATGTTAGTCCAAAAAAATGTGATATAATATTGCATATAAAACACCCAAGATTGATACTATAACATCATGGAACAATAAAAAAAATTATAGATACGTTGGAGACGCAAGCATCCGCAAGCTTAATTTTTGCTCGTCCTCAAGTAGGTAAATGATAAAAACAGAATTTTTGATGTGGGATGCTACCTAACATGTTTCATCATGTAATATTTCTTTTATGGAATGAATATTTAAATCTGAATGATTTAAAGCAATATTCTATAATTTGACATAAAGATATCATTAATCAAGCATACCAACAAATAATCATGCCTTTCAAAATATCAATGCTAAAGAACGCTATCCCTACAAAATCATATAACCTTGTCATGCTCCATCTTCTTAACACAAAGTATAAATCATGCACTACCCTGGTGTTAGCCTAGAAATTGGTTCATACTTTTTAATGCGCTTCAGCTTTTTCAACCCTCACGCGATACATGAGTGCAAGCCATGGATATAGCACTATGGGAAGAATCCAGAAACAAGAATGATGGAAGAAACCCCGGATCCTCAGAGATCAGACGATTCTGGCCATTATATGTGTTTTCTTGATGCATTATGGCCGTTGGATCGACTCACCGGAGTACTTGGCCGTCGGATCGAACCCATTCCCCTATAGTAATGGATAGTAATGATTTCCCCGCGCTATTGCTTACTCCGGCCGTCTCGACCAAGTCTCGCTGACGTGTGGGGTAACTCGCATGTGAGCCGCATTTGTCAGTGACCGTATTTGGCAATGTGTTCTATGCAGTCCATCGGTGTTGTCCAGTGGGCAAATATCTTCTGCCACCGTCGATAATTACCATGACTCGCAGAGGGCATTTTTGGTTTTTCATGTCTTTGCCCTATGTGTGGTGGACGCTGATGACCCACAAGTATAGGGGATCAATCGTAGTCCTTTCGATAAGTAAGAGCGTCGAACCCAACGAGGAGCAGAAGAAAATGACAAGCGGTTTCCAGCAAGGTAATTTCTACAAGTATTGAAATTGTTGTTAGCAAGTTGTTTGATAGCAAGATAATTTGTAACAAGTGACAAGTAGCAATAGTAACAATAGGTGCAGCAAGATAGCCCAATCCTTTTGTGGCAAAGGACAGGCCGGAATGATCTCTTATAATAGGAAATGCATTCTTGAGGATACAAGAGAATTTCATTTAGTGACTTTCATCATGTTGGTTTGATTCGCGTTCGCTACTTTGAATTTGATATGTAGGTGGACCGGTGCTTGGGTGCTATTCTTACTTGAACAAGCCTCCCACTTATGATTAACCCCCTTCGCAAGAATCCGCAACTACGAAAGAAGAATTAAGATAAAATCTAACCATATCATTAAGTGTGTGGATCCAAATCAGCCTCTTATGAAGTAGTGCATAAACTAGGGTTTGAACTTCTGTCACTCTAGCAACCCATCATCTAATAACTACTCCACAACGCATTTCCTTAGACCCAAATATGGTGAAGTATCATGTAGTCGACGTTCACATGACACCACTAAGGGAATCACAACATACATATCATCAAAATATCGAACGAATATCAACTTCACGTGATTACTTATGACAAGATTTCTCCCATGTCCTCAAGAACGAAATTAACTACTCACAAAGCATATTCATGTTCAGGATCACAGGGGTATTAAATAGCAAAATGGATCTGAACATATTATCTTCCACCAAATAAACCAACTAGCATCAACTACAAAATGTAATCAACACTACTAGCAACCCACAGGTACAAATGTGAAGTTTTGATACAAATATTGAATACAAGAGATGAACTAGGGTTTGAGATGAGATGGTGCTGGTGAAGATGTTGATGGAGATTGATCCTCCCACGATGAGAGGGTTTTTGGTGATGACGATGGCTTCGATTTCCCCCTCTCGGAGGGAAGTATCCCCGGTGGAATCTCTCCGCCGAAGAGAAAAAGTGCTCCTGCCCAAGCCCCGCCTCGAGACGGCAGCGCTCCGTCCCGAAAGTCCTCTCCTTATTTTTTCTAGGTCAAATGATGTTATATACCAGAAGATGGTCGCTAGAAGTGGTCCAGGGGGCCACTACCTGCAAGGGCGTGTCTGGGGGGAGGGGTTGGGCGCGCCCTGATGTCTTGCGGGCACCTGGATGGCCTCCTCCAGTATATCTTCTCACCAGGCACGCCCTAGAGGGGCGCCCTATGAGCTTGTGAGCCCCGTAGCTCCTCTAACCCTAATCTTTGCTTTATAAATACATAAATATTCCCCGTACATCAGAGGGCAGACCAAACTTACTTTTTCGCCGCCGCAAGTTTTAGTCCTCGTGAGATCCCATCTGGAGGCCTTTGCCGGTACTCCACCGGAGCGGGATTCGAACACGGAGGGCATCTACATCAACCTTGCTGCCCTTCCGATGATGTGTAAGTAGTTTACCACAGACCTACGGGTCCATAGCTAGTAGCTAGATGGCTTCTTCTCTCTCTTTGATTTTTAGTACAATTTTTTCCTCGATGTTCTTGGAGATCTATTTGATGTAATCTTATTTTGCAGTGCGTTTTTGAGATCCGGTGAATTGTGGGTTTATGATCAGATTATCTATGAATATTATTTTGAGTCCTCTCTGAACTCTTTTATGCATGATTAAGATAGTGTTGTATTTCTCTCTTGTCTATTGATTTGGTTTGGCCAACTAGATTGATTTTTCTTGCAATGGGAGAGGTGCTTTGTAATGGATCAATCTTACGGTGTCCTCACCCAGTGACAGATGGGGTAGCGAGGAAAGTATTTGTATTGTTGCAATTAAGGATAAAAAGATGGGGTTTATTCATATCGATTGGATCTATCCCTCTACATCACGTCATCTTGCTTAAGGCATTACTCCTTTCTTGTCCACTTAATACACTAGATGCATGTAGGATAGCGGTCGATGTGTGGAGTAATAGTAGTAGATGCATGCAGGAGTCGGTTTACTTGTCATGGACATGATGACTATATTCATGATCATTGCCTTGGATGTCGTCATAATTATTTGCTTTTCTATCAATTGCTCAATAGTAATTTGTTTACCGACCGTATGCGTTCTTTCAAGAGTGAAGCCTCTAGTGAAAACTATGCCTCCCCGGGTCTATTTTTATCATAATATTTTCAGATCTACAAAACCAAAAACACAAAAATATCTTGTTGCAATTTATTTACCTTTACTTTATTTTTCACTTTTATTTATCTTTTATACCTATCTTTATCGGATCCCATCTTTGCAAGTAACCAGGAAGAGATTGAAAACTTCTTTATCGCGTTGGGTGCAAGTATTTATTTTTTTGTGTAGATGCAACTATGGGTGACTTGTGTGTTCTCCTACTGGATTGATACCTTGGTTCTTAACTGAGGGAAATACTTATCTGTACTTTGCTACATCACCCTTTTCTCTTAAAGGAAAAACTAACGCAAGCTCAGGAAGTAGCACCCATCAATTGATGTCAATGCAAGAAGTAGGCATTGTCATGCAACATACTCCCTCCGTCCGAAAAAGCTTGTCCCTCAAATAAATGTATGTAGCAAAAAGTTAGTGCTCGCTACATCAATTTGAGAGATAAGCTCGAGACAAGTTTTTCGGACGGAGGGAGTATGCACTAAAAGCTAATCCCTCCGTAAAAAAAATATAAGAGCGTTTAGATCACTAAAATAGTGATATAAGCGCTCTTATGTTTCTTTACGAAGGGAGTTTAACGTTGTGTTTGGATGTCTGTTTTGGAGGCCTCTGTATTGTATTGGTTTCAATTTCAATTCAGACAGCAAACCGTAATGGACATGAATACGAATTCGGTTGTTTGGATGTATATCGAATTGGCTTATGGAATCGTCCAGAGGTTTCAATACAGAATAGTGTTTGGATGTCAAACACTGGAATTGCATAGCAACATTACTATATGCATTAAAACAGTAGTTGTATGACAATAATTGGATGATTATATAGTAAAAGTTATCATCAATTATTCTAGAAATCGAGGATGACATCATATAATATTGACACAAAAACAATCAAAATTAATTTTACACAAACACAGTACAACACATATAGTTTAAATAGATGTCTCAAATTCTCACCAACACATAGTTCCAAATGTAACATCACAATTGTTCAAATAAGTTGAAGATGAACATTACATAGTTCCAAATGTAACAAACGAAATAGTTCAGATAGGTCCAAGTTTAACAAGACACACAGGAATCGTAACTATCATAACTTCAAGGCAATAATAGCAGCCAAGCCTTCCTCATCTGCATGGGCAGCTCCATTAGAGCTTCAAACAAGCACTCATTAAGCATCAACTTTCCATAAGAGTGCAACATGTCTACTTCTTCCAACTTTGGTATCAACTCAAGTGAAGCAAGTATTTCAGAAGTAGTAGTAACCTTTGGCAATGGAAGTGGATCAGTTGTCTTCAAAGCATCCTTAAAAGTAGTCCTCATTTCTCCAATAATGTACATAATGGAGTCACTTGTTCATTGTCTCTTTGGTACCATTTCTGGAGATATTTCAATTGGTTCTTCTAGATCTGCAGCATGCTCGGCACCTTCACCGTCCGCGTGATCATTTGAATATATGGTAGAGATGGCATCCTAGTGATTCACTACTTTGGTCTTGTAGGAAGCTAATGCTTTCTCTTTCTTATTAGCCTGCACAATACACCCATAAGAGAAGAGTAAAGTTCCTGCCTTATATACGAAAAAATAATTAAACCAATGCAAATGTATAGAGTTACCTCCAAATATTTAGTCCACACATGATCGCAATCAATGGATAGCTTATGATTGACCCAATCCCATCCAAAACCGCTTTGAGAAAGGATCTTGTCAATGACTTCAAATTGCTTGTCAAAAGTCCTAAGCCTTCCTAATATGTTGTCCTTCGCGATACTCTTATTGTACTTCTGCTTCACATTCTTGATAGCTATAGTGTACACATGTGCTTTCCATCCATTTTGTGAATGGTCACCCATGTTGTGATGATGATCAAGTACCTCAAGAATGGCAGTGTCCATCTCATCATCCCATGTGACATAATTTCTCTTTCTAGTAGCAGTTCCTTCAACCATGCTGCTGCAAAGAAAAACAATTTTGCACGAAGGAAAAAAGTATTTTGGGCCAAATAAATGCTGAATGAGTGCAAATTTTGAGAAAATCCATCATAATTTTGGGAAAATCCATATATATATATGTGTGTGTGTGTGTGTGTGTGTCTATATATATATATATATATATATATATATATATATATATATATATATATATATATATATATATATGAAGATGATGCATGTACAAAAGACCACACAAGGCACCATCATGGTCAGGCAAGCTATCACACAAAAGATAATCAGCAAGCTACCATCATCACCTAGGCACTACACAAAATGAGACAACCACCACCTAGGCACATCCACTAACTAATCCACCATCAATTAACTACTCCATCTCTAATTCAGCATGCCTGAGAAGGTATTCAGCATACATGTCTTGCGATAATTGTTGCCTAAAGTTGGTCCATTCATTAGTGACTTGAACAGATGTAATCAAGTCAGCGTTGTCCACGGGCTCATGTTGCAAATTTGCTAGGTCAGCATCAACTTCTTGCAGCAATAAATCATCCATCATATCCTTCCTATCCCTTGCAAAGTTGTGTCACACACAACAAGCACTAATAATTCGGATCTGCTATGGTTTATATTTAAATTAACATGTCTTGTAGTCCATACGTTATTCAACACCATATGGACACTTGTTACCTGGTCCTTTGTGTCAAAGAAAGATTGAATTCGTAGAATGAACCATTTTTTTCTTGCATAGGCCAAAAGTTCTCTCCACAACATTTCTAGCCCGAGAATGACGCAAGTTATACAACTCTTTGTCAGTTTGGGGTTGTTGTTGACTTGAGACCCACTCTTTCAAGTGGTACCTAGTCGATCTGAATGGAGCCAGAAAGCCAGGTCCATTGGTATAGCCAGCATCCACTAAGTAGTATTTTCCTATGTTGTACCAATTAGATTTAGCTAACATTAACACAAAAAGAAACGAAATGCCAAGAGAAAAAAAATCATACCATGAGGTATAACAAATGCATATTGACAATCGTTTATCGTTGCATCACGCAACACTCTGGAGTCAGATGTAGATCCCTCCCAGCCAGGTAGAACATAAAGAAATTCCATGTTGCAGTCAACAACGCCTAGCATGATAATGGTGATATCTTGCTTTCTGTTCCTATACCTCCCTTCGTCAGCCACAACGACAGAAACATCAACATGACACCCATCTAGTGCTCCCAAGGCATTTCCAAACCACTTCCATTTGTAATCATCCGGGAGTTCAATAGAAGGATCATGAAGCTTGATAAACTCCCCAGTTAGGGAAAGAATGGTTGTCAACACATTCGAGAAGTGCCTACACATAGTCTCTAAAGAACACTTGTAAGTGCCACGCAACACACTCATTTTAATACCATGTCCAACCACCAACAAGAACATAGCAACCTTTTCTTCTACAGTGACATATACGCTATCTTTCAAACCACACTTCATACGCAACATCGTGCAAAGATCATGAAAATTCCTTGGTTAAGCGCAACTCATCATAGCAAGTTACTTCTGACCCATTGTACATTTCTTTCAGCAAGTACTTCCTATGAACATATCGAAGCTCGTCGTCACTAAAGCATCCCAAACTCTTCGGTACTCTCTGAGTACTAAGATAAGCTAGGCCAAGACAAAATGACGCAACGTACATCGCTGTCAAGATGCTCCTTTTCCTTTTTCTTCTTTTGTTCTCTTCGGTAATCAATCAAATCCATTTGTGACATGATGCAGCTACAATGCACATATATCATGTTAACTTTGGACTAATTTCAATATAACCATGCATCATTCAACATATAATAGATGACCATATGCATCAGACCACCACAAGCATTGAAGGTTCACAAAATTGTATGACTAGAATGCATCAAATCACACATAAGCATGCATCAAATCCATCATAAGACAAGCATATGCATCAGACCGCCACAAGCATAGTTCACAAAATTGCATCATATTCATACCTCAGGTCGGCCTAGATGGCTTCCAAGTTTTAATCCAACCTGCAACAAGAGGATACATCAGTGGTCAGCAAATCATTGACAAAAGGGCTGGGAAGAAGAAGAAACAGATCAGGCTGCCTGGAGATAGGGAAGAAGGATGGATGAAGGGGCTGGCTTGAGCCACAGAAGAAGGGGCGGCCCAGGAGGTGGTGTGAGGGAGAGGAGATGTGCACCGACAGTGGGCCACCGCACGGCTGGAGAGGAAAGGAATGGCCGGCGCCGGAGGGGACTACTGCCGTTGGCTTCACATGCGATCTGGCCACGGCGAGCAGGGACGGCGAGAACAGGAAGGGGTAGCGCTGGAGGAGGGGAAGGGACGGAGGCAGAGGAAGAAGGGAAGGGTAGGTGGCGGCCATACCTACACCGTCGTGGTGGATCTGCAAGGGCGCCGTCATCGATCTGCCAGGCGGCGGTCTCCTTTCTCGAACAGCGTGTTTGGTTGGGGGTAATTAGATATAGGGAATGGGAATTGAATGGGAATTGAATGGGAATCTGGAAGGGCGCCGTCATCGATCTGCCAGGCGGCGACCGCACCCTAATAGAGCAACTAGTCCAGAAACCACATAAAATCTCGATCAGTATGCACTGAAACCACATGTAGTAGGATGTTAAATCGTACGGCATAGACCATAGGTTCGGCTAAACCATGGTCCTGAATCATGTTTCTCCACCAGCACATCATCAACATCTGATGCGGCACATGGGGCAGATCCGCTTCGCCTCCAGCCACCTCTCCACGCACCGCCCATGGAAGTTGTGTCCACACGGCGTCTTCTTCCATGCTCCGGCCACCACATCACTGTCCCGGCAGATCGGGCAATCGCTTCCGTCGACCGGTGGCTCCACCGTCTCCAGCGCTGCCAGTGGTACCCCGAAGTGGTGGCGTAGAACTTCGCGCAGTGCAGCAATGGCTTCTTCTCGGTCCTCTTCATCTTCCTCTTCTCCATCTTCTTCATCCTATTCATCACTATCCTCTTCCTCTCCATTCTCTTCATCATAGTCTTCTTCGCCCTCCTCCTCTTCTTCTTCGTCTTCATTGTCCTCCTCGTCGCCACCGGCCATGCTTGAGATGATGTTGGCCGTGTTGGCCGCAATGGAGGCACCGGACTGTTGTATCCCCGCAAAGCCGCAAAGGAGAACCTCACGCAGCAATGCAACCGTGAAGGCTTCTACATCCTCCTCCTCCTCCTCGTCCTCCTGTGCCGCCACAAACTCCGGGTCGTCTCCGGCACCAGCAAGCTGCTGTCTGCCCCCGAAGCTGTAGCGGAGAACCTCACGCGGCCGCCCAACGGCAAAGACTTGTTCTCCACCACCACCGCCGCTGCCATCACCTCCTGCTGCTAGTGCTCCTATTCTCCCTCCTCCTCCTTCCTCAGGTGGCAGGTGCAGGTAGTCAAGGTCGTCGCTGATGTCCATGGCAAGCGACGCCATCAAGTTCAGTCCGTGACAAGTTTGGGTTGAAGCGAATGTCCGAGCATGCATGGGTGTTTATATTGACCCGATCGTCGAGTATATACGTACGTACATATCCGATGTCTGTGTCGGAGACTCGTTAGGAGCAACGTCGATCGATGCATGGCAAAGAGAATCTCAGTGACAGAGGCATGCAGGGGCGGGGGGCCAACGAGTGGAATTTATAGTTTCTTCTGGCGCTTAATCACCGCGAGCACATGCCCACGAGTAGGAGTAGCAATGAGTTCATACTCCAATGCAAGCATAAGTGAACGATAATGTTAAAAACCTGCCATGGCAGGTCGAATGTTTTGTACGGCAATTTTAGTTGCCGCGAGTATGATAATTTTCTTTAGCAAACATGACAAATCTTGGCAAAAAACTAAACTTTGGTAGGATTTATCATGCTTGCTAAAGAGAATTGTCATTTTCGTCACAACTAAATTTTAATAAAGAAACCTTTGATTTGTTATGGCGCAAGTTTGTAGAGAAGTCACAAATAAAGGACACAAGTCTGTACGCCAGCTAATCAATAAATACACATGCCGTTGAGGTGAATAGTGAAGCTAGGATAGACTCCTTCCTCTCGCATTGCCCCACAATAACTTTCAATCAATAATCTGATCATAAACTCATAATTCAACGGATCCCAACAAACACATCGCAAAGATTACATCGAATAGATCTCCGAAGATATCATTGTATCACACAGAAAATTATGTGGGGCACCTAGGTGCCTGGGCACCTAGTTCCCAATATAGCAAGTCATATTTGTAATGCATGACGTAAAATTCATGACATAGTGACTTTCCAAATCTTATTTGTGTGCACTACAACCATCAACGGTCAATGATTGCTTTCCAAAAAATTAATATACTACTAGTTTCCTATTATGATTCCTTTCCAAACAAAAAGGTATGTATATACACTCTTATTTATAAGGTATCAGATATGACAAATAATACGAAACGTCATCCCAAAGGTTTGTATGTATACTGAGGATATTCTTATGCATTTTTCTAAAGTTTTTACTTTTTAAGGTAGCTAGTATTTTAAAAAGATAAGGCCGGGTCACACTTTTGATGGCTAATACTTCTATACAATTAAGGTGACCAAAATAATAGAAAATGCAATCCTAATTATTTTTTTATTTCTAGGAATATATGATACGCAAGCATGATTTTCTTTCCTACGTACATATACCCACCCATGATTCTTTTTAGTTTTAGGAATGTATGTTACATATATATCAACATATGATTCTATGTATTTATTGTATCAGGGCATACTCATAAATTTTGTGTCGAGGTATGTAAATACTATGAGTATGCACGTACAGGAGAATATATTGTGTACTCTGGGTATATACATACACAAAAATCTAATGGGTGCGAATTAAATAAGTGAATCCATACATACCTAATCTAATGGGTATGTACAAAATGTTGTGGGTATATACATACAGAAAAAATATAATGTGTTACATACTAAATATTTCAGTATATACGTACTAAAAAAACTCTAATGTGTACCAAATAAACGAATCCATACATACGTAATATAATTGGCACGTACTAAATATTCTGGGTATATACATAGACAAAAATCTAATGCGTATGTACTAAATATTCTAGATATATACATATAAAATTCAAACGGGTACATACTAAATAAATGAATTCATACATACATAATTCGTACATGTATGAAATAAATATTCACATACCTAATGTGTAGTATTTTTTTCTTCTAAAGATATGTTACCAAGCATGGCGTGTTTAATGCCATGTATTAAATGATACGTGTCATAACTGTTTCCAAATTTGATTGTTTCAGAATTGGTAATGACTAATGGATTGGGAACCACTAGGGATCAGACTATTGATCCCTAGCTATCCATCAGACCAACCCACTGCCGTACGATTGGGGGTGATCTGAGTGTCCGATCTAATAGGCTAGCTGGACGTGGGCCTTTGGTAGTTAAGCGGGATTTGGTAGTTTCCATCCATCAGCGCTAGGTTTTAACTGCTAAAAGAAACTGCTTCATGAATCACGCACGACCTGTACTTTCCATGCACCAGCTTCCATATCTAAACAATTTTCGCCTGGTGATGCTTCCCATTAATTACCCTCAACAAACCATCAATATTTCAGCTTCAAGCATTGCAAACCATGCTTCATAACTGTATGTTTATTCGGAAGTCATGCTCCCAACACTACAACCATTCTTCATAATCTGTAGTAAATCGCAGCACTATCAAGTGGCGCGCTTTCTTCATTTTTTAGATAAAATGCTTCCGTGCATTATGCTTCCAATTCTTTGATTTACTAGCAATCCAGTTGCTTAGTACAAAATTTAATAAATCTGCATAACTTATTAATGTATTGTTTCGGCAGCAACAAAATTAACGGATCATACATCCATGATTTAAATTAGACATGTTCCAATTTTGTGTTTTAGAGAGGTTATATATCACAAGTGATTCAAATTCTCATCCAGTAGCAATATTTAAATGTTCATCACATATGCTTCCATGCTTTGAATTATTGTTTCAACCATTGTTATTGTATGCTTCCTTTTCTATTTTCGTAGATGCTTAATATGTTGTAATCGAAGTTACTTGCTTCCGACAGAAATTGTACATGGATTCATAGAATATTATTCAGTGCTTCGTCAACATAAAAAGAAGAGCAAAAAATGCACCGTTTAGTTTCATTGCCTTCTTCAATAGTAGCACCGACACATAAGCACATATTCATGTTAGTTGCTTCCTTATTGTAACAATATTGTTTTAGTTCGCGAGTAGAATTGTGGCATAGCCGCTGATGGGAGAGGGGGATGTTGTTGCCGTCGGTCGACATCCTTGCCATTGCCGCTGCTACCCCTAGCAGCCACCTCGTTGTTGTTGTCTCCATCTACACACTGGCCCTCGATGGCCGCAGAGAAGCCCTTGGTGAAGCGAAGGTCACCACTCCGCTGTTGCTCATGGCATTGTGCAACAAACTTTGCTTCCTACATAGGAGGAGTATGCATCAAACATTGCTTCCAAAGATGTTAGAATTTGCACCCGAAGAAAATAAGGAGCACATTGTAGTGATAGCCAAAATATCTTAGCATTACTATCGAAGCATTATAGGAGTATGTACTAGAGAA
Source organism: Triticum timopheevii (assembly GCA_963921465.1). Classification (NCBI taxonomy): domain Eukaryota; kingdom Viridiplantae; phylum Streptophyta; class Magnoliopsida; order Poales; family Poaceae; genus Triticum; species Triticum timopheevii. The sequence goes on from OY997274.1 coordinate 75,109,326, forward strand.
GCATTATAGAGCAAAGCTAGGAAGCACTTGCTCACGTGATGGAAGCATTTTTTACATGGAGTAGAAACATATTCTCATGCTGATGAACTATTTTCCCTTGCACGAAAACAACCACGACAAATAGACAGAACAACAGGGAAGGAAGGGACGACGACACAAATGATGCAGTGACATAGCGAGCGTACATGATCGTCGACGGGCGTGGGCGTGCTGAAACACGATCTCAGTCGAGCATGGACATGTCGTTGGCGCCGAATAGGATCGTGGCAGTGGCCACAACGCAGTAGCGGTCGGCGACGAGGGAGGCAAAGTTTTTGTTGTAGCCGCGACAGCATCAACGGACGAGGATGGACGAACAGGAGTATTACTTGCCTGGTATGTCCAACCTAAGCTCCGTTTCCAAAGAAAAACTATGGAAGCAAATTATCATGTGACGCAAAACAGTTGTACTATATATTAGAAGCACCATCTGAATGCACGAATTCATTACAACGTCTTACCAAGCACCGGCGGCAACAAACAAAGATGAAAGTGCAGACCTCAGCAAATTAAGTCGCGAATGTACGTATCTCCGCCATGTAGGACTGCGGCGGTGTGTGGGTAGGCAGGATGGGCCAGGGGCGAGGCCGCTCACGAATCCGGCGACCTCGGCGGGGGACGAGGCGCCAAGCAGGGTCATGGGCTCTTCCAGGGTTTTGTCGCGTGCTCCGGCGGCCACCAGGCCGAGCGCCGTATAGATGCACAACGGCGAGCTGGTCAGTGGGGTGGCCATGATGCCCGGGGAGAAGGGGATCTGGTCGAGGAGGAGATCGGGCCGGTGCGGCTGTGATTGGAATCAGGAGAGATTAGGTGCGGTATTAGGGGGAGATTTATGTCCGTGGGCTGCGGGCTGTTTGTTCGTACCGATGTTTTTTTTACAAAAGAAGCACAATTTCCGAGGTATTAGATTTCAGTTGAATCAACGGTGTTGGACTGGTCTGACGCTGGACGTTTACCAGACTATAGATAGAGAGTGTTTCCCTAATGGATTTACCTTCTATACCTATCACAATAGCATGCATCTAAACACAATCAGATGGTGCAAAGGCAAGGAGCCTGGGCACCTACGTGGAGAGAGAGAGAGAGAGAGAGAGGACCGTAAGTCTAGTGGGAACTACTCACACATCATCATGGAGGCAGTAAGGTTGATGAAGATGGCCTCCGTGATCGATTCCCCCTCCCGCAGGGTACTGGCGGAGGCCTCTAGATGGGATCATGGAAGAACAGAGGCTTGCGGCGGCGATATTGTTTCGGGTCGCGCTCTAGGGGTTTCTCGATTTTACGGAATTTGTAGCGATGTAATTAGATTAGGAGGGTCTCCGAGGGGCCCGCAAGCTCAGGTGGCGCCCCCCCCCCCCCCCCCCCCCCCGCCCCTCCCGGGGGCGCGTAATGTGAGCTTGTGGCTCTCTCATAGTTCTTCTGGCCTCCCCCGAAGCTTCTAGGGTCTCTTTTGGTCTAGAAAAATCACCGTAAAGTCTCTCGTGTTTGGACTTGGTTTAGTACGATTTTGCTGCGAAACAAAGAAATAAGAAAAAACAGAAACTAACACTGTGCACTGAGTTAATAGGTTAGTTCACAAAAATGATATAAAATGGCCTATAAATCATAGAAGATTGATAATATATTAGCATGAAATAATAAAAAGGTTATACATACAGTGTAGATGTATCAAGGAGCTTAGCATCTTTAGCAGCATGACCGAGGCCGACAAGAAGGTGGAAACCGCAATCAGGGAGAGAAAGCCTACCAGCGTCCACCGTTCCTTCTAAAACGCCATCATGGACTTGGTAGACTTCCGAGATGAGGCTCCGATGATGGCTAGCCACCTGCTAGACAATAGGGCACATGGTTTGGGTTCATTGGCATGGGGGTTGAGCATAGCGTCCTCTGACTTAGGACGTGGCTAGGCAAGCACTGCTAATAGTTCTTAGATCTCTGGTTGTGCTGACGGCATGCATGATGATGACAAAGATGGTGTCAGTGGTGTTGATGACGTATATTTTGTGGTAGCACAGGTTTTAACACACTTGATGCCCCTTATATTTTGACGAGGTTGTACATACTAACCCCTCATGGTGATGGTGAACATGCGTTATTAGGATTACATTCTCTTTCAAATGTGGTGGTAGGTGCTAGGAAACATAGTAGAAAACAAAAAAATCACCCTACGATCACCCGGGAACAAATGAAGTACCATTAACGATTAGGATAAAGATCATGACCGACTCCGAGTAGCAGTGGAAGTAGACGAGTCGACGTAGATTGTACTTAGAGTCCCTCGAACTATAGATGAACGATCCCGCGAATCACCTATGAATGATCCCTTGAACAAAAGACCGGAAGCACGACCTCTCTACTTGGTTGCAAGCGTACGGTCTTCACGATCCGGCATTGGTTTGTCGTCCAGAACTAATCGTCACCGGAGAATTGGAGGGAGGAGATTAGAAACATACCCAGCTCCTAATTACAAGGATTAGAGGATCTAGGTAATCTTTATTTGATCAACCAAGGCTAACTAGACTAGGACTAGAGAACTATAGGAGGCTCAAAACTTATGTGTTCAAAAGTGCATAGAACCTCTAGCGTATATAAGTTGAGAGGGGAGGATGGGGCACAACGCAGGGGGGGGGGGGGGGGGGGGGGTCCTCCTTGCGCCGGCCCTAGGGGGGGGATTCCTCCCCCGGGTCCAATTCGGCCTCCCCTTAGAGGGAAAGGGGGCCGCCTCGCCTACATGGGCATGTGTGGCCCAATTCTCCTCCCACCGCTTGGTCTTTAAAGGCCCGATGATATTAAATTAAATATAAAAGCCTTCTAACAATTAGTAGAGCCTTTTATTATTAATTTGACATCACCAGAAACATTTTCAACCTATATATAATTTCTTGACAATACCTGGTATTGCCCGATAAACTCCAAAACCCTTCCGGTCACTACTAGGGAAAACCCTAGTAGTAGCGCTGGTTTTAGAGCTACTAGTAGCGCTTGTACAAGCGCTACCAGTAAGGCGCTACAACTAACTGGTAGCAGCAGCGCTACTGCTACACCTAGTTAGCAGTAGCGCTCTTGTTGAAAAAGCGCTGCTGATAGAGGTAAGTAGGAGTAGTATTTCTTCTGAAAAGCGCTACTGCTTAGTTTTCCTGTTTTTTTAATTGTAGTTTATTTTCGCTGTATTTGTATATGTTTTATATGCAGTACTTTCATCATATAATTTTATGACCATGATTAGTTAGTACATACAACAATGTGTGAAATGAAGGTGGATTAGGTTCAAGTGGAGGCAACATGTGGTGCACCACATGTTGCCTCCACTTGAATCTAATCCGCCTACACAAGCTATTTAATCATTATCATAGTCATTACGACCAACACTAGCTATTTAATCACCATAGTCATAGTGTAGCACATCATCATCTTCAAACTCATTCTAGCTAGCTAATCACCACCAACAATAGCAACGATAGCTATCTAATCATCACCAACACTAGCTAATAATATTCATCGTAGTCATTACCACCAACACTAGCTATTTAATCATCAGTCATAGTGTAGCACATCATCATCTTCAAACTCATTCTAGCTAGCTAATCACTCCTTCTGCTCTCTCACAAGTAAAATAGCATAGAACATGTGTAGCACTCCTGCTTCATCACATTGGAGCATCCAGATGAACCTGTCTCCTTTTGATTGCTGACCCCTAGTACTTCTATGCTATCCTTCACAATTTTGCTCCAGTCTTTGACTATTAAGACTTGCTCGCTTTTAGAAATCCTGAATGCACTCATGTGCAATGTAGGATGTCTTGGCCATAAGCTAACCATTTTCATGCGACCTTTAGCCTCGATCCAATGAGGCACAACTATGATCGGGAGTCCCTGTTGAAGAACATCGCAGTAATATACTTAGCAATGAAGTTTATCTTAAAAAATAATGTATGCAAAAGATGCACTGAGAACAAATAGTAAAAATCTTTCCATGTTTCCTAAATAGATGTGAACGTAGTTCAATACACATGCTAGTGGTCGCACATTTTGAGTACTCAGATTTTGAAGTTCAGGAAAATAATTTGTCTTGACAGTATCAAGATCCTCAAGCCATGAAATATAATGACTTATCTCCTCGCAGTTAGTTCATCCCCGGGACAGTAGTAGGTCACGTCTACCAAGCGCCGGACATGTTTTCTTGAATGGAAATAAGTTGTCAATTGAAATTAGTTATCAACTATTTTTGAATAAACAATATCCAAGATATAAATATGGTTAAGAAACTCAAATAATGGTAGAACTGGAGGCGTCTGCACATCGACCCAGATGTCAATATTACCTTCAATATCATCTTCCGGACGAATATCAAAGGTGATAAGCATATCAGGCTCAAATGCATAAGCCTTGCATAGTGATCTCCAATTTTTGCATTCAAAATAGGTGTAGGTGTCTGCATTGTATAATTTTGCGGCAAAAGTATAATCATGCTCGGTCCTCAAGTGAACTCTCTTTACCTCCATAGTTTCCATAGGACTAAAACCAATCTTATCCAAGACATACATTCTTGCATGGCAGGGGATACGCTAGTAGAATAGTAAAAAAATTAAAATTATAAGTTGAAGCAAAAGAAGCACAAGTCATGCTTAATTTCGAAAAAAGACTTGTCGTTCTGACTTACTGTATCCACTTCGAAGGTCTCATCCAGCTTGATGCTGAAGCGCCTACCACCAACTAGGAAATGTCTGTCGCACAGGCCGCGCTCATCTTCGCAGTATTCGCACATATTGAAATCCTTTTCGTCATTAGACATTTCCTACGTTCATTGTTGAAACATTAATTGAAAATCGATCGAAGGCAACTATCAGGAAACTCAACACGCAAATCACTATTACTCAATATGCAACGGGTTGACTTTAGGTCTGTCGAGTCTTCCTTCCTAAACTCTCATCTCACGTATATGGTGGGCACTCTCTCTCTGATATTGCGACCGTCAGTGATGTTCACTACTCCTTCCACTACTAGGGAAAAGGCTATACACAGAATCTTAGCAGCAGCGCGGTTCAAAAAACTGCGCTAGTGCTATTTAGCAGTAGCGAGCTATTGGAAACCGCGCTACAGACACAAACTTAGCAGTAGCGCCCGTTCCAAAAAAAGCGCTACTACTAATATTCCCATTGGTAGAATGCTAGGCTACGCATAGCAGTAGCGTGCTTAACAGTAACGCGCTACTGCTAGAGCACAGTTAGCAGCGCGTTTCCAGGGAACAGCGCTACTACTAACGGAAATAAAATAAGACGATAAACAAATAGAAATTTAAATGAAAATGAAAGAAATAGAAAAAGGAGAAAGGGAAAAAATAAAATGTAAAGCAAAATAAACGAAAAAGTGAAAAATCGGAGGAAGGCATAGCAGCAGCGTTTGTTTGTAAGAGGCGCTATAGCTAACGTAGCTGCAGCGCGTGCCCTAGACCCACGCTATAGAAACAGAATAGGAAATTAGCTATAGCAGCAGCGCGTTTTGGGCAAAGCGCTATAGCTAACTTAGCTATAGCGCGTTTTTGTAAACACGCTACCGCTAAGTTTGACTTAGCCAAAAAACCGTTTCCCTCCCGGCCACCACTTCCCCCAAATCCCTCAAACCCACCCCGCGCGCGCGCCGCCGTCTCCCCGATTCGTCGCCCCACACTTCGCCACCGCCGACGACGCGCACCAGCAGAGCCGTGCGCCGTCGACGACACCGGAGCCGCCCCCAACGCCACGGAGCCGCGCGGCCTCGTCAACGCCACCGGAGCCGCCGTCGACGCCACCTTCCTCGCCGTCACCGGAGACGCCCCTGCCTCCCTCGCCGTCACCGGAGACGCGCGCCCCTGCCTCCCTCGCCACCACACTGCCTCCGTCGCCACCACCGGAGCCATCATCTGTAAGCCCCCACCCCTCCTCTCTCTCATGCATAGGTTAGCCAGTTTTTAATTAGGTTAATTATCTAGGTTTTAGGGCAAAAATTTAGTTAGGGCATTGATAGAGAAGTAGTTAGGTTAACTAGTTTAATTAGGTTAATTATCTAGGTTAGTGCAAAAACTTAGTTAGGGCATTGACAGAGAACTAGTCAGGTTAACTAGTTTAATTAGGTTAATTATCCATGTTAATTAGTGCAAAAATTTATTTTAGGCTTTGACAGAGAACTAGTTGCGTTAACTAGTTTATTTAGGGTTAATTATCTAGGTAAACTAGATTAACTAACTAGGTTAAATAGGTAGGTTAATTAGGTTCGTTGGATTAAGAAGCTAGGTTAAGTAGATTGGCAAAGGTTTTTGATTTTTCAAAAGACCACTATTTTTCAAGGAAAAGAATTTAGGCAAATTTTATTTTTCATTGAAGTGGTCATGTTATATCATTTCATTGAAGTTGTTCGATTGTGCCCAAGTGGTGGCTTTGTTGTTTCCAGGGAATGATGCTGAGTGGCCTATGTTTTGCCGGAATGTTGATTCATTTCTGTTCTGGCAAATTTCAGGTTCTCGATTTGTCCACTTTTTAGCAAAGGTCATGCCGAAATTTCCCGTGATTTTCGGCATGACTTGTGCTACAAACTAGGACATATCGAGTGCCCGGGATTTGCCGCACCAAGAAGGAGTCAACATTCCTGCAAAACAATAGTCCTTTTTTATGTCATTATTCATTTTATTAGGTCTAGAATTAATTGACTAGATTTAATCATAGGAAACATGGCTAGCAACGATGAAGGACAGGGTTTTGGTGATTGCGACGACGTCTACCGGGCGGCAGGCGAATTTTTTAGCTTTACCGACGATCAACAGATGTTGTTGCTGGGCCCGGCATCGGGGACTGAGACCGACATGCAGACCGGTGCTGAGACCGATACGCAGACCGGTGCTGAGACCGACACCGGCGCTGAGATTCAGACCGGCATCGAGGCCGGCACTGAGACCGGTGCTTCCTCGGGGAGCGGATCCGGTGTAGCACCGAAAGCGAAGAGGCAACGGGTTCCTAACAAACTCAGGACTACTAGACTGGTGGTCACGGAGGTGGACAACGGCAATTTTGAGCCAAAGGCGCCCGAGGAAGCGCGCGCGTGCTACGGCAATCAAATAGGCTGCATCATACGGACAACCGCCACCATCAACGATGAGAATCTAAAGAAGATAGAAAATATGAGGAGCTCCCTCCTAAAGAAGTTTCACCAGATATTCTTGTTCCCGGGCCGGAATGAGAAGGATTATGAAGATCCAGACAATGACCCGGCAATGAAGAAGATAAACAAACACGCCATGACCAAGTTTAGCAACGCGTTGGCCGCCTGGAAAAATCGAGTGAAAGCAAAGATCAACGACGGGGAACCCTACTCCGAGATTGTAAAGGAAAGTCCGACAATCACGGAAGAGCAGTTTCAAATATTCAAGGAGGCTTGCGAGGCCGAAGCTGCCAAAGAAAAGTCTAAGTACATGAAGGGGCTTCAAAAGAGGAACATTGGGACCCACCACCTCGGAAGCCGTGGTTACGGCGGAAAGAGGTCCAAATGGGCCAAGGAGGACGCGGAAGCCGCGAGTCTGGGCATCCCAGACCCCTTGGCGGATTTCACCGTCCCGCAGGAGCGTGACGTCCTGAGGGCCCGCCACCGTTGGGACCCACTGAAGAAGGTTTGTGAGACAACACCGGTCATTACGGAGTTCATGAGACTACTGGTAATTTTAGTTTCTGATCAATTCGACTGCACACGTTAGTCATATTTGTAAACGATCCTTATGCCTTTTGCAGAGAGAGCAACGCCGGATTGCGGCCGAAAGCGACTCGCCGTCTGAGGCATTGGCGAGGCCCAAGTGGGACACTCCATTCAACCGGGCGTTGAACATATTGAAACGACAACCGGTGGATACTCGACCGTCGTATGGACGCGTGCACGGTGTCGGAGACTGCGCCACGTGAAGAAGTACTACCGTGAGAGCACGGAGGAGAGAAAGGAAAGACGGAGGTTAACTGAAGAAAGCATCGACAAGAAGGTTGAGATTGCGGTTGAGAAGAAATCATCTCAGACAGTCGCAACAGCGATAGCTGCCGCAAAATAGGCGATTGCAGATATATCTACTTCCTTGGTGACGGGTGTTCACACTTGGACAAGGGAAAATCCAAAAAAAATGCAGAGGACTTTCCCCTTGCTGACTTCTTGGCAGCACAAGCTCCCGCACCGGCTCCCGCACCGGCTCCCACACCTGCTCCCGCACCTGCTCCCGCACCGGCTCCCGCACCGGCTGCCGCACCGGACGTGCTCGGTGGTGCCTCCTCTTTGGCTGAGCTCGACGCCCTCACGGTATCTTCCACACCGGCCCCCTTCAATATAAATGTATAATCTCCCGTTTTCGTTGCCTTTCGGATGTCTCACATCGCAGACTTTTATTTGCAGGCCGACGAAACCCCGTGCACCATATTGTACACCATCGACGAACAGAAGGTGGACGTGGGGAAGGGGACGATAATGGAGCCGAAGGAACCATTGTTCCACAGCCGGTCGATCCCCCCGAACGTCTTCAAGGTTTCCGTGGCCAGTGTCAAACCGGGCCACGAGAATTTGCCTCCTCTAATACTAGTGGGGGATGACGACGAGACCCCGCGGCGGCTTGGTGATTGTTGCAATGGGTGGGTCCTGTTGTGGCCAAAGAGTCTGCTTCGTCTGGAGGCGGCCGGGAGCACACCCACGAGCACGCAGCCTCAGCAAGGTATGAACATCAACACCCCACCTACCCAATTAGCGTCGGGTGTCGGGTTGGGTGATAGCGGACGGGGTAAGCAGGTGGCTCCATTAGAGGCTGATGACGTCGCCATGGATGAGGATGAGGATGACGATGGCGCTGAACAGTATGTCTATACTGGCGCCTCCTCAGGGTTTGAGCATCATGAGTCGGTGCCTGAATTACCGTCTCAACGTGTTATTGACGACCATCCGGTGGTAAAGAAGCCTAGGAAGAGAGCGAGGAAAGGCAAAAAAGCTGATTCTATGATCCAGCCGCCTCAGCAGCCTCGGCTTCGGGACCGTGTAGATATCCCCGATGCGGATAAATGGCATATCCCCGGTAAACCAATCCTACCTGAAACAGCGCTACGGACCAGATTCGGCGATCTAAGGAGACTTCATGACGATGTGCTGCGGGTAGAGAAAGGCCTCATCGCCTCGAAAGATCCAGGATACCCACTCTACGTGGTTAATGTTCCGCAGCAAATGTCGTACGTCAAGGGCTTCCCCGCGGATAAGTTCTTCCTCCGATTCGATTACATATTCGACATGTTTCACGTGAAGAAGCTGGATTTTACTTTTGTCTGCCTTTATGCCTTGCACATGAGCTACATCATTGGGGTTGAGCAGATAGCTCATATCTGTGTCGCTGACCCGTACTACATGCACGAGGCCTTCTTGGGAGTCTGTGCACAGCATCGTGAATACGCGAGGGATTACATCGTCAGTTTCATGCTCGCCAATAAGGACAAGGAGGCGATTCTCGTGCCTTATCATCCTGTGTAAGTCATCCGGGCTGCTATCCTTCCTTCGATTTCAATAATTCATTTGCACGGTGGAGGCTAATTAATTTGAGGTGTACTTATTTTGCGCAGCGGCGGGCGCGCCGTCCTCATCATCCTCTACCCCCGATTCTCCCATGCTCTTTACTTGGACTCGTCGAAGAACATTCACAAAAAGGATTACACCCACATCAAAGATGTTCTCGACAGTGCTATGTTTTACTACCAAGCAAGGGGTGGAGATGTTAGGGACAAGAAGAAAAGGGGCGGCAGGCACGCCTTCAGCCATAAGACCGACTTCTGCTGCATCCAGCAACCGAACGATTCTCTTAATGATGGATTCTATGTCCTACACCACATGCTGGAGTACCGACGGGATCACTAGAACCTTCACATGGCACCTAGATCTAGCGATGCCCATATTCTGCAATGGGCAAAGGACATAGGAGATATCGAGGATCATCGACTTCGAGCTGAGTTCTATAACATCCAGCGCGAACTTGCCCAAATCATCATGAATGAGGTCGTCGGAAAAACAGGGATGTTATTTCATGCAGAAAGACAAATGTCGCTGGAAGACGTCCGAACATGGATAGCCTCTCAGCGTCTCGACATGAAGCCTTTCACAAAGCTCGATGACTATCTCCCTGACTTGGATGGATGGCACGACAAGATGGAGTGATTGTCGATATATGACAATGTGTCCGTTTAGTCCATAGTTTCTTTTATGACAAAACTTTGAGTTATGCACGGTGAAACTTTATTTGTGATGTAATTAAACCGTCCTCCTCGACTAGCGAAAATCACTCTAGTTAGGTCATTTGGGTACGATGAACTTTGTTATTTATGCTCATGATATGTTGTTTCTATTTTTGCCAAGTCTGTCTCTTTGTGTTGCTCAACTATATATGTTGCATATCATCGACTCATGTGACGATGCAGGTGCATAGATCATAAATGGCGAAGAAGTGCTACGCCAGGAGTATATATACGACAAGTGGCCGGAGTGTCAGGCCCAGGTGTACCGGTTTTCGGTTTCCGAGCGACACGCAGTACTTAGTTTAGGTTCACGCTAATGCGAGAGAGGGATACGAACTCATGTACTCAAAGTGATAGCTATTCTCATGTATATCATTGTTTAGATGGATGACGATGTATTTGCAAGTAATCAAGACGTGTATCGCTATTTTCGAGATTGATGACGAGAGACCACTTTGTGTTGGATGATGATTATGATGATGACATGATTTGATGAGACTAATTGTATGTATATGCTATGATTACATTTGTATGTGGATGATATGCTAAAGATTATTGTATAAAGCCTATTCAAATGCAAAACAAATGAAAAACAAATCTGCAGGGAAAAAAAATAATAAAACTAGTAGTAGCGAGGGTGGGATTTAGCAGTAGCGCCGACTTACCAGTAGCGCTTACAACAGAACGGCGCTACAGATAATACCAGTAGCGTCCTTTTCTAAACATCGCTGCAGCTATTCATGTGTAGCAGTAGCGTGTGTCGACACGCGCTACTGCTATACGTTAGCTGTAGCGCCTTATTAGTAGTGCCGGTACCCGCGCTACTGAGGGGGCCCAAACCCGCGCTGCTGCTAGGCTTTTCCCTAGTAGTGTTCTTTCCCTAGTGCATTACAAATATCTAGCACAAGGAAAAGAAAGAGAAGTGACCCCCACAAGAACACTCGGCATTCTTCCTCTCTCATATATGGTGGAAATTCCCTCACCGATTTTTCGACCATCGATGATGGTCGCTACTCCTTATTCCCCTAGTGCATAACAAAGTTCTAGCACAAAGAGAATAAGGAGAAGCGACCCCCATGACAACAGTTGGCATTCTTCCTCTCTCAAATATACACATGGTGGACACTCTCCCTCACTGAAAGACACACAAGGAGACGAAACAGACCTAAAGTCAACCCGTTCCATATATCAAGCAATGACATAGAAAAAATGCCCTATGTTTTGCCGAAATATCATTGAATTCCTACTCTGGCAAATCACAAGCACTCGATATGCCCTACATTGTAGAACAAGTCATGCTAAAATTCATGAAAAATTTCGGCATGACCTTTGCTAAAGACAGGACATATCGAGCGCCTAAAATTTGCCGGGACGAAAACGAATCAACATTCCGGCAAAACATAGGCCACTCGGAGGCACATTGCAAACAAGAACACCAAGACATCGTCTATATTCAGAATGCATCATCATCGACATCAATGGGCAACTATATAGCACTAGCATTTTCATCATCAACATTTACAACACATTATCATTTGGCTATTCTCACCTAGAGGTCTTAAGGGGTCTACGATGGGGACGACTGCGGGGATGAGGCAGGGGCAAACTTGATTTCTGCATAAACAAAATATAAAATATAAATATTAACCACTTACTATAAATAAACTAATTATATTAAGCACTTACTATAAATAAACTAATTCTATGAAGCACTTACTATAAATAAACTAGTTCTATTTAGCACTTGCTATAATAAACTAGTTCTATTAAGCACTTACTATAAATAATGTAGTTCTATGAAGCACTTATTATAAACAAACTAGTTATATTAAGAACTTACTATAAATAAACTAGTTATATTAAGCACCTACATTCTACCTATCTATACTATAGTTCTAGCCCTAACATCTATCCATCCATCCATCTATCTATATATCCATCAATATAACCATCCATCCATTTTCAATTCTACCAACTAAAAATTTCCAATCAAAACACCTAAAAATTCCTATTCTATTCAAAACACCTAAAATAGTCTAAAAATATATTCTATTAAAAAACCTACATTCTACAATGTTTACATTCTAAAATCTACATTTAAATTACCTACATTCTACAAGAACAGAGACAAGGGAGGGAGGAAGGAGGGGTAGGAAGGATGGAGGGAGGAGGGGGAGGAAGGAGGGAGGAGGCGGGAAGGAGGAGGGAGGGAGGAGGGGGAGGAAGGAGGGACACTGGTACACGTCGGTGCTATACAAACGGTTTTTAACCCCTTTCCGCGACGGCATTTGGAACCGTCGCCAAGTGAGAGAGGCGATGGGGGGAGGGGTCCTTCCCACATGACCCAGAAACTGTCGGGGATGGGCCCTCCTGGGACACAGGCTGGGGCAAAATGAGCTCATGTGCGATCGGACGAGGCATGAAACCCAATCATTTCCGTTTGTATGTACATCCCACACGGTGAATCCCAGAAAAACATTTCCGTTCGTATGTATACACACAGTCAATCCAAGGAATATATTTCCATTTTTATGTACATCTGACACAGTTAATCCAGGGAAAACGTTTCCGTTCGTATGTATATCACACATAGTCAATCCAAGGAATACGTTTCCGTTCTTATGTACATCTCACACAGTCAATCCAGGGAAAATGTTTCCGTTCGTATCTGCATCCCACACAATTTTATGTGTAAGCTCGTGTGTGAAAGGTGTAACTATCACACACACTCTGCCTTGGTTAAGTGTTTGCTTTTATCAACTATATCACACACGATTTGATGAAGAAAACTGTGTAATATTGGGCTATCCATCACAAGCACTTTTACTGCTAGAATCGTTTGCAAAGTTCCATGACACATTTAGCAGGTTTATTAGTTTACAATTAATAATTCCAGTATTACGCAAATTCATATTTTATATCAGACAGCTGTTTGGCAATTTCATATCAGGCACATAAATATATTATAACATCACAGTATGATAGCTACATGAAAACAGCACAGTATAACATATAGCTAGTTCAACTTTATAAGAACAATATTAGAACAATATATTCATTTCCCTAATCGAGATCATCCAACCTCGTTTTATCTGTTGGGGAACGTAGTAATTTCAAAATTTTCCTACGTACACGCAAGATCATGGTGATGACATAGCAACGAGAGGGGAGAGTATTGTCCACGTACCCTCGTAGACCGTAAGCGGAAGCGTTATGACAACGCGGTTGATGTAGTCGTACGTCTTCATGATCCGACCGATCCAAGTACCGAACGTACGGCACCTCCGAGTTCACCACACATTCAGCTCGATGACGATCCCCGGGATCCGATCCAGCAAAGCGTCGGGGATGAGTTCCGTCAGCACGATGGTGTGGTGACGATGATGATGTTCTACCGGCGCAGGGCTTCGCATAAACTCCGCGACTATATGACCGAGGTGGAATATGGTGGATGGGGGCACCATACACGGCTAAGGAACGATCCGTAGATCAACTTGTTTGTCATGGGGTGCCCACTGCCCCCGTATATAAAGGAGCAAGGGGGAAGGAGGCGGCCGACCAAGGAGGGCGCGCCAAGGGGGGAGTCCTACTCCCACCGGGAGTAGGACTCCTTTCCTAGTTGGAGTAGGAGAAGGGGGAAGGAGGAGGAAGAGAGGAAGGAAGGGGGGGCGCCGCCCCCCTCTCCTTGTCCTATTCGGACTAGGGAGGGGAGGGGGCGCGACCCACTTCTTGCCTCCTCTCCTCTTCTCCCTTATGGCCCATGTAGGCCCAATAACCCCCGGGAGGGTTCTGGTAACCCCCCCCCCCCCACCGATACTCCGGTAAAATGCCGATTTCATCCGGAACACTTCCGATGTCCAAACATAGGCTTCCAATATATCAATCTTTATGTCGACCATTTCGATACTCCTCGTCATGTCCGTGATCACATCCGGGACTCCGAACAAACTTCGGTACATCAAAACTTATAAACTCATAATAAAACTGTCATCGTAACGTTAAGCGTGCGGACCCTACGGGTTCAAGAATTATGTAGACATGACCTGGAACTATTCTCGGTCAATAACCAATAGCGGAACCTGGATGCCCATATTGGTTCCTACATATTCTACGAAGATCTTTATCGGTCAAACCGCATAACAACATACGTTGTTCCCTTTGTCATCGGTATGTTACTTGCCCGAGATTCGATCGTCGGTATCCAATACCTAGTTCAATCTCGTTACCGGCAAGTCTCTTTACTCGTTACGTAATGCATCATTCTGTAACTAACTCATTAGTTACATTGCTTGCAAGGCTTATATTGATGTGCATTACCGAGAGGGCCCAGAGATACCTCTCCGACAATCGGAGTGACAAAACCTAATCTCGAAATACGCCAACCCAACATCTAACTTTGGAGACACATGTAGTACTCCTTTATAATCACCTAGTTACGTTGTGACGTTTGGTAGCACCCAAAGTGTTCCTCCGGTAAATGGGAGTTGCATAATCTCATAGTTTTAGGAACATGTATAAGTCATGAAGAAAGCAATAGCAATATACTAAACGATCAAGTTCTAGGCTAACGGAATGGGTCATGTCAATCACATCATTCTCCTAATGATGTGATCCCATTAATCAAATGACAACACATGCCTATGGTTAGGAAACATAACCATCTTTGATTAATGAGCTAGTCAAGTAGAGGCATACTAGTGACGTTATGTTTGTCTATGTATTCACACATGTATCATGTTTCCGGTTAATACAATTCTAGCATGAATAATAAAAATTTATCATGATATGAGGAAATAAATAATAACTTTATTATTGCCTCTATGGCATATTTCCTTCAGTCTCCCACTTGCACTAGAATCAATAATCTAGATTACATAGTAATGATTCTAACACCCATGGAGTCTTGGTGCTGATCATGTTTTGCTCGTGAGAGAGGCTTAGTCAATGGGTCTGCAACATTCAGATCCGTATGTATCTTGCAAATCTCTATGTCTCCCACTTGGACTTGGTCCCGAATGGAATTGAAGCGTCTCTTGATGTGCTTGGTCCTCTTGTGAAATCTGGATTCCTTTGCCAAGGCAATTGCACCAGTGTTGTCACAGAAGATCTTCATTGGTCCCGATGAACTAGGTATGACACCTAGATCAGAAATGAACTCCTTCATCCAGACCCCTTCATTCGCTGCTTCTGAAGCAGCTATGTACTCCGCTTCACATGTAGATCCCGCCACGACGCTTTGTTTAGAACTGCACCAACTTATAGCTCCACCATTTAATAAAAACATGTATCCGGTTTGCGATTTAGAATCGTCCGGATCAGTGTCAAAACTTGCATTGACGTAACCATTTAGGACTAGCTCTTTGTCACCTCCATATACGAGAAACATATCCTTAGTACTTTTCAGGTATTTCAGGATATTCTTGACCGCTGTCCAGTGATCCACTCCTGGATTACTTTGGTACCTTCCTGCCAAGCTTATTGCTAAGCATATGTCATGTCTGGTACACAACATTGCATACATGATAGAGCCTATGGCTGAATCATAGGGAACATCTTTCATTTTCTCTCTATCTTCTGCTGTGGTTGGGCATTGAGTTTGACTCAACTTCACACCTTGAAGCACGGGCAAGAACCCTTTCTTTGCCTGATCCATTTTGAACTTTTGCAAAATTTTATCAAGGTATGTGCTTTGTGAAAGTCCTATTAAGCGTCTTGATCTATCTCTATAAATCTTGATGCCCAATATGTAAGCAGCTTCACCGAAGTCTTTCATTGAAAAACTTCTATTCAAGTATCCCTTTATGCTATCCAGAAATTCTATATCATTTCCAATTAATAATATGTCATCTACATATAATATCAGAAATGCTACAGAGCTCCCACTCACTTTCTTGTAAATACAGGCTTCTCCAAAAGTCTGTATAAAACCATATACCTTGATCACACTATCAAAGCGTTTATTCCAACTCCGAGATGCTTGCACCAGTCCATAAATGGATCGCTGGAGCTTGCACACTTTGTTAGCACCTTTTGGATCAACAAAACCTTCTGGCTGCATCATATACAACTCTTCTTCCAGAAATCCATTCAAGAATGCAGTTTTGACATCCATTTGCCAATTTTCATAATCATGAAATGCATCAATAGCTAACATGATTCAGACAGACTTAGGCATCGCTACGGGTGAGAAAGTCTCATCGTAGTCAACCCCTTGAACTTGTCGAAAACCTTTCGCAACAAGTCGAGCTTTATAGACAGTTACATTACCATCAGCGTCAGTCTTCTTCTTAAAGATCCATTTATTCTCAATGGCTTGCCGATCATCGGGCAAGTCAACCAAAGTCCATACTTTGTTCTCATACATGGATCCCATCTCAGATTTCATGGCCTCTAGCCATTTTGCAGAATTTGGGCTCATCATCGCTTCCTCATAGTTCGTAGGTTCATCATGGTCAAGTAACATGACTTTCATCATAGGATTACCGTACCACTCTGGTGTGGATCTTACTCTGGTAGACCTACAAGGTTCAGTAGAAACTTGATCTGAAGTTTCATGATCAATATCTTTAGCTTCCTCACTAATTGGTGTAGGTGTCACAGGAACTGATTTCTGTGATGAACTACTTTCCAATAAGGGAGCAGGTACAGTTACCTCATCAAGTTCTACTTTCCTCCCACTCACTTCTTTCGAGAGAAACTCCTTCTCTAGAAAGGATCCATTCTTAGCAACGAATGTTTTGCCTTCGGATCTGTGATAGAAGGTATACCCAACAGTCTCTTTTGGGTATCCTATGAAGACACATTTCTCCGATTTAGGTTCAAGCTTATCTGGTTGAAGTTTCTTCACATAAGCATCGCAGCCCCAAACTTTAAGAAACGACAACTTTGGTTTCTTGCCAAACCACAGTTCATAAAGCGTCGTCTCAACAGATTTTGATGGTGCCCTATTTAACGTGAATGCGGCCATCTCTAAAGCATAACCCCAGAATGATAGCGGTAGATCAGTAAGAGACATCATAGATTGCACCATATCTAGTAAAGTACGATTACGACGTTCAGACACACCATTTCTTTGTGGTGTTCCAGGTGGCGTGAGTTGCGAAACTATTCCGCATTGTTTCAAATGTAAACCAAACTCGTAACTCAAATATTCTCCTCCACGATCAGATCGTAGAAACTTTATTTTCTTGTTACGATGATTTTCCACTTCACTCTGAAATTCTTTGAACTTTTCAAATGTTTCAGACTTGTGTTTCATTAAGTAGATATACCCATATTTGCTCAAATCATCTGTGAAGGTGAGAAAATAATGATATCCGCCACGAGCTTCAACATTCATCGGACCACATACATCTGTATGTATGATTTCCAACAAATCTGTTGCTCTCTCCATAGTACCGAAGAACGGTGTTTTAGTCATCTTGCCCATGAGGCACGGTTCGCAAGTACCAAGTGATTCATAATCAAGTGATTCCAAAAGTCCATCAGTATGGAGTTTCTTCATGCGCTTTACACCGATATGACCTAAACAGCAGTGCCACAAATAAGTAGCACTCTCATTATCAATTCTGCATCTTTTGGTTTCGACATTATGAATATGTGTATCACTACTTTCGAGATTCAATAAAAATAGACCACTCTTCAAGGGTGCATGACCATAAAAGATATTACTCATATAAATAGAACAACCATTATTCTCTGATTTAAATGAATAACCGTCTCGCATCAAACAAGATCCAGATATAATGTTCATGCTTAACGCTGGCACCAAATAACAATTATTCAGGTCTAAAACTAATCCCGAAGGTAGATGTAGAGGTAGCGTGCCGACCGCGATCACATCGACTTTGGAACCGTTTCCCATGCGCATCGTCACCTCGTCCTTCGCCAGTGCTCGCTTATTCCGTAGTCCCTGTTTCGAGTTGCAAATATTAGCAACAAAACCAGTATCAAATACCCAGGTGTTACTACGAGCTCTAGTAAGGTACACATCAATAACATGTATATCACATATACCTTTGTTCTCATTGCCATCCTTCTTATCAGCCAAATACTTGGGGCAATTCCGCTTCCAGTGTCCAGTCTGCTTGCAGTAGAAGCACTCAGTTTCATGCTTAGGTCCAGACTTTGGTTTCTTCTCTTGAGCAGCAACTTGCTTGTTGTTCTTCTTGAAGTTCCCCTTATTCTTTCCTTTGCCCTTTTTCTTGAAACTAGTGGTCCTGTTGACCATCAACACTTGATGCTCCTTCTTGATTTCTACCTCCGCAGCTTTTAGCATTGTGAAGAGCTCGGGAATTGTCTTGTTCATCCATTGCATATTATAGTTCATCACGAAGCTCTTGTAGCTTGGTGGCAGTGATTGGAGAATTCCGTCAATGACGCTATCATCCGGAAGATTAACTCCCAGTTGAATCAAGTGATTATTATACCCAGACATTTTGAGTATATGCTCACTGATAGAACTATTCTCCTCCATCTTGCAGCTGTAGAACTTATTGGAGACTTCATATCTCTCAATCCAGACATTTGCTTGAAATATTAACTTCAACTCCTGGAACATCTCATATGCCCCATGACGTTCAAAACGTCGTTGAAGACCCGGTTCTAAGCCGTAAAGCATGGCACACTGAATTATCGAGTAGTCATCAGCTTTGCTCTGCCAGACGTTCTTAACGTCGTCAGTTGCATCAGCAGCAGGCCTGGCACCCAGCGGTGCTTCCAGGACGTAATTCTTCTATGCAGCAATGAGGATAATCCTCAAGTTACGGACCCAGTCCGTGTAATTGCTACCATCATCTTTCAACTTTGCTTTCTCAAGGAACTCATTAAAATTCAACGGAACAACAGCACGAGCCATCTATCTACAACAAACATAGACAAGAAAAATACTATCAGGTACTAAGTTCATGATAAATTTAAGTTCAATTAATCATATTACTTAAGAACTCCCACTTAGACAGACATCTCTCTAGTCATCTAAGTGATCACGTGATCCAAATCAACTAAACCATAACCGATCATCACGTGAGATGGAGTAGTTTTCAATCGTGAACATCATTATGTTGATCATATCTACTATATGATTCATGCTCGACCTTTCGGTCTCCGTGTTCCGAGGCCATATCTGCATATGCTAGGCTCGTCAAGTTTAACCTGAGTATTCTGCGTGTGCAAAACTGGCTTGCACCCGTTGTAGATGGACGTAGAGCTTATCACACCCGATCATCACGTGGTGTCTGGGCACGACGAACTTTGGCAATGGTGCATACGCAGGGAGAACACTTCTTGATAATTTTTGTGAGAGATCATCTTAAAATGCTACCGTCAATCAAAGCAAGATAAGATGCATAAAGGATAAACATCACATGCAATCAATATAAGTGATATGATATGGCCATCATCATCTTGTGCTTGTGATCTCCATCTTCGAAGCACCATCGTGATCACCATCGTCACGCGCGACACCTTGATCTCCACCGTAGCATCGTTGTCGTTACGCCATCTATTGCTTCTACGACTATCGCTACCGCTTAGTGATAAAGTAAAGCAATTACAGGGCATTTGCATTTCATACAATAAAGCGACAACCATATGGCTCCTGCTAGTTCCCGATAACTTCGGTTACAAAACATGATCATCTCATACAATAAAATATAGCATCACGTCTTGACGATATCACATCACAACATGCCCTGCAAAAACAAGTTAGACGTCCTCTACTTTGTTGTTGCAAATTTTACGTGGCTGCTACGGGCTTAGCAAGAACCGTTCTTACCTACGCATCAAAACCACAACGATAGTTCGTCAAGTTAGTGCTGTTTTAACCTTCGCAAGGACCGGGCGTAGCCACACTCGATTCAGCTAAAGTGAGAGAGACAGACACCCGCCAGTCACCTTTAAGCACGAGTGCTCGTAACGGTGAAACCAGTCTCGCGTAAGCGTACACGTAATGTCGGTCCGGGCCGCTTCATCTCACAATACCGCCGAACCAAAGTATGACATGTTGGTAAGTAGTATGACTTGTATTGCCCACAACTCACTTGTGTTCTACTCGTGCATATAACATCAACGCATAAAACCTAGGCTCGAATGCCACTGTTGGGGAACGTAGTAATTTCAAAATTTTCCTACGTACACGCAAGATCCTGGTGATGACATAGCAATGAGAGGGGAGAGTATTGTCCATGTACCCTCGTAGACCGTAAGAGGAAGCGTTATGACAACGCGGTTGATGTAGTCGTACGTCTTCACGATCCGACCGATCCAAGTACCGAACGTACGGCACCTCCGACTTCATCACACGTTCATCTTGATGACGATCCCCGGGCTCCGATCCAGCAAAGCGTCGGGGATGAGTTCCGTCAGCACGACGGCGTGGTGACGATGATGATGTTCTACCGGCGCAGGGCTTCGCATAAACTCCGCGACGATATGACCGAGGTGGAATATGGTGGATGGGGGCACCGCACACGGCTAAGGAACGATCCGTAGATCAACTTGTGTGTCATGGGGTGCCCCCCTGCCCCCGTATATAAAGGAGCAAGGGGGGAGGAGGCGGCCGGCCAAGGAGGGCGCACCAAGGGGGGAGTTCTACTCCCAACGGGAGTAGGACTCCCTTCTTTCCTAGTTGGAGTAGGAGAAGGGGGAAGGAGGAGGAAGAGAGGAAGGAAGGGGGGGTGCCGCCCCCCTCTCCTTGTCCTATTCGGAATAGGGAGGGGAGGGGGCGCGGCCCACCTCTTGCCTCCTCTCCTCTTCACCCTTATGGCCCATGTAGGCCCAATAACCCCCGGGAGGGTTCCGGTAACCCCCCAGTACTCCGGTAAAATGCCGATTTCACCCGGAACACTACCGATGTCCAAACATAGGCTTCCAATATATCAATCTTTATGTCTCGACCATTTCGAGACTCCTCGTCATGTCCGTGATCACATCCGGGACTCCGGACAAACTTCGGTACATCAAAACTTATAAACTCATAATAAAACTGTCATCGTAACGTTAAGCGTGCGGACCTACGGGTTCGAGAACTATGTAGACATGACCTGGAACTATTCTCGATAAATAACCAATAGCGGAACTTGGATGCCCATATTGGTTCCAACATATTCTACGAAGATCTTTATCGGTCAAACCGCATAACAACATACGTTGTTCCCTTTTTCATCGGTATGTTACTTGCCCGAGATTCGATCGTCGGTATCCAATACCTAGTTCAATCTCGTTACCGGCAAGTCTCTTTACTCGTTACATAATGCATCATTCCGTAACTAACTCATTAGTTACATTGCTTACAAGGCTTATATTGATGTGCATTACCGAGAGGGCCCAGAGATACCTCTCCGACAATCGGAGTGACAAAACCTAATCTCGAAATACGCCAACCCAACATCTACCTTTGGAGACACCTGTAGTACTCCTTTATAATCACCCAGTTAGGTTGTGATGTTTGGTAGCACCCAAAGTGTTCCTCCGGTAAACGGGAGTTGCATAATCTCATAGTTTCAGGAACATGTATAAGTCATGAAGAAAGCAATAGCAATATACTAAACGATCAAGTGCTAGGCTAACGGAATGGGTCATGTCAATCACATCATTCTCCTAATGATGTGATCCCATTAATCAAATGACAACACATGCCTATGGTTAGGAAACATAACCATCTTTGATTAATGAGCTAGTCAAGTAGAGGCATACTAGTGACGTTATGTTTGTCTATGTATTCACACATGTATCATGTTTCCGGTTAATACAATTCTAGCATGAATAATAAACATTTATCATGATATGAGGAAATAAATAATAACTTTATTATTGCCTCTAGGGCATATTTCCTTCATTATCCACCTCTGCTTTCAGTTCAGTAAGAACCTGTTTTGCACTGGCCAACTGGGAAAGTGACTCCTCCTTCGCCAACACCATCTTAGCAAAGTAGGATTTAAAAAAAATCTGAGCTCATTCTCCACCTTCCTCTTTTTTATCCCGCAACTTCAAATATTCTTCAGCGTTGACAAAACTTTCTCTAAGCCTACCTCTGTTCTCTTCCTCATACATGCTCCAGAGCTTCGCTAGGCACATCTTCAAAGACTGTGGCCACTCTTGATCAACCCACTCCAAGTAAGAAAACTTCCGTTCATCCTATAATATTTAAAACTAGATCAGTAACAATTGTAGGGGAAATGGGTTTATAGCAACTTATAAAATCACTACTTATTTTAAAAAACTAAAGAAACATATTAATTATGACATATCTTCTCAAAAAGATCAATGTGCAAATAAATTAATTGCTACTGAGACAACAACCAAATTCTGGAACATCAGAAGCTATAATGAACTACAACAACGCTACAAGTTCTTACTCGTGTACAATAAATAACAAATTGAACATTTTATGAGGAAGGTAAATATAACTGCAACAACATAGCAACAATGTTTGGATGACAACAGACTGATACTAACAGGTGTGTACATGCATAACTTTAGTAACATTAGAACTAATAGCACTAAGGCCGTCCACTATGTATGCCAAAACTGGTGTAAAGACAACTGTTGCTACATCTCGCACCGATGTCCTACACTGGCGAGCCAATGCAGCGGAAAAAAAATCATGGACCCGGACTCTGGAGCACCTAGTTGCGCCGATGCCCAGTTCCTTCGTGCCATAAAGATTTAGTATTTTACTGCTTGGCTGCTCGGATGTGTGGACCAAAGTTGGCTGCACAAACTGCTGAAGCGGTGCCAAATAATTTTCTAATGGCACCGTTGATGAGATGGCAACAATTTTAGATACTAGGTACAAACTGTGACACTGTCTTAGGATGCGTTTGGTTGAAGATGTGGTATGAATGGATTGGGACCGTGACAGTGTCTGAATCACATCTAACAAATGATTTGTAACAATGAAAGACGGTCTAACATTCTCTGCACATGCCAGAAACTTCCTGCCACTGTCCACAGATTCAAACACAACTAGCTTCATGCATGGAGATTGATGGTGACAACAAACAGATAGATCTTCAGCCACCCGCTCCATTCGTTGCCACTGATGGTCCTAGGGAGCTACAAGAGGAAGAAATTACTCAAATCAACCGCCGGGTAAAAATGCTTCATTCCAAGTCACAGCCCGAGAGAGAGAAGATAGGCATACCCGGGTGGTGAAGGAGTCATCGCCGGAGGAAGAACCGCCGGAGAGGTCTTTGGAGAAGACCATGGCGACCCTGGCGGTAGGATGTGAGACGACGTGAGCGAGGGAGCAAGCGAGGAAGCGGCTATAGCTTAGGAAGGAAGGAAGGAAGGAGGAAACAGGGAAAATATCACTTGTGGTCGGGGAGAAAAGGGGATGGGGAAGGGGGGAGGGGGGCGGGGGTACATATTTTGGCGGTAGGCAAATTTTTTGGAAATGTGGAGGGAAATTTTGGTGTGCATCGAAAATGATTCTTCTGCTTTACGCACATGGGATGAGTTTGATAATTCAAATTTTGGTGGAAATTTCCCCGGGTACGTCATTGCATAATTTAATAGCGCTTGCTAATTTGGGCACACAAAAGAGCGTACAGCAGATAGACCACACTTACTGAATCGAGAAATTTTAGTAATTAAACAGAGCTAGTTGACCTAAACATTGCTCTAACAAAAGACCACATTAAAAACAAAGCCTAAGTACGCATAATTTTAACAAATCCGCCGTCGCGCCGGCCTATGCATCGCCAGTGTGAGATGAGACGTCGATGAATTGTCCTGGTGACATGTCGCCATTGGTGGACTCCGCGTCCCCCCTGCTAAAGTCTACCGCGTCCTCGTCCTCATCCTCGGTGCCACCCTCAAGGTTGTAGTACTCGTAGTAGTGGCTGCGCCAGAGCTCGCGTTGGTACTCCACCGCTGATTCCTCGACGGACAGACTCTTCTCTACCTTGACCTCGGCCACGCGCAACTCCTCTTCCCGGCGCTCCTCGATCTCCGCCGCCTCCTGCATCTCCAGCTCCTGCTCGGTGACCTCATGAGGAAGCTGGTGCTCCCTGGCCACAGCCGCCTTTTCAGACGTGGGTTGCATGCTGGATTTCAAGGTGTCTTGGAATATCTTGGCGTGTGCATCCTCAATCTTGGCGTGGATGGCCTCGACCCGGGCGAGGGCGACATCACCGGCACGGACAACAGCTCGAGCGCTCTCGGCGTTTGCAGCCGTCATCGCAGCTGCAGCTGCAGCCATCTCGGCTACTGCAGCTGCCCTGTCGGCTGCCGCAGACGCCCTCTCGGCGGAAGCGGCTGCGCTCAATGCGGATGCGGCGGCACTCTCAGCGTAGGCGGACGCGCTTCCGGCGCAGGCGGCGGCGCTCGGGGGGACGCGACCATCGTACGAGCCTTCACAAAGCGTTTCCATGTCATCATCTTTGCAAGAAGGGGGTGCGAGAATGGGGATCGGGATTCGTGGATTCGGGGGTTGCCGACAAGGGAGCTGACAAGCCAGCGAAGCTGAAGGAGGAAGACTTAAATAGACCCAGATATTTTCATCACAAACGGTTCCTAGGAAACAACTAAGTGTATGTTGTAGATATTTTTATTAGCTGTGAAAGACGAATTTGGAGTAAAGTGGCAACGGATGGTGTTTTAAATGTATGAGAACTTTTTTAGTACTAATACAACTATCATGTCAAATTTTGGAAAATTTCAGGGGTCACTTGACCTTTTAAGACATTTAAGTGATTTTCTAGCGATTTAATGACCGTAATTGAAATTTGAACTACATGTACCTGCAACAGCTAACCATAATGGTTTGAAAAGTCATATTTTGTGTACTTGTGTGCGATTTAATTCCATGTGCAGTAAATTAGGAGGAATTTTCAAACATATTGGTCTAACGGCTATGACACAATTAAGCATGGAGTGCCATGGCATTTAAATTCAAAAAAAATATCAGAAACACATGAAACCTTGGTTGAGGTAATGTAATGCCACCAAGATGATGTGGTAAAAAAATTGGCATGTCTGAAGAAAGTTTGGACACACACCCCTCACAAACCGAAGCAACTCACTAGAAGGCTCGTGGTTCCGAGAGGGAATAACGCATGTTTGATGACGAATAGGAGATAGCTTCCTCTAACGGCCTTCAATTTTTGTACGTGCAACGTCCACTAATACAACTGTCATGTGAAAGTTTGGAAAATTTCAGGGGCCATTTGACCTTTTGAAGACATTTAAGTGATTTTCCAGCAATTCAATGACCATAATTCAAATTTGAACTGCATCTAAATGCAACGGCTAACCATAACAGTTTGAAAAAAAATCATATTTGTGTACTTGTGTGCGAGTTAATTCCATGTGCAGTAAATTAGAAGTAATTTTCAAACATATTGGTCTCACGACATGGACACATGCATATGTATGCATGGAGTGCCATGACATTTTAATTCAAAAAAATTAAAAAATGATCAGAAAAACATGAAACCTTTCTTGATGTAATGTCACACCATCAAGATGCTGTGGTAAAAAAATTGGCATGTTTGATGAAAGTTTGGACACACACCCCTCACAAACCGGAGGAACTCACTAAAAGTCTCGTGGTTTCCAAAAGGGAACAATGCATGTTTGATGACGAACGGGAGATAACTTCCTCTTACGGCCTTCAATTTTTTTCTACATTTAACATGCACTAATACAACTGTCATGTGAAAATTTGGAAAATTTCAAGGGTCATTTGACCTTTCAAATACATTTAAGTTATTTTCTAGCCATTTAATGACCGTAATTCAAATTTGAACTACATCTACATGCAGTGGCTAACTATAACGGTTTAAAAGAATCATATTTGTGTTCTTGTGTGCAAGTTAATTCTATGTGCGGTAAATTAGAAGGAATTTTCAAACATATTGTTCTCACGGCATGGACACATGCATGGAGTGCCATGGCATTTTAATTCCAAAAATTAAAAAATGATCAGAAAAACATGAAACCTTGCTTGATGTAATGTCATGCCATCAAGATGATGTGGTAAAAAAATTGGCTTGTTTGACGAAAGTTTGGACACACCCCCCTCACAAACCGGAGCAACTCACTAGAAGGCTCGTGGTTTCGGAGAGGGAACAATGCATGTTTGATGATGAACGGGAGATAGCTTCCTCTTACGGCCTTTAATTTTTTCTATAACATGCACTAATACAACTGTCATGTGAAAGTTTGGAAAATTTCAGGGGTCATTTGACCTTTTAAAGATATTTAAGCGATTTTATAGCCATTTAATGACCGTAATTCAAATTTGAACTACATCTACGTGCAACGGCTAACCATAACGGTTTGAAAAATCATATTTTTGTGTACTTGTGTGTGAGTTAAAAAAACATCAGACGATGTAAATATCTGGTGTTCAAAAAAGAAAATGTAAAGATCTCGCACGACAACCGGCTCGCACACGATTGGCCCTCTATCTCACGGCTCGAGGTTTGGTAGGTGAGTGTCAGGGGTCATTACTCAGACATGATTCTGTATTGGAAACCGTCAGCTATTATGTTCACACACGGATTTTGCTGCGGGAAACGTGTGTAATTCAAACTACAGTACTCATAAATTCCGGTGACCGGCGTGTGTAATGTTCCCGCTGATCTAGATTCCGGCCGTCAATAAATACTACCTTGCTCACGTTGTCCCGACTGCATACTCATCTACATCCTCCCTTTGCTCCCCCCCCCCTCTCTCTCTCTCTCTCTCTCAAATCTCTGCCATGGCACCGCCGGTTTGCCCACGCGCCGACGAGGAGTCGCCGCCCCCTGAGGATGCTCACTCGAATAGCAGCGAAGAGGACCCCTACGCGCCGCCGGACGAGGTTGTGCCGGACCCCCCAGCGTTGGATTGGTTTTGGGCCAGTACAATCTTTGTTTGTGGAAGTCACTGCCGCCGGCTGAGAAAGCCAGGCACGTGGCTTTCAAGAAGGAGATGGCAGAGGAGGAAGCCAGGTACTAGGTGATACGTCTCCATCGTATCTCTTTTCCAAACACTTTTGCCCTAGTTTTGGACTCTAACTTGCATGATTTGAATGGAACTAGCCCAGACTGACATTGTTTTCAGCAAAATTGCCATGTTGTTATTTTTGTGCAGAAATAAAAGTTCTTGGAATGACCTGAAACTTCACGGAGAATATTTCTGGAATTTATAAAAAATACTAGCGAAAGAATCAAGACCAGGGGGCCCACACCCTGTCCACGAGGGTGGGGGGCGCGCCTGCCCCCCTGGGCGCGCCCCCTGCCTCGTGGGCCCCCTGGTGCTCCACCGACCTCAACTCCAACTCCATATATTCACGTTCGGGGAGAAAAAAATAATAAGAGAGAAGTATTCATCGCGTTTTATGATACAGAGTCGCCGCCAAGCCCTCTCTCGGCAGGGCTGATCTGGAGTCCGTTTGGGGCTCCGGAGAGGGGAATCCATCGCCGTCGTCATCATCAACCATCCTCCATCACCAATTTCATGATGCTCACCATGGTACGTGAGTAATTCCATCATAGGCTTGCTGGACGGTGATGGGTTGGATGATATTTATCATGTAATCGAGTTAGTTTTGTTAGGGTTTGATCCCTAGTATCCACTATGTTCTGAGATTGATGTTGCTATGACTTTGCTATGCTTAATGCTTGTCACTAGGGAGCGAGTGCCATGATTTCAGATCTGAACCTATTATGTTTCCATGAATATATTTGTGTTCTTGATCCTATCTTGCATGTCAATAGTCACCTACTATGTGTTATGATCCGGCAACCCCGAAGTGACAATAATCGGGACCACTCCCGGTGATGACCGTAGTTTGAGGAGTTCATGTATTCACTAAGTGTTAATGCTTTTGTCCGGTACTCTATTAAAAGGAGGCCTTAATATCCCTTAGTTTCCAATAGGACCCCGCTGCCATGGGAGGGTAGGACAAAAGATGTCATGCAAGTTCTTTTCCATAAGCACGTATGACTATATTCGGAATACATGCCTGCATTACATTGATAAATTGGAGCTAGTTCTGTGTCACCCTATGTTACAGCTGTTACATGATGAACCGCATCCGACATAATTATCTATCACCGATCCAATGCCTATGAGCTTTTCACATACTGTCCTTTGCTTAGTTATTTTTCCGTTGCCACTGTTACAATTACTACAAAGCTGCTACTATTACTTTTGCCACTGTTATCGTTACTTCCATACTACTTTGCTAATACTTGAGAATATTCTTTGGCTTCCCTTGTGTCAAATCAATAAATTTGGGTTGAATACTCTACCCTCAAAAACTGTTGTGATCCCCTATACTTGTGGGTTATCACCAGGCGGCCTGTGAAGCCCGTGATGCCGCCTAGAAAAAGAAGACGTCGGAGCTTTGGGAGCGGGCGCGTCGTCGTGCGGAGGAGGTGTACAAAGACGGGTACTTCACGAGGAAGGTCAAAGGCACCGGGAGCCTCGTCGCTGCGTGGAGGTGGGCCGATAAGCTCCAGCGTGCCACCGACGAGGAGCTCCGGTGGGCGCCCAACGAAATGGCAAGATCGTTCTCGCTCGTCCGCCAGCAAGAGGCAGGTCGGTACGTCAAGCGCTGCGAGGCAGAGGAGGCAGAGTACTGCCTCCGCACTGGGAAGACGCTGCGCACCTGGGAGCTGCTGGCGAGGGGCTGCCGAAATACTGGCCCTAGGAGGGATTATTAGTTTTAGTATTGTTCGTTTTCAATTTTATGCATTGTACCTACACTACTAGGAAAAGGGCTATAGATGGGATGGACACTAATGGCGCACTGTACATGTGGTGCGCCATTACTAAATACTAATGGCGCACCATGTGTTGGTGCGCCATTAGTGTGCAAATACTAATGGCCCACCACATCCCACGGTGCGCCATTAGTAATTTTTTTTTAATTTTTTCAAAACTACTAATGGCGCACCATGGGGGTGGTGCGCCATTACTAGTTGACATAGTAATGGCGCACCACACCCACGGTGCGCCATTAGTAGTTTTTAAAAAAAAAGTAAAAAAAATAAAAAAAAATTGTTAGTAATGGCGCACCTGTG
Organism: Triticum timopheevii; assembly: GCA_963921465.1. Taxonomy (NCBI): domain Eukaryota; kingdom Viridiplantae; phylum Streptophyta; class Magnoliopsida; order Poales; family Poaceae; genus Triticum; species Triticum timopheevii. The sequence continues at coordinate 75,138,648 of OY997274.1, forward strand.
GACAGTGCGCCATTACTAGTTTTAACTAGTAATGGCGCACTGTCCACTGGTTTGCCATTACTAAGTTTTTTCCAAAAAATTCAAAAAAAAAATTCAATTTTTTATTTTTTTTTCAAAACTAGTAATGGCGCACCGTGGGTGTGGTGCGCCATTACTAGTTAAACTTGGCCCAATACCGAATGCACCCCCCTGTGGACCGCCTTTTTAGTTTAAAAAAAATAAAAGAAAATGATGGAAATGTCAAAAAAATAAAAGAAAATAAGTTTCCCATGTAATATGTGGTCTAGTTGTTGGGAAAATTTACAAATATGAAGTTCGACTTTATTTGCAAAATCTCTCTGGAAATTTGTAAAATGGGCATAACTTTTGCATACGAACTCGGATTAAAAAGTTTTTTATATGAAAAATTATCTACCCGAAAAGTTACATCCGAATTTAATTGGGGAAACCCCGTTAAACATTTTCAAAATCCCCCAAAACCAAACAGAAAAAAATTACTAGTAACAGAAAAAAATTGGTTTTGAATTTTTTTTTTTCAAAAAGGATACGTAATATGACCGGGAAGTTTGAAATATTTTTCAAAATTTCATCATAGTCATGAACATGAACAAAGTCCTAGACATCAACAAGGTATAATAGGATTGATATGCTAGATATATCAACAAGTGCCTGTGAAGTGAGCTGTTGCTGCGGTTGGATAGAACGCTGAAGTTAAGCGTGCTTGGGCTGGAGTAGTGTGAGGATGGGTGACCTTTTGGGAAGTTTGACCACGGAGTGCGATTTGACCTGAGATTAAGCATATTGACCCGAGATTAAGCCATAGTGACCAGATTAAGAAAAAAACAATTTTTTTTGAAAAAAAAATAAAAAAATTTGAAAAATATTTTAATAGTAATGGCGCACCAGTTTTGCCTATCTAATAGTGCTAGTAGTTAAGTATCATCACGTAAATGTGATGATATTATATATATATATTCTGTGGTGAACTAATGAACAATTAATGTATATATATATATAGCTGTTATACTAACTTTCTATTCTGTGGTGAATTCCATTTTCTATCTGTTTTTTATACTAATTTGAATCTAGTTGTTATCATACACATATACAGAATGAAAAGCGTATATACACACATTGAAACACAACATATAAGAACGGAAAACAGAGTACACACATTGAAACAGAGCAAAAAACAGAGCAATACTATGATTGTTCTGAATATATAGCTATCCACGTCGAAACTACTCGACAAAATAAAACGCGTCCATGTGACCATGACCAGCAGCCTTTGCCTATGGTAGCTCTTAGCTCTGCCTCAACTCGTGCAGGTGTTCGTCCAAGCGGTTGACACGCTTGCGGTACATCTGAAGCGCGATCTCGAGCTCCAAGTTGGCTATTTCATCGAAGATCACCAGCTCGAGGATGCGACCGCCATGTTCCTCTACTGTGCCCAGGTGGACACCTGGGCCAAGAGGTGGTCGATCCTACCGACCAGCGCGTTGGCATCGAGCGGGTTGCGGACAAGGAGAACGGCGCGACCCATGCGAATGGCGTGGCGAGCGTCCGGTGCAAGTACGGCGCGGCCGGCCTCTGGTGCAAGTACGGCGCAGAGGGCCTCTTCCCACTCCTAGCGAGGAATGGGGGTACGGACGAGACGTGTACCTAGCTGCGACACCGTGTCGACAGCAGGCAAGCGCCGATGATTCCGCTCTTGCTGTGCGGCGCGCCGCACCTCACGCTCTGCGACGCTCCAACGGTCTCGCCGTGCGATGAGCCGCAGCCTATTGGCGCGGACGCGCCTAGCTTGCTCTGCGGTGCGCCATTGATCATGTTGTGCGGTGAGCTGCAGTTATTCGGCGCTGACATGCCTATCTTGATCTGTGGCGCTCAAGCACCGTGTGCCAAGGGTCTGCTCAACCCTGACGATGACACGCATCACGGCGTCGTCCATCGCGTTGCCGGGAAGCGCCTCGGCCTCGATAGGCCGTGACGCCTGCTCGTTTTCCTCGTCTACGAGGTTGATGGCAGAGGCAACGCTTTGGTCGGTTGGCATGCTTGGAAAAGGTGGATGTGCTACAGGCTGCGCTTGTCGCCTTCGTGTGTTGCACGCCGCCTAGGTTTATGCGCAAGATCGCTTGGTGGTGGGAAACATGTGAGGAAACGGCGGGAAACAGTGACATGTTCATAAAATGCCATCAATTATTGGAAACTTAGCATAGAAGGAACATCGATCTAGCACAAGAAGTAGATGATGATCAGATGAACACTAATAAGTCCATTTTGCATCATGCTTTTATATCAATATTTATTGCATTATGGGCTATTATTTCATGTTATGTCACAATACTTATGGCTATTCTCTCTTATTTTACAAGGTTTACATGAAGAGGGAGAATGCCGGCAGCTAGAATTCTGGGCTGGAAAAGGAGCAAATATTGGAGACCTATTCTGCGCAACTCCAAAAGTCCTGAAACTCCATGGAATATCTTAAAATAAATAAAGAAAAATCGTCGCCAAAGATGAAGGCCAGGGGGCCCACACCCTGCTCACGAGGGTGGGAGGCGCGCCCCCTGGGGCGCGCCCCCTAGCTCGTGGGCCCCCTGGTGGCTCTCCGATGCCCATCTTGTCCTATATGAAGTCTTTCGATGAGAAAAAAAAAATAAAAGGCAACCTTTCGGGACGAGACTCCGCCGCGAGGAGGCGGAACCTTGGCAGAACCAATCTAGGGCTCCGGCAGAGCTGTTCTGCCAGGGACACTTCCCTCCGGGAGGGGGAAATCATCACCATCGTCATCACCAACGCTCCTCTCATCAGGAGAGGGCAATCTCCATCAACATCTTCACCAGCACCATCTCATCTCCAAACCCTAGTTCATCTCTTGTATCCAATTCTTGTCTCCAAGTCCGGGAGTAGTGCTAGTAGGTTGCTAGTAGTGTTGATTACTCCTTGTAGTTGATGCTAGTTGGTTTATTTGGTGAAAGATCATATGTTCAGATCCTTTATGCATATTATTACCCCTCTGATTATGAACATGAGTATGCTTTATGAGTAATTACGTTTGTTCCTGAGGACAAGGGAGAAGTCTTGCTATTAGTAGTCATGTGAATTTGGTATTCGTTCGATATTTTGATAAGATGTATGTTGTCTAGCCTCTAGTGGTGTTATGTGAACGTCGACTACATAACACTTCACCATTATTTGGGCCTAGAGGAAGGCATTGGGAAGTAATAAGTAGATGATGGGTTGCTAGAGTAACAGAAGCTTAAACCCTAGTTTATGTGTTGCTTCGTAAGGGGCTGATTTGGATCCATATGTTTCATGCTATGGTTAGGTTTACCTTAATACTTTTGTTGTAGTCGCGGATGCTTGCAATAGAGGTTAATCATAAGTGGGATGCTTGTTCAAGTAAGAGCAGCACCCAAGCACCGGTCCACCCACATATCAAATTATCAAAGTACAGAACGCGAATCATATGAGCGTGATGAAAACTAGCTTGACGATATTCCCATGTGTCCTCGGGAGCGCTTTTCCGATTATAAGAGTTTGTCCAGGCTTGTCCTTTGCTACAAAAAGGATTGGGCCACCTTGCTGCACTTTATTTGCTTTTGTTACTTGTTGCTCGTTACACTTTATCTTATCACAAAACTATCTGTTACCACTTATTTCAGTACTTGCAGAGAATACCTTGCTGAAAACCGCTTATCATTTCCTTCTGCTCCTCGTTGGGTTCAACACTCTTACTTATCGAAAGGACTACAATAGATCCCCTATACTTGTGGGTCATCAAGACTCTTTTCTGGCGTCGTTGCCGGGGAGTGTAGCGCCTTTGGTAGGTGGAATTTGGTAAGGAAAAAATTATATAGTGTGCTGAAATTTTCTATCACTTGTTACTATGGAAAGTAATTCTCTGAGGGGCTTGTTCGGGGTATCTTCACCCCGTCCAGTAGAGCAAAGAGTTGCTCCTCAACCTACTGAACCTACTGAACCTATTGAAAATGAAACTCCTTTTGAAATTCCTTCGGGTATGATGGAAAAACTGCTAGCTAACACTTTTACAGGAGATGGAACAAAGCATCCTGATGAACATCTACTCTATGTGGATGAAGTTTGCAGACTATTTAAGCTTGCAGGTATACCCGATGATGTTGTTAAGAAGAAGGCCTTCCCTTTATCTTTGAAGGGAGACGCATTGACATGGTACAGGCTATGTGATGATATGAGATCATGGAACTATAAAATATTGAAATTGGAATTTCATCAAAAGTATTACCCTATGCATCTTGTTCATCATGATCGTAATTATATAATAATTTTTGGCCTCGCGAAGGAGAAAGCATCGCCCAAGCTTGGGGGGGCTTAAATCAATGTTATATTCATGCCCCAATCATGAGCTCCCAAGAGAAGTAATTATTCAAAGTTTTTATGCTCGGCTTTCTGATAACAATCGCACCATGCTCGATACGTCTTGTGCTGGCGCTTTTATGATGAATACTATTGAATTTAAATGGAATTTATTGGATAGAATTAAACGCAACTCTGAAGATTGGGACCTCGACGAAGGTAAGGAGTCAGGTATGACACCTAAGTTTGATTGTGTTAAATATTTTATGGATACCGATATTTTCCGTAAGTTTAGCACTAAATATGGACTTGACTCTGAGATAGTAGCTTCTTTCTGTGAATCTTTTGCTACTTATGTTGATCTCCCCAAGGACAAGTGGTTTAAATATCATCCTCCCATAGAAGTAAAAGTAGCTGCACCTATTAAAGTTGAAGAAAAGACTGTTGCTACCTCTTGAGCACTGCGTTGGATTTCCCCGAAGAGGAGAGGATGATGCAGCAAAGTAGCGTAAGTATTTCCCTCAGTTTTTGAGAACAAAGGTATCAATCCAGTAGGAGACCACGCACAAGTCCCTCGTACCTACACAAAACGATAGCTCCTCGCAACCAACGCGATTAGGGGTTGTCAATCCCTTCACGGTCACTTACGAGAGTGAGATCTGATAGAGATGATAAATAATATTTTTGGTATTTTTGGTATATAGATGCAAAGTGACAAGTAAAAGGCAAAGTAAAAAACAAAGCAAGTAATAAAGTAATGGAGATTGATATGATGAGAATAGACCCGGGGGCCATAGGTTTCACTAGTGGCTTCTCTCAAGAGCATAGATATTCTACGGTGGGTGAACAAATTACTGTTGAGCAATTGATAGAGTTGAGCATAATTATGAGTATATCTAGGTATGATCATGTATATAGGCATCACGTCCAAGACAAGTAGATCGAAACAATTCTGCATCTACTACTATTACTCCACTCATCGACCGCTATCCGGCATGCATGCATCTAGAGTATTAAGTTAAAAACAGAGTAATGCCTTAAGCAAGATGACATGATGTAGAGGGATAAATTCAAGCAATATGATAAAATCCCCATCTTGTTATCCTCGATTTCAACAATACAATACGTGCCTTGCTGCCCCTTCTGTCACTGGGAAAGGACACCGCAAGATTGAACCCAAAGCTAAGCACTTCTCCCATTGCAAGAACAACCAATCTAGTTGGCCAAACCAAAAAGGATAATTCGAAGAGACTTGCAAAGATAACTCAATCATACATAAAATAATTCAGAGAAGATTCAAATATTATTCATAGATAAGTTGGATCATAAACCCACAATTCATCGGTCTCAACAAACACACCGCAAAAAGAAGATTACATCGAACAGATCTCCACGAGAGACGGGGAGAACATTGTATTGAGATCCAAAAAGAGAGAAGAAGCCATCTAGCTACTAGCTATGGACCCGAAGGTCTGAAGTAAACTACTCACACTTCGAAGGGGCTATGGTGTTGATGTAGAAGCCCTCCATGGTGGATGCCCCCTCCGGCGGAGCTCCGGAACATACCCCAAGATGGGATCTCGTGGATATAGAAGGTTGCGGTGGTGGAATTAGGTTTTTGGCTCCTGTTCTGACGTTGGGGATACGTAGGTATATATAGGAGGAAGGAGTACGTCGGTGGAGCAACAGGGGGCCCACGAGGCAGGGGGCGCGCCCTAGGGGGGCGCCCCCACCCTCGTGACCGCCTCTTTTGTTCCTTGGAGCAGGGTCCAAGTCTCCTGGATCCCGTTCGGTGAGAAACTCACGTTCCCGAAGGTTTCATTCCGTTTGGACTCCGTTTGATATTCCGTTTCTCCAAAACACTGAAATAGGCAAAAAAACAGCAATTCTGGGCTGGGCCTCGGTTAATAGGTTAGTCCCAAAAATAATATAAAAGTGGAAAATAAAGCCCAATATAGTCCAAAACAGTAGATAAAGTAGCATGGAGCAATAAAAAATTATATATACGTTGGAGACGTATCAACTGTCACTTATAATGATCCTATTGTTCCCACTTCGTATGTTGAGAAACCACCTTTCCCTATTAGAATGAAGGATCATGCTAAAGCTTCAACTGTTGTTCATAACAGCAATATTAGAACTTATACACCTCCTGAGCAAGTCAAAATACATACGTTGGAGACGTATCAGGCATCCCCAAGCTTAATTCCTGCTCGTCCTCGAGTAGGTAAATGATAAAAAGATAATTTTTGATGCGGAGTGATACTTTGGCATAATTTCAATGTAAATCTTCTTAATTGTGGCATGAATATGCAGATCCGGAAGATTCAAGACAAAAGTTCATATTGGTATAAAAAATAATAATACTTCAAGCATACTAATCAAAGCAATCATGTCTTCTCAAAATAGCATGGCAAAAGAAAGTTCATCCCTAGAAAATCATATAGTTCGGCTATGCTTCATTTTCGTCACACAAAGATGTTCCCAACTTCTATAACCCCGATGACAAGCCAAGCAATTGTTTCATACTTAAGTAATCTCACACTTTTTCAACCTTCACGCAATACATGAGCGTGAGCCATGGATATATATAGCACTATGGATAGAATAGAATATGATGATGGGGATTGTGTGGAGAAGACAAAAAGGGAGAAAGTCTCACATTGACGAGGATAATCAACGGTCTATGGAGATGCCCATTAATTGATGTCAACATGAGGAGTAGGGATTGCCATGCAACGGATGCACTAGAGCTATGAATGCTCAACAAAAGAAAACTAGTGGGTGTGCATCCAACTTGCTTGCTCATGAAGACCTAGGGCATTTGAGGAAGCCCATCATAGGAATATACAAGCCAAGTTCTATAATGAAAAATTCCCACTAGTATAAAAAGACAACTTATGAGACTCACTACATGAAGAACAAGGTGCTACTTTGAAGCACAATATATGAGACTCACTACATGAAGAACAAGGTGCTACTTTGAAGCACAAGTGTGGAAAAAGAGATAGTAGCATTGCCCTTTTTATTTATTTTCTTTTTTTTGGGCCTTTTTTTGGCCTTTCTCTTTTTTTTTGTTTGGGAAATGCTCTAATAATGATGATCATCACACTTCTATTGATTACAACATAAGGATTACAACTCGAAACTTAAAACAAGATATGACTCTATATGAATGCCTCCGGCGGTGTACCGGGATGGTGCAATGAATCAAGAGTGACATGTATAAAAAATATTGCATGGTGGCTTTGCCACAAATACGATGTCAACTACATGATCATGCAATGGCAATATGACAAAAGTAATGTATGTCATGATGATGATGATGGAAGTTGCATGGCAATATATCTCAGAATGGCTATGGAAATGCCATGATAGGTAGGTATGGTGGCTGTTTTGAGGAAGATATAAGGAGGTTTATGTGTGATAGATCGTATCGTATCACGGGGTTTGGATGCACCGGCGAAGTTTGCACCAACTCTCAAGGTGAGAAAGGGCAATGCACAGTACCGAAGAGGCTAGCAAAGGCGGAAAGGTGAGAGTGCGTATAATCCATGGACTCAACATTAGTCAAAAGAGCTCATATACTTATTGCAAAAATTTAGAAGTCATCAAAAATCAAGTACTAAGTGCATGCTCCTAGGGGGATAGATTGGTAGGAAAAGACCATTGCTCGTCCCCGACCGCCACTCATAAGGATTCACAAGCCAGGTACACTTCATGTTCCAAATTTGTTACACAACTTTAACCATACGTGCATGCTACGGGACTTGCAAACTTCAACACAAGCATTCTTTGAATTCATAATCACCCAACTAGCACGACTTTGATATTATCACCTCCATATCTCAAAACAATTATCAAGCATCAAACTTATCTTAGTATTCAACGCACTCAAAAGAAAGTTTCACATATCTTGAATACCAAGTATATTAATATTAAGCAAATTACCATGCTATTAATGACTCTCAAAATAATCTAAGTGAAGCATGAGAGATCAATAGTTTATTTAAAACAAATCCACCACCGTGCTCTAAAAGATTTAAGTGAAGCACTAGGGCAAAAATTATCACGCTGAAAAGATATAAGTGAAGCACTATGAGCAAAACTATCAAGCTCAAAAGATATAAGTGAAGCACATAGAGTATTCTAACAAATTCCAATTCATGTGTGGCTCTCTCAAAAGGTGTCTACAGCAAGGACGATTGTGGTAAACTAACAAGCAAAGACACAAATAATACAATAAGCTCCAAGCAAAACACATATCATGTGGTGAATAAAAATATAGCTCCAAGTAAATTACCGATGGAAGTAGACGAAAGAGGGGATGCCTTCCGGGGCATCCCTAATCTTTGACTTTTTGGTGTCCTTGGATTATCTTGGGGGTGCCATGGGCATCCCCAAGTTTAGGCTCTTGCCACTCCTTGTTCCATAATCCATCAAAAGAATTCACCCAAAACTTGAAAACTTCACAACACAAAACTCAATAGAAACCTCGTGAGCTCCGTTAGAGAAAGAAAACAAAAGACTACTTCAAAGTACTTTAATGAAATCATTCTTTATTTATATTGGTGTGAAACCTACTGTATTCCCACTTCTCTATGGATTATAAACTATTTTACTAGCCATAGATTCATCAAAATAAGCAAACAACACACGCAAAACAGAATCTGTCAAAAACAGAACAGTCTGTAGTAATCTGTAACTAACGCAAACTTATGGAACTCTAAAAATTCTACCAAAATTGTAAGTCCTGGAAAATTTGTTTATTGAAAAGCGGCAAAAAGAATCAATGCAAAATCACGTTTCTGTGATTTAACAACATTATATTCGTGCGCGCAAAGTTTCTGTTTTTCAGCAGAATCAAATCAACTATCATCGTAGGTTATCCTATAGGTTCTACTTGGCACAAACACTAATTAAAATATAAAACCACATCCAAACAGAGGCTAGATGGATTATTTATTCCTAAATAGAAGCAAAAACAAAAAACAAAAAAATAAAATTGGGTTGCCTCCCAACAAGCGCTATCGTTTAACGCCCCTAGCTAGGCATAAAAGCAAGGATAGAACTAGGTATTGCAATCTTTGACACTTGGAGAGGAGGATCTCCTTTCTATGGCATTCATTCTTCTATTTAAGTTAAGCACATGGCCACTAATGGAAGAAGTAAGATTAAGCATGTTACGGAAATTTGCCTCTAAACTAGACTTCATCTCTTTAATAATTTCATTTTGATAAAAGCACAAGAGAGTAGTTGATTCAACCTTATCATTCATGGGATGCCCAAATATAGTTTTCATTCTTTCATAGGTATCTATAGCATCCCCTTCAAGAAAACCTTCTTCAAAGATGGAATCTAAAACTTGTTTTAAGGACGCGGGCAAGCCAACATAAAAACTTTTTAGGTAAATTTCAATTTGATATTGTGGTACATAACTAGCCCGAATCCTAAGTAACCTATCCCAAGCATCTTTTAAAGACTCATCAAGTAAGTAGCGAAAAATTCCAGAGTCATCCTCTTCAAAATTATTCAAGCTCTCATTGGAGACCCCGGTGGGTCTTTATATAGCATCATTATTTATGAGCTTAGAGAGGATAGAGGGGTTGTCCAAGGCACTAGAGCTCGGGAGAAACCTCGTAGTTCTTTTTGATTCAGCCATGGCAACAAGTAATTCAACACACAAGCAAACAGAAAGGCAACGGGAAAAAGCAAACGGGAAAAAGTGGAGGAGATTGGGAAAGAGAGGGCGAATAAAACGGCAAGGGTGAAGTGGGGGAGAGGAAAACGAGAGGCAAATGGCAAATAATGTAATGTGAGAGATAGGGATTGTGATGGGTACTTGGTATGGTTGACTTGCTCTTGCGTGAGCCTCCTCGGCAACAGCGCCAGAAATTCTTCTTGCTACCTCTTGAGCACTGCGTTGGATTTCCCGGAAGAGGAGAGGATGATGCAGCAAAGTAGCGTAAGTATTTCCCTCAGTTTTTGAGAACCAAGGTATCAATCCAGTAGGAGACCACGCACAAGTCCCTCGTACCTACACAAAATGATAGCTCCTCGCAATCAACGCGATTAGGGGTTGTCAATCCCTTCACGGTCACTTACGAGAGTGAGATCTGATAGAGATGATAAATAATATTTTTGGTATTTTTGGTATATAGATGCAAAGTGACAAGTAAAAGGAAAAGTAAAAAACAAAGCAAGTAATAAAGTAATGGAGATTGATATGATGAGAATAGACCCGGGGGCCATAGGTTTCACTAGTGGCTTCTCTCAAGAGCATAGATATTCTACGGTGGGTGAACAAATTACTGTTGATCAATTGATAGAATTGAGCATAATTATGAGTATATCGAGGTATGATCATGTATATAGGCATCACGTCCAAGACAAGTAGATCGAAACGATTCTGCATCTACTACTATTACTCCACTCATCGACCCCTATCCAGCATGCATCTAGAGTATTAAGTTAAAAACAGAGTAACGCCTTAAGCAAGATGACATGATGTAGAGGGATAAATTCATGCAATATGATAAAAACCCCATCTTGTTATCCTCGATGGCAACAATACAATATCTGCCTTACTGCCCCTTCTGTCACTGGGAAAGGACACCGCAAGGTTGAACCCAAAGCTAAGCACTTCTCCCATTGCAAGAACTACCAATCTAGTTGGCCAAACCAAAAAGGATAATTACAAGAGACTTGCAAAGATAAAAACTCAATCATACATAAAATAATTCAGAGAAGATTCAAATATTATTCATAGATAAGTTGGATCATAAACCCACAATTCATCGATCTCAACAAACACACCGCAAAAACAGGATTACATCGAATAGATCTCCACGAGAGAGGGGGAGAACATTGTATTGAGATCCAAAAAGAGAGAAGAAGCCATCTAGCTACTAGCTATGGACCCGAAGGTCTGAAGTAAACTACTCACACTTCATCGAAGAGGCTATGGTGTTGATGTAGAAGCCCTCCATGGTGGATGCCCCCTCCGGCGGAGCTCCGGAACAGGCCCCAAGATGGGATCTCGTGGATACAGAAGGTTGCGGCGGTGGAATTAGGTTTTTGGCTCCTGTTCTGACATTTGGGGATACGTAGGTATATATAGGAGGAAGGAGTACGTCGGTGGAGCAACAGGGGCCCACGAGGCAGGGGCTGCGCCCTAGGGGGGGTGCCCCCACCCTCGTGACCGCCTCTTTTGTTCCTTGGAGCGGTCCAAGTCTCCTGGATCACATTCGGTGAGAAAATCACGTTCCCGAAGGTTTCATTCCGTTTGGACTCTATTTGATATTCCGTTTCATGAAACACTAAAATAGGCAAAAGACAGCAATTCTGGGCTGGGCCTCCGGTTAATAGGTTAGTCCCAAAAATAATATAAAAGTGGAAAATAAAGCCCAATGTAGTCCAAAACAGTAGATAAAGTAGCATGGAGCAAATTATAGATACGTTGGAAACGTATCAACTGTCACTTATAATGATCCTATTGTCCCACTTCTTATGTTGAGAAACCACCTTTCCCTGTTAGAATGAAGGATCATGCTAAAGCTTCAACCATTGTTCGTAAAAGCAATATTAGAACTTATACACCTCCTGAGCAAGTCAAAGTAGAACCTAATATTGCTATTGTTAAAGATCTCTTGTCTGATAATATTGATGGGCATGTTATTCAATTCTGTGGTGAAACTGCTAGAATTGCTAAACCTTGTGCTAGAGATAAACATAGACCTGTGGTAGGTGTGCCTGTTATTTCTGTTAAAACAGGAGATCATTGTTATCATGGCTTATGTGATATGGGTGCTAGTGCTAGTGTAATACCCATTGACTTATACAAACAAATTATGCATGATATTGCACCTGCTGAGTTAGAAGATATTGATGTTACAATTAAACTTGCCAATAGAGATACTATATCTACAATGGGAATTGTTTGAGATGTTGAAGTCTTGTGTGGAAAAACCAAATATCCCGCTGATTTTCTTGATCTTGGTTCTCCACAAGATAGCTTTTGTCCCATTATATTTGGTAGACCCTTCTTGAATACTGTTAATGCTAAGATAGACTGCGAAAAGAATGTTTTTACTATTGGCTTGGATGATATGGTTCACGAGTTTAATTTCTCTAAATTTAGTAAACAACATTGTGAGGAAGAATTGCCTAGTAAGGATGAAATTATTGGTCTTGCTTCTATTGCCGTACCTCCTAGTGATCCTTTAGAACACTATTTGCTAGACCATGAAAATGATATGTTCATGAATGAAAGAAGGGAAATTGATGAAGTATTCTTTAAACAGGAACCTATTCTACAACACAATTTGCCTGTTGAAATCCTAGGGGATCCTACTCCACCCAAGGGTGATCCCGTGTTTGAGCTTAAACCGTTGCCTGATAATCTTAAATATGCTTATCTTGATGAAAAGAAAATATATCCTATCATTATTAGTGCTAACCTTTCAGAGCATGAAGAAGAAAGATTATTGAAATCTCAGAAGAAGCACCGTGCCGCTATTGGATATACTCTTGATGATCTTAAGGGCATCAGTCCCACTCTATGTCAACATAAAATAAATTTGGAAGCGGATGCCAAACCAGTTCGTGATCCTCAACGACGTTTGAATCCTAAAATGAAAGAAGTGGTAAGAAAAGAAATACTCAAGCTTCTGGTGGCAGGTATAATTTATCCCGTTGCTGATAGTCAGTGGGTATGTCCTGTCCATTGTGTCCCTAAGAAGGGAGGTATTACTGTTGTCCCTAATGATAAATATGAATTGATTCCGCAAAGAATTATCATAGGTTATAGGATGGTAATTGATTTCTGCAAATTAAATAAGGCTACTAAGAAAGATCATTACCCCTTACCTTTTGTTGATCAAATGCTAGGAAGATTATGCAAACATACACATTATCTCTTTCTAGATGGTTATTCTGGTTTCTCTCAAATACCTGTGTCGGCTAGAGATCAATCAAAGACTACTTTTACATGCCCTTTTGGTACTTTTGCTTATAGACATATGCCTTTCAGTTTATGTAATGCACCTGCTACCTTTCAAAGATGCATGATGGCTATATTCTCTGATTTTTGTGAAAAAAATTGTGAGGTTTTCATGGACGATTTTTTCGTCTATGGTTCCTCTTTTGATGATTGCTTGAGCAATCTTGATCGAGTTTTGCAGAGATGTGAAGAAACTGATCTTGTCTTGAATTGGGAAAAGTGCCACTTTATGGTTAATGAAGGTATTGTCTTGGGGCACAAAGTTTCTGAAAGAGGTATTGAAGCCCAGGTTCGGGCCCTCTCGATGGAGGTAAAACCCTGCTCCTGCTTGATTGATATTGATGATATGGGTAGTACAAGAGTGGATCTACCACGAGATCAAGGAGGCTAAACCCTAGAAGCTAGCCTATGGTATGATGGTTGTAATGGTTGTTCGTCCTATGGACTAAACCCCTCCGGTTTATATAGACACCGGAGAGGGCTAGGGTTACACAAAGTCGGTTACAATGGTAGGAGATCTACATATCCGTATCGCCAAGATTGCCTTCCACGCCAAGGAAAGTCCCATCCGGACACGGGACGAAGTCTTCAATCTTGTATCTTCATAGTCTTGGAGTCCGGCCGATGATGATAGTCCGACTATCCGGACACCCCCTAGTCCAGGACTCCCTCAGTAGCCCCTGAACCAGGCTTCAATGATGATGAGTCCGGCGCGCATATTGTTCGGCATTGCAAGGGGGGTGCCTCCTCCGAATAATTCATAGAAGATTTGTGAACACCAGGATAGTGTCCGGCTCTGCAAAATAAATTCCACATTCCACCATAGAGAGAATAATATGCACACAAGTTCAATCTGCTGACGTATTTCGTGGCATGACGTCACGCCACTACCAAGCCTTTACTTGAATCGTTTTTTATTATACCACCTCAGCGCGTTTAGCGAAGCGGTTTCCTTGGCACGTCTTGTCGAAGCAGAGATCGTGCTCCCCTTATCCCGGGATTCCCATCAATACGGACGTGGGTAACCCAACCGTGCCCATTGCCACGCCCCCTCTATCGGAAGCGAGTCCCGAACGGTCACGGGGACGGCTCTTGGTATTCTCCCTCTTTATAATGGGACCAAGGCTTCGTTTCTTTTCTTCAATCCTCAATCGAATCTACTCCTCGCCCCGAGTTCCAACACCCAGGGGCCCAGATTCGAGCGCTTCGGACCTTCAACAATGTCCGGCTCTGACCTACAGGGCCGGTGGATGCCCTCCTCCGTCACGGAAGAGGACGTGCTAAAGCTGCGAGAGGCCAAGTACCTGACTTACGAGATTTCGCATAGGTTTCCCACCAAAGGGCAAGTCATTCCCACTCCCGAGCCCGGCGAAAGCGTCGTGTTCTTGTCCCACCTCCGTCGGGGTTTAGGCTTCCCGATGGATCCTTTTGTGAGAGGGCTCATGTTTTACTATGGGCTGGAATTCCATGAGTTGGCTCCGGAGTCCATCCTCCACATCTCGTCCTTCATTGTCGTCTGCGAGGCCTTCCTCCGCACTACCCCCCACTTCGGTTTGTGGCTCAAAACTTTTAATGTGGAGTCGAAGATGATTGAGGGGCGCCAAGCAAAGTGCGGCGGGGCGGTCGTAAATAGGAGGGCCGATGCTCCATGGCCCGAGGGCTCTTTCCAAGAGGAGCTCGGCTTGTGGCAACAGGAGTGGTTTTATATTACCGCTCCCAGGGGCAGCAGGCAGAAGCCGCCGCCCATCTTTCGCTCGGGAACTCCACGATGACAGATGTCATGGGTCAACCAAGGGCTCAACTGGGGTCCGTCAAAGGACGTGCCCCTATTGCAGGGCCGGATTCGAGACCTCCAAGCAAGGTAGATTGATCTGGTCGTGGTGATGCAGGTCATGCTGATTAGGCGTCTCCTACCCTGCAAACGCCGTCCTCTCCGGCTGTGGGAATTTAATCCGGAAGGACCACGAATTCTCCAACACTTCATGGGTACGACACCCGTGGAGATGCACAAATTGTTCTTCGGATCATGAGAGGTGTGTCCGGAATACACAAGTAAGTAGCTCTGTGTCCGGACATACCGTTTGTTTGCCTTTCTACGATTCGCCTTTTAACCAATTGTCCTCTAAACAGGAGTGGATAGCGCAAGCAAAACTGATACGGTGTCCGGCCCCCCTCCCAGAGACCGCGCCGGATTCCGTGCTGGTCAGGATGCAGGAGGTTGCGCCTTCAGAGGAAGACGAAGGGGAGAACAGAGGAACTACCGCCTCTACCAAGGAGGCTTTTGAGAAGGGGGGATCGAGAATCCCTCCTTCCAAGGGGAGAAGAGGACGGCTTCCGAAAACCCGGAGGCCAAGGCCTCGAAGCGGGGGAAGAGATCCTCACCGGAGGGTCCTGCCTCCGGGGAGCCCCCGGCCGCACTATCTCCTCTATGGAATAAGCCCTCCAGCGAGCCGTAAGTAGAAAAAAGGTAGTTTTGTAATAAGGGACATCCCTATTTGTGCTTCTGAGGATTAACTTAAGTTTTTACCTTGTAGTTCGGATCTTCGTCCTTCTCAGATGAGCTCATCTTCGGGGGACCTTCGTCTGGAGATGATGGAGAGCGAGACGCCTCCATCCGTTGTGCCGTCAGGTGGAGCGGACGACCCTGAGGTGTCATCACGGAGGGTATCCCCGAGTCCGGCAGAGCCGAAGAGTTCGGCGCCGACTAGCGTTTGGCCAGGGGAGCTGAAGGATCTGCTTGAGAGGGCGTCTATCTCAGAAGATCACCATACATTGATGAGTATGGTGATTGGAAGAATTTCGTCCGCCGAAGGTGGGTTGCATGATGCCATCAGAAGCTTGCTGGCGGGGTTTGAGGTATGTAAAAATGACATACCTTTCGACTATTTTACACATAAAGTGCGCCCTATATAGATAGTAGCCCCTGAGACTCGGTAGGTTGTCGAGAGCGACAGCGTGCCGAGGATCAAAATCGCAGGTTTTAATTTTCACCTTTCCTATGCAGGTGGCGGATAGTCCAGTGGCCAGCCGGACTGATGGAGTTGCCGGACTAAAGCGGCAACTCGACGTTGCGGATGCGGACATCGCGCTAGTCAACAAGCGACTTGACGAGTCGCAAGGTAAGTTTTTTGTGTTGAGGTCACCTAGTAAGGGAGCTGGAGCCCACTCCTTACAACATGTGTGCTTAGTGCAGATGGTGCCGCTGCTGTGGAGAGCCTTTGGGCCGAACTTGCTCGAGCCAAGGAGCAGGCCAGAAGGAGTGATGCGGCTACATTAAGGGCGGCCGAAGAGCTAGAAGCCGAAAAGGCTGCTCACTGCCGAAGCAGGGAGGAGATGGCCGGAATGGCCGTGAAGTTGAAAGATGCTACCGACCGCTATGAGGTTCTTGAAAAAGAACACCGAGCGGAGAAAGAAGACCTGAGGAAGGCCACCGCCGAAGCCAAGGATGCCCGTTCTGCAATGCGGGCTATAAAGGAGGAGTTGTGCCAGGCCGGAGATATTGTAGCTGACAAGCCCTTTCTGCTGCGCCGGAGGTTTACAGATCCGAAGTATGCTCAGCTTAGCCAGCTGTGGGGTCCGGAGGATCTTTATATGGACTTAGAAGCTAGTGCGGCAGATGCTGCTGTGCACTTCCGAAGACAAAAGGATCACGAGACGGAAGAGCTTTTTTGGTCTCAATTCCATAGTCCGGAGCGTTCACTTCCGCTGACCGGTCGGTTAGCTGAGTGGGCTGAGCTGAATAGATTGTCCGGACTTGCCATGATGGATATCGTGGCTCATGTCTGGCCGGATAGGCCCAAGCCGAAGAGTTATTTTGGCTTATTGCAGCAATTCCTTGGGGCGGTGCCGCATATCAAGGCGATGAAGCGGTCGGCCTGCATAGAGGGTACACGGATGGCCCTCGCCCGTGTGAAGACATACTGGACGGAGATGGATGCCACCGCTGTTGCGACCCAAGGTTCGGACGAGAGCCGGTTACCCGTCGAACATTATTTTGGGGAAGTTCTGCATGGTGCTCATGTAATAGAGTCGCCGTGCTCGAAGAATGTCATGTTCAAATGATCTTTGTAAACGATATTTATAATATAAGTGCTTTTTATACTTGTGCATTCAAGTATTGATATATCTCCTATGTGGCCGTTAATGTATACTTGTGTATAACCTGAAAGATGGCAGTCTTCGGCTTCAGCCCCCACGCACAAGGTGCGGGGGTGTTTGCAAAAATAGCGCATTTTCACACTTAATCCAACGTCTTGGTCCTGTGAAGGAGGTGGTAGCATAGCAAATGAGGCAACCGGACTATAATGCTTTATCACTTTCACTTAGCCATAGGAGTTCGAGGGTGGGGCTACGACATAGCTCCTAGGGGCACCGCGCTCTCCGAATTCGGGGCGTGTATGTGCCTGACCGGGAAACGGTCCTTCGTCAAAGCGGAGGAATTCTAAACATTCCGGTAGTCGATCGAGTGGTTGACCAGTCTCTCGCTGTATCATGACAGTCAGTTTTCGGCTTTCTCTACTGAGGTGCTCGCCCGGCCGAACCGGGGCACAATCGCAGTAGTTCTCCTGGTGCCGGATTAGCCGATGATACGGAACGTACGACAGCAAAACACAAGAGCCGGACAAACCCAACATTTGACCAAAGACATGATTCGGAGCTGATGCATGTAAGGCCTAACTCGAGACGCCGAACACTCCCTAAGGTATTCGGTCTTTATGATAACGGGCAGAACAATGCCCTAAGCCCCTAATGTCCAGGTACGAGCAAGAATTTCTGGTGCGGCCGATGCCAAAACGCTAGCCTCCTCGTTGGTTATGGTAAAAAACCGTGGGATGTGAATCAACAAGAGACAGTAAGAAAGGTCTACGCAGGGTCTTAATCTGAAAAGAATCCTTCTGACGGGTCCCTGCTGCACGTCTGCGCCTGTGTCTCCGTTGTGCCGTATCCTGGACGGGTGTACACAATGTCCATCTGTAAAAAGAGAGGAACTTAGTTTGAAAAGAAGTCGTGCAAATAATGTATTAAAAATCGAAATATAAATGAATGAATAGAGCTGAGCTTTTATGAGCTCTTTATTGCTTATACGCATAGCCCCTTGTGAAGGGGTGTGCGGCTAGGGAGCCCCTAGGTTATTTATGCCGCACTCGTCTAGCCGTGTCCGGGGTCTTGAACGACCTTTTAATGAGATGATGCCGCATGGACCGGGCATTTTAAGTGTAAGAGACGCGTAATGTGGTATTGCGTTAAAGCGGACAAAAGCTTCATGTCCCAATAGTGCTTGATGGCTACTTTTGAATGGGGCGACATGAAAGATTAGCTTTTTGCGTCGGAAGTTGTCGGGTGACCCGAACACAACTTCTAGTAGCAACGAGCCCGTGCACTTGGCGTAAGGGCCTGGCATCACTCCTTTAAAGGAAGTGCGGCTATGTCGAATTTTGGTAGGGTCTAGCCCCAACTTGCGGATTGTGTCCGGATATAGCAGGTTTAAATCGTTGCCCCCATCCATTAGGACTTGTGTAAATTGTAGTCCGTCGATTATAGGATCCAATATCAGAGCGGTCCATCCTGCGTTTCAAATACTTCTGGAATAGTCCAGGTGGTCGAAAGTAATTGGTTTTAACATCCAATCTCGGGGTTCCGCTGGGGTGGACCGTGCGACACGTGCTTTAGCGGGTGCCATACTATTGTTCCGTATTATCACATGAAGTGAGTTTACTATTTTGACTTCTTGTGGGAAAGTCTTTTGTTTTCCGGCGCTCTGCTGGTGGGGTTCGTCGTCATCCTCGCTTGGCGTGTCGAGCCCCTTGTGTTCGGCGTTGAGTCGGCCGGACTGTTTGAAGACCCAACAATCTCGGTGGGTGTGGTTTGCAGGCCTTCTGGAGGTACTGTGGATTTGACATATCCGATCCAAAAAAATTTTTAAGTTGGATAGCTCGTCACGGTTGTCCTTAAGAGGCAGTATTTTGTTGTTCGGCCGCGAGCTTTTGAATCCGGCGTTGACCGCCATGTTCTTTGGGCTTTTTTCTTTATTTCGGCGCTGGTCCTTCCTGCGCCGCGATTTTCCGTTTCCATCTCTGATCTCGGATGTACTCGGGTCGCTGGTGCTGCATCTTGCAAGCCAGCTGTCTTCCCCCGCGCAAAAGCGGGTCATGAGGCTTGTTAGTGCGGCCATTGTTCTCGGCTTCTCTTTGCCGAGGTGTCTGGCGAGCCATTCGTCTCGGACATTATGTTTGAAAGCTGCTAAGGCTTCGGCGTCCGGACAGTCGACTATTTGGTTCTTTTTGGTAAGGAACCTGTTCCAGAATTTGCGCGCTGACTCTCCGGGCTGTTGAGTTATGTGACTTAAATCGTCGGCATCCGGAGGGCGGACATAAGTCCCTTGAAAATTTGCTCTAAACACGTCCTCGAGCTCTTCCCAACTTCCAATGGTATTTTCTGGGAGGCTTTTGAGCCGATGCCGAGCTGGACCTTTGAGTTTGAGGGGTAAATATTTTATGGCATGGAGATCGTCTCCTCTAGCCATATGTATGTGTAGGATATAATCCTCAATCCAGACTCCAGGGTCTGTTGTTCTGTCGTATGCCTCTATGTTTACGGGTTTGAACCCCGCTGGAAATTCATGATCCAGCACCTCATCGGTGAAACATAGTGGGTGTGCGGCGCCCCTGTATTTGGGTGTGCCGTTGTCTTCGAACACTCGGCCTGTTGTGTTGCTTCCTGGGGCCCTCTTTTTTGGCCCATAAATGGACCTGACCGGGCCATCTGTTTTACGAGGATCATGTGTCGGCTTGTGTGCAGCGCCGCTTGTCGCTTTTGGCCTGTCATCTGGTCGTCTATCCGGCCAGGCGGCCTCTTTGCTTTTTGAATGTGGGGGCTGTATGGCTTCCTCGTCGAATTCTGGCAGTAGCTTGCGCTTCGGGTAGCTCTTTGTTTGGTGGCCATTGCCATATTTGTCCGCGGTTTTGAGTACTTTGCTCCATCTCATTCTGAGTATGTCTTCCACTATTTTGAGCTTCCGTTTCTGCTTCTTCAAGCTTCTTGCAGTGGCGACAAGTCTTTTGTGAAGGTTCTTATGCTCCGGTGGTGTGTCCGGCGTGAGATCGTCTGGACTGTTCTTTTCACCGGGCATGGATTGATTATCCGATTCGTCTTGTTCGGATGGTTGCTTGGTTGCACGTTCGTCGCGCACTGGTTTGCCCTGCTCTATTGTTGGGTCATTAGGAGTGCTGTTTTTGTCGAGGCGGGACTTAGGGCGGCGCCTGCGTTGCCGTTTTGGTTGTTTGTCGGTGGAATTGTCCTTTGCCGCGTCCCGTTGTTCCTCGTTATCGCTTCCTTTTGGGATGTCCACCATATATACATCATGAGTTGAGGTGGCCTTCCAGTGCTTGGTAGGCGCTGGTTCTTGGTAGTCTCCGGCATCGTCGTCCATACCGTCGATGTCTTCGGAGTCGTAGTCTAGCATGTCGGTTAGATCATCGATAGTGGCTACAAAGTGGGTGGTGGGTGGGCTTTGAATTTCTTCATCGTCCGCATCCCAACAATCCTGACCACAGTCCGGCCAGGGCTCTCCTGATAACGAGAGATGCTTTAGCGAATTCAGGATGTCGCCAAAGGGTGAGTGCTGAAAGATGTCCGCGGTGGTGAACTCCATGATCGGCGCCCAATCGGATTCGATTGGTAGGGGCGCAGGAGGTTCGGAGTCCGGCAAGGAGTCCGACACCTCGGAGTCATGAGGTTTATAAGGGACAAGGTCAGTATTCGGCTCCATCGCCGTAGAGGTTGCAGCTCCCGAGGCGGTGTCCATCGTGACAGTGCAGCATGCTCGGCTATGGCTCGAATCCATCGAAGATCAAGTCTCCGCGGATGTCAGCCGTGAAGTTTAGGCTTCCATATCTAACCTGATGGCCAGGGGCGTAGCTTTCGATCTGCTCCAGATGGCTAAGTGAATTGGCCCGCAGTGCAAAGCCGCCGAACACGAAGATCTATCTGGGGAGAAAATTCTCACCCTGGATTGCGTTGTTGTTGATTGAAGAAGCCATCAAGCCTATCAGTGACGACACAGAGGAACTCTCAATGAAAGCACCAATGTCGATGTCAAAACCGGCGGATCTCGGGTAGGGGGTCCCGAACTGTGCATCTAGGCGGATGGTAACAGGAGACAAGGGACACGATGTTTTTACCCAGGTTCGGGCCCTCTCGATGGAGGTAAAACCCTACTCCTGCTTGATTGATATTGATGATATGGGTAGTACAAGAGTGGATCTACCACGAGATCAAGGAGGCTAAACCCTAGAAGCTAGCCTATGGTATGATTGTTGTAATGGTTGTTCGTCCTATGGACTAAACCCCTCCGGTTTATATAGACACCGGAGAGTGCTAGGGTTACACAGAGTCGGTTACAATGGTAGGAGATCTACATATCCGTATCGCCAAGCTTGCCTTCCACACCAAGGAAAGTCCCATCCGGACACGGGACGAAGTCTTCAATCTTGTATCTTCATAGTCTTGGAGTCCGGCCGATGATGATAGTCCGGCTATCCGGACACCCCCTAGTCCAGGACTCCCTCAAGGTTCATTAAGGACTTCTCAAAAATTTCTCAGCCTCTGACTAATTTACTACAAAAAGATGTACCATTTGTCTTTGATGATGATTGTGTAGAAGCATTTGAAATACTTAAGAAAGCATTAGTCTCTGCACCTGTTGTTCAGCCACCTGATTGGAATTTACCCTTTGAAATTATGTGTGATGCTAGCGATTACGCTGTAGGTGCTGTTCTTGGGCAAAGAGTTGATAAGAAATTAAATATTATCCATTATGCTAGCAAGACTCTAGACAATGCTCAAAGAAATTATGTTACTACCGAAAAGGAACTTTTAGCAGTTGTATTTGCTTGTGATAAATTCAGACCCTATATTGTTGATTCTAAAGTAACTATTCACACTAATCATGCTGCCATTAATTATCTTATGGAAAAGAAAGATGCAAAACCTAGACTTATTAGATGGGTTCTCTTGCTGCAAGAATTTGATTTGCATATTGTTCATAGAAAAGGAGCTGAGAACCCCGTTGCAGATAACTTATCTAGGTTAGAGAATGTTCTTGATGACCCACTACCTATTTATGATAGCTTTCCTGATGAACAGTTAAATGTCATAAGCACTTATCGTAGCACTCCATGGTATGCTGATTATGCTAATTATATTGTTGCTAAATTTATACCACCTAGCTTCACATACCAACAAAAGAAAAAGTTTTTCTATGATTTGCGACATTACTTTTGGGATGACCCACATCGTTATAAAGGAGTAGATGGTGTTATTAGACGTTTTGTACCTGAGCATGAACAGGAACAGATCCTAAGCAAGTGTCACTCTGAAGCTTATGGAGGACACCACGTTGGAGACAAAACTACACATAAGGTATTGCAATCTGGTTTTTATTGGCCTACTCTCTTCAAGGATGCCCGTAAGTTTGTTTTGTCTTGCGATGAATGTCAAAGAATTGGTAATATTAGTAGACTTCAAGAAATGCCTATGAATTATTCAATTGTTATTGAACTATTTGATGTTTGGGGCTTTGATTATATGGGACCTTTTCCTGCCTCTAATGGATATACACATATTTTAGTTGTTGTTGATTACGTTACTAAGTGGGTAGAAGCTATTCCAACTAGTAGTGCTGATCATAACACCTCTATTAAAATGCTTAAGGAAGTTATTTTTCCGAGGTTTGGAGTCCCTAGATATTTAATGACTGATGGTGGTTCACACTTTATTCATAGTGCTTTCCGTAAAATGCTTGCTAAATATGACGTTAATCATAGAATTGCATCTCCATATCATCCGCAGTCTAGTGGTCAAGTAGAATTGAGCAATAGAGAGCTCAAATTAATTTTGCAAAGGACTGTTAGTAGGTCTAGAAAGAATTGGTCCAAGAAACTGGATGACGCTTTATGGGCCTATAGAACTCCATATAAGAATCCTATGGGTATGTCTTCGTATAAAATGGTTTATGGAAAAGCATGTCACTTACCTCTCGAACTAGAATATAAGGCATATTGGGCTATTAAAGGGCTCAACTATGATTTCAAACTTGCCGGTGAGAAGAGGTTATTTGATATTAGCTCACTCGATGAATGGAGAACCCAAACTTATGAAAATGCTAAGTTGTTTAAAGAAAAAGTTAAAAGATGGCATGACAAAAGAATACAAAAGCGTGAGTTTAATGTAGGTAATTATGTATTGCTATACAATTCTTGTTTAAGATTTTTTGCAGGAAACCTTCTCTCTAAATGGGAAGGTCCCTGCGTTATCGAGGAGGTCTATCGTTCCGGTGCCATAAAAATCAATAACTTCGAAGGCACAAATCCGAAGGTGGTAAACGGTCAAAGGATCAAACACTATATCTCAGGTAATCCCATAAATGTTGAAACGAATATTATTGAACCCGTAACCCCGGAGGAATACATAAGGGACACTTTCCAGACCGTTCCAGACTTCGAAAAGGAATAGGTATGTGGTACGGTATAAGGGACAATTTTTAAGGCAATATTTCTCCGTTTTGGAATATTTAGAAAAATAGAAAAAATAAGTAGCAGTCCGGGAAGGACACGAGGCCTCCACGAGGGTGGAGGGAGCGCCCCCCTACCTCGTGAGCACCTCGTGTGCCCTCCGGACTCCGTTTTCTTGCACGATACGTATTTTGGTCGGTAAAAATTCATTATATATTGTCCCAAAGGTTTTGACTCTCGTATCACGCAAATATCCTCTGTTTTCGTTTCGAGTTGTTCCTGTTGTAGATTTGGAACAAGATGTCGTCCCAAGATTCGGAGGGAGAGAGCTACATGGCTGATTATATTGCAAACCCAAAAGTATATGGGGATGTGGAACATTACGGCTAGACCACGGAGGAAGAATAAGACTATGATCCAAAGAGGAAGGAGGAAACAAGCTCCGATGAAGAAGACGATCCACTACCTCAACCTGGTGATATGCATGTGGAGTTCAAGAAGTCAAGCCTCCCTAAGGTCCAATCTATCCCACCTCGTTTTTTGCAGTACAGCAAGGCAGCACTATGCAAAAAGATAATGAAACTTGAGCTCGAGAATGAGGATCTGAGGGAGGAAAATTTTAGCCTCAGACGCAAGCTAGATAAGAAAAATGCAACAACTCCTACTTCACCACCCCCGAAGATATAATCACATGGGTATGGGCACTCCCCTTTGGCAACTGCCAAGCTTGGGGGAGGTGCCCTGGTATCGTATCACCATCACAACTCCTATCTTTACCGTTTTTCTTAGTTCGATCCTTTTAGTAGTATCTTGATTTAGTAGAATAAAGTCATGGCATGATCTAGTTTTGAGTTTTGCTTTATGATCCTTCTTTGTAATCGAGTCCATGAGCTATATAATAAAGATTAGTGTTGAGTCAAGGGCTTGATTATTTTGCCATGATCTTGGGTGAATAAAAGAAAATAAGAAAAGAATAAAAAGAATCAAAGAGTTCATATTGATCTTATTGAAAGTAATGACTTCACATAGAAAGAGTATGATGATTAAAAGTTGTTGGGAGTTGGCAAATATAGCTTTGGTCATCGTTGCAATTAATAGGAAGTAATAAGGAAAGAGAGGTTTCACATATAGATATATTATCATTGACATCTTTTATGATTGGGAGCACTCATTAAAATATGACATGCTAAAGAGTTGAGGTTGCACAAGGAAGACAACATAATGAGTTATGTTTTCTTATATCTGAGATAAAGTATGTTGTCATGGATCTCTAACGTGTTGAGCTTGCCTTTCCCCCTCATGCTAGCCAAATTCTCAGCACCAAGTAGAGATACTACTTGTGCTTCCAAATACCCTTAAACTAGTTTTGCCATGAGAGTCCACCATATCTACCTATGGATTGAGTAAGATCCTTCAAGTAAGTTGTCATCGGTGCAAGCAATAAAAATTGCTCTCTAAATATGCATGACTTATTAGTGCAGAGAAAATAAGCTTTGTACGAACTTGTTGTGGAAGTAATAAAAGCGACGGACTGCATAATAAAGGTCCACATACAAGGGGCAATATAAAGTGACGTTCTTTTGCATTAAGATTTTGTGCATCAACCCTAAACGCGCATGACAACCTCTGCTTCCCTCTGCGAAGGGCCTATCTTTTATTGTTATCCTCTACCTTATGCAAGAGTCACGGTGATCTTCACCCTTCCTTTTTCATTTTATCCTTTGGCAAGCTCAGCATGTTGGAAAGAACATGATATATATATATATATATATATATATATATATATATATATATATATATATATATATATATATATATATATATATATATATCTAATTGGATGTAGGGGAGCATGGATTATTATTGTTGACATTACCCTTGAGGTAAAAGGTTGTGGGGCAAAACTATAAGCCCCTATCTTTCTCTGTGTCCGATTAAAACTCTGTAACCACAAGTATTGCATGAGTGTTAGCAATTATGAAGGACTAAGTGATAGTTGAGTATGTGAACTTGCTTTTAAGCTCTGACATAGACTCTTTTCGATGTTATGATAAATTGCAATTGCTTCAATGACTGAGGTTATAATTTGTTGGTGCTCAATAAGGTTTCTGATTCATACTTTTGCATTGTGAAAGGATCATCACTTGAACATAAGTAATCATATGAAAAAATATATATATGTTGCTGTTATGGAAATAATCATGATGCCTTCATGCCCGTATTTTATTTTTATCGACACCTCTACCTCTAAACATGAGGACATATTTATTGTTATCGGCTTTTCGCTTGAGGACAAGTGAGGTCTAAGCTTGGGGGAGTTGATACGTCCATTTTGCATCATGCTTTTATATCAATATTTATTGCATTATGGGCTGTTATTTCACGTTATGTCACAATACTTATGGCTATTCTCTCTTATTTTACAAGGTTTACATGAAAAGGGAGAATGCCGGTAGCTGGAATTCTCGGCTGGAAAAGGAGCAAATATTGGAGACCTATTCTGCGCAACTCCAAAAGTCCTGAAACTCCACGGAATATCTTAAAAAAAATAAAGAAAAATTGTCGCCAAAGATGAAGGCCAGGGGGCCCACACCCTGCTCACGAGGGTGGGCCCCCCTGGGGCGCGCCCCCTACCTCGTGGGCCCCCTGGTGGCTCTCCGACGCCCATCTTCTCCTATATGAAGTCTTTCGATGAGAAAAAAATAAAAGGAAACCTTTCGGGACGAGACTCCGCCGCCATGAGGCGGAACCTTGGCGGAACCAATCTAGGGCTCTGCCAGGGACACTTCCCTCCGGGAGGGGGAAATCATCACCATCGTCATCACCAACGCTCCTCTCATCGGGAGAGGGCAATCTCCATCAACATCTTCACCAGCACCATCTCATCTCCAAACCCTAGTTCATCTCTTGTATCCAATTCTTGTCTCCAAGTCCGGGACTGGTGCTAGTAGGTTGCTAGTAGTGTTGATTACTCCTTGTAGTTGATGCTAGTTGGTTTATTTGGTCGAAGATCATATGTTCAGATCCTTTATGCATATTATTACCCCTCTGATTATGAACATGAATATGCTTTGTGAGTAATTACGTTTGTTCCAGAGGACAAGGGAGAAGTCTTGCTATTAGTAGTCATGTGAATTTGGTATTCGTTCGATACTTTGATAAGATGTATGTTGTCTAGCCTCTAGTGGTGTTATGTGAACATCGACTACATAACACTTCACATTATTTGGGCCTAGAGGAAGGCATTGGGAAGTAATAAGTAGATGATGGGTTGCTAGAGTGACAAAAGCTTAAACCCTAGTTTATGCTTTGCTTCATAAGGAGCTGATTTGGATCCACATGTTTCATGCTATGGTTAGGTTTACCTTAATACTTTTGTTGTAGTTGCGGATGCTTGCAATAGAGGTTAATCATAAGTGGGATGCTTGTTCAAGTAAGAACAGCACCCAAGCACCGGTCCACCCACATATCAAATTATCAAAGTACAGAACGCGAATCATATGAGCATGATGAAAACTAGCTTGGCGATATTCCCATGTGTCCTCGGGAGTGCTTTTCCTATTATAAGAGTTTGTCCAGGCTTTTCCTTTGCTACAAAAAGGATTGGGCCACCTTGTTGCACTTTATTTACTTTTGTTACTTGTTGCTCGTTACACTTTATCTTATCACAAAACTATCTGTTACCACTTATTTCAGTACTTGCAGAGAATACCTTGCTGAAAACCGCTTATCATTTCCTTCTGCTCCTCGTTGGGTTCGACACTCTTACTTATCGAAAGGACTATGATAGATCCCCTATACTTGTGGGTCATCAAACACGGACCACACTAGGGAACCCGTCGGTGATGAATTCATCAATCATGAACGGTTGTATGCTAGCAAGCATTTGCCCACAACACACATGGCTTATTCCATCACAAACAGGTCGGATGGATCAACTATATGCCACGTATCGCACATTGTCAAAAAGTAATGCGGTAGACCTTCTATAACATGTGTTAAAAAAAACAAGGACCTGGAGGTTAATTTAACTGATGGGATGGATCATAGAGGTCATTTAATTTGACCTTTATTACCCATCCTATCAGTTAATTTAACATCAAGACAACTTCCCATCCAATCACCCATCTGATGGCTGCTCCAGCCTGAGTACAATTAACTTGAGAGTTCTCTTAGATGAGCTATTGGTGGAACAACTAGTCCTTGTTGATACAGGATGCCTCTTCGCATCCTTATGGCCAATAGATGTTGTGTAGACAGAGCATATCACATACGTCGTATTAGAAGCAATCGTCTGTGTTATTATTGGTCTTCGCACACATTTTTGATTATAGACCTGTTTGCCACGTATCACACACATCTTGTTATATTGAACCGTTTTTGCTCTCTTGTTTGAACACAAACAGTTCATCCGAGTGAAGCGCATGAGTTTATCGCACACACCTTGATCTAGCTGACCATTTCTTTTGTGCTGCCTAATCACAAACAGTTCATCCGAGTGAAGCGTATGCTGTATATCGCAAACACCTTCATCTGGCTACCCGTTTCTTTGGTTGCTCCTCATCGCAAACAGTTAATTGAACTGAACCGTATGCCCTGCATCACACACGCAACTAAAATCTGAACCGTGTTTGATGCATCTGTCATCGCAAACGTTTTGCATCTTTTTTGACCGTTTTTTTACACCACCCTTTGCGATTATTGCATCACACATAGATTCGTCGAAGGGTCTCTAATCGTAGTGTCGCGTTAGCAGCATCCTGCAGTAGTGGGAGGAGGCGAGAAGGAGGGGGGAGGGAGGAGGAGGGAGGAGGAGCAGAGAGGAGGAGGGGGCCGCCGGAGGGAGGAAGAGGGGGAGCAAGAGGGCGGAGAGGGAGGGAGTTACCTAGGGGGCGCTGGTAGGCGACGGCAGCGACAGCGCGCGGCGGAGTTGGGCGAGTGAGATTGCGAGTGGAGAGGCAGGGACGCGTGCGGGTGGATAAGATACACGTAGTAGTAGCACTGTAAGGCAAACATCGTTACTACTAAGGTACATAGCAGTTGCACTCCTATGGAAAAAGCGCTACTGCTATGATCATTAGAAGTAGCATTTCTAGTAGTAGCGCTTGTTAGAGGAAAGCGCTACTGCTAAGTTCAATAGCAGTAGCGCTTTTTAAGTATAAGGGCTACTAGTATAACTAGGCCGCCTGCAACGGTCTGGCAATTATAATAGTAGCGTGTTTTGCATCCACAACGCTACTGCTAAGTGATTAGTAGCAGCGCTGGTAGTCAAAAAGCACTGCTGCTATTTAGCAGCAGCGCTTGCTTCCAAAAAGCGCTACTGGTGAGCTCTTGTGTATAAGCATTTCCCTAGTAGTGGGTGACCCCGGAACGCTTCCGGTTCCTCTCGAAACTATTTCGAATAATAATGAAACGACTCCACAAATAAATCCTCGATACTCTCATTCTACTAAAACCCAATAAATCATGATTACCTTAAGTTTATGACCCTATAGGTTTGGTAAAACATAGACATGAACGAACCCCTTTGTTCAGTGACCGATAGCGGAACCGTGGATATCCATATCGATCCCTATGATTACACAAATGAAATTTGAGTGAACCTTTGGTTATCATGTGATGTTCTCTTTGCTTCACAATGCTTTACAAAATCCGAGGTGAGGTGTGACGGTATCCTCTTGAGTCATAGACCTGCTCACTATACCGGTCTCCTCGTTGTCGGTTTTGCTCTTCTTTCTCGTTGACATGTTCTGGAATCCCCGTGATATACATACCTGTGTCTGGCAAGACGATGATGGATGCCATCACACCGAGAGGGCCCTAAGAATATGTCTCTATCGTCAGAGGATCAAATTCTACTCTCGAGCTATCGAGTACCGTGTCGTACTTTTCCATTAACTTGTAAGTCCTCGTTATGATCACCATTTTACAGATGATGTTTGAGCAACCCCAAATCTCGTCATACAGTAAGAAGTGACTACAATACTCTCATGGTCTAATGAACTAAAACACATGTTAGCACTCCGTGTTATAACAATTCACTTGTGACGATATCATCTCAAAGTATACCAAACAAGTTTGGGTCAATTCAATATGATCGTTCTTCTAATGGCATACTCTCAATGTCGTTTTTAGGACTATCGTTACACTTACAATATCCTAAGATCTAGAAAACGTGATCACCAACAACACTTGAGCCAGTCTTAGAGGCGAGACTAGAAATCTTATATTGTCGTTTATCGTTCTACACGTGCATATCAGTTTTCCACTGAATCAAATATTCCAGTATCAATTATGACATAGAATATAAACTCTTAATTATGAACATGGAAATATAATAATAAAATATTATTGCATGTAGGAAATACTTCCAATAGACTCCCACTTGCACTAGAGTCAATACTCTAGTTGCATATTCTCTTTAACACCCATGCCTATCTGGTGTTGTCTCATGCTTTGCTCTTGGCACTACTAGGAAAACCATAGTAGTAGTGTGGGGTAATGGCCTAGAAGTATCACAAGGGGCCGTTCTTCTGCTAGTGTGCTACAGCTAACTTTTAGTAGTAGCGCAGGTGGTACCTTGCACTGCTGGTACTTCTCATAGTAGTAGCGCAGATGCAACCCCATGCTACTACTAAGTTACCTATAGCACGGGCCTAGAGCCAGTGCTACTACTAATTTTATGTAGCAGCAACGTTGTACCCCACACTATTGCTAAACTATTACCCCACGCTACTGCCACATTTTCGTTTTTTTTTCTTTTGGCTACACATGCACGATATTATAGAGGTTTTATATAGCACACATACACATACAATAAAACTATATGAGACAATAATCATCAAAGTGCTCCAACATAGTCACATGCATCATCATCATCATCATCATGATACACATACACATTCCATAACACATGTTCATCATCATAACCATCATAGTGCTCGAACATACACATAACATACACATATTCATCATCTATCTAAATTATGATGTGATCACACAAAAGAGAAGATCGACCATTATGAGAAAGAACGGGATTATGTAGTAGTTCTGAGCCGGTTTTGATTCCCCGTTTGCGCGAGCGTGAACCTCAAGTAATTAGCTTCCGCTTGGCCTCTACTTTGAAACCCTTTGTGGCTGACGCCCGGGAAGTGGTCGACTTGGACCTGACACTCTGGCCACTCTTCGTACACTCCTAGAACCCTCCCTATGTACATAGCATAGTACTTGTTCTCCATACATGATCTATGTCCCTGTCAGAGATGCGTCGTCAGCAGGCGAATTCAATGATAATATGCAACATAATATACTTGAGCAAAACACACACACACACACACACACACAGAGAGTTAGCAAATAGAAGCAACATATAGTAAACAAAATTAACGAAGTTCATCGTACCCAAACTAATTAATTAGAGCACTATGCAAGTTGAGGAGGACCGTTTACATCAGAAAGTTTCGTCGTACAAAAATTCAAAGTTTCGTCGATTACAGAAAGTACAAATTCAACGGACACATTGTCATCGTCAATCACGCCATGGCACATCCATCCAAATCCCGGAGGATGCACCCTAGCTTCGTGAAAGGCGTCATGTCTAGACGCTGTAGGGCGATGCGAGTTCGGGCGTCAGCCCACGATATTGCGCCGCCGTAGAACATCCCATTCTCTTCGAGGACGTTTTTCATGGTGATCGTCGCAATTTCCTTCTGGATGCAATAGAAGTCATTTTGGAGTTGAATGTTGATCATCCAGTACGCCTTCTAAGACTTCGGCCCATTTGCGGAAATGGGCATCGGATGGAGATGTCATCCGAAGTGTTTGTCGATCTCTTCTGTACTCCAGCATGTGATGGATGATGTGGCACCCCCATCTGGCACAGACGGGTTGCCTGCATGTGCCGGCCCAGGATAACTCCCGGCACACACCAGTAACATGATAAAATGCTCCAAACATGACTATTGAAAATACAGGGTATATAGCCGGATTACAATGGGATCTATCCCGTATAACTCCACAGCAGAGTTATTCGACGACGGAAGAAATAAATGGCAGGAAGACTAGGTTGACGGCTTGGCTGGGCTTCACAACTCACAAGACTGGCTGGGGCGACCATCTAGCTTTTTCGCCATCACCAGGATGGGTGCAGTGCCCTGGGTTTTCTTCTTGCTCCCTTCACTAGAAAGCATTCACAATCATTGAATGCAATGATGATCAACGACTGATGTGTGTTGAACTTATGTGCTGATGTTGGACTGCCGACACCTCCATATGGAGGGACTTAGCCAACAGGTAATCGAGGCTTGCGTGCAACTGTCAGACTGGACCAAGGGGATGTACATAGGTTCAGTCCACCACTGTCTGCATGATGTGTCCATGTCACTTATAGACTATAGCGTAGACAACATGTACAGCAGGGTGACGATTCGGGCGGCCGTAACTCTCCAACGGCACATAAATCATGGTAATCAACTCAGAGTATATCTCCATGGTCACAGTGTGTTTCCATATATAAGATGAAGGGAAGGCTGAGGCGACGAACTCATACGTCGGAAAACATGTCGTCTGTAGACAGCGATTTCTACAGCACTAGACGTCGCTATTTCTACACAGACTCCGCTAGCAGTGGAATTCAAATAGAGTCGAACCAGCTCGACTCGTTAGAGCTTGTTAAGATAATGAGTTAGCTTGGCTTGACTCGTTAACATAACGAGTTTAGATTAGAATTGGATTTGTTGAATATATTGTGTACGTGTATATTGTGTCTTGGGCCCACCTTCTAGTTCCTCTGTATAGTTGAGGTTGTGGCCCCTTCTGTACTCATATATACGTGCCTGGTGCACCGATCAATGTATTGTGTTGCAAAGCCTATTATTTCCCTTCTACATGGTATCAGTTTCCGGGTTCTAAACCCTAGCCTTCCACCGCCGCCGCCGCCGCGCGCCTCCTGTACCGCGCCGCCGCCGCCGCCCGCGCACCTCCAGCGCCGGCCGCCACTCCTATCTCTCGCAGCCCGCTCGCGTCGCTCCTATCTCGCCGCTACTCCAGCTTCCCGCGTTGCACCGCTCGGTAGGAGCTCTGCTATCCTAGCCTCGCCGCCACTGCGCCTCATAAGCTTGCACCTCGTTCAGTCGCTTGCATCTTCCTCGGCTACCCACCTAACACCAAAGGATACCGCTGCTACGATCCCGTCCCACATCGTGTATTCACCTCCCGGCACGTTTACTTTGATGAGACGGTGTTTCCAGTTCAGCAGGTACCTCCCGCCGCCCCGTCGCCACCGGCCACAGGCGGCCCTCCAGCGACCCCTTCAGGTAGAAGGCCCCGCTCGATTATTGGACCGCCTCCGGGCTTGGCGGTCCTTCCACCGAGGGACGAGCTGTGACTCGCGCCCCCAAGACGTTCTCGCCGACTCCGTCAGGGGCCTCAGCATCGCCCACCTCGCCGACATCTTCGCCGGCAGCCGCTGCTTCGCCGGCATCTTCGCCGGCTGCCTCGCTGTCGGTATCTTCACTGGCCACCTCAGGCGCTGCCCCTTCGCCGACTGTCTCGATCGACCTCGCCGCCACAGGTGTTTCGGGCGGCGCCCCCGCCTCGCCCGCCAACCCCGCTTCGCCCGCCTCCTACGCCTCGCCCGCCAACCCCGCTTCGCCCGCCCCCTACGCCTCGGGCACGGGCGCTTCGACGGCCTCGGGCGCGGGCGCTTCGCCGGCCTCGGGCGACGCTTCTTCACCGGCCATCTCGCCGGCGGCCTCGCCGGCTGCCTCACCGACCGCCTCGCCAGTGGCCGAGTTACCATCTCGCCCCATCACTCGGGCTCGAGCTGCCGTCCATCGCCCGAGTCTGCGGTACTCCAGCGACGAGTATCTTCTCGCCGCCTCCACCACTGAGCCGTCACCGATCCCTGCCTCCGCTCGCGCAGCCCTTCGTGATCCTCACTGGCTTGCCGTGATGCAGGAAGAGTTCGACGCTCTTCAGCGGAACCGTACCTGGACAATGGTTCCTCGGACTTCTCGCGCCAATGTCATCAGCGGCAAGTGGGTCTTTCGCCATAAGACCCGCTCAGATGGTACACTTGAGCGCTACAAGGCTCGCTGGGTGGTCCGTGGTTTTCGGCAGCGCGCTGGAGTCGACTTCACCGAGACGTTTACACTACTAGGAAAAAGCCTAGCAGCAGCACGGGTTTTGGGCCTATCAGTAGCGCGGGCAGGAGCGCTACTGATAAGGCGCTACAGCTAATGTTTAGCAATAGCGCGTCCTGACCCACGCTACTGCTAAATTGACTTAGTAGCAGCGGTTCTTTAGAACATCGCTACTGGTAATTAGTAGTAGCGCTTCTCCTTACCCGCGTTACTACTATTATTTAGTATTTTATTTCTTTTCTTTTTCATGTTGTATTCATACACCTTTACACAAGTTTTCATACGACAGGAATTTAGAGATTGTTTTTACATCATAATGAGTTATTACATCATGGGGTGAAAGAACCGTGGACTAGTTTCAAGTGGATGTCCATCCACTTGAAACTAATCCGCGGTTCTTTCACCCAATGATATAATAATATCATCATCATCATCATATCATTAACAACTTAGCATCATAATACATCATTGTCGTATAACACCTCCTCAATATCATCGTTTTCATCATTGACATCACATAACACCTCCTCAAGATCATCATTATCAACTCTAACACATTACCACATAATAAACATATTGTACCTCATAGGACCTATTACATTCGATTAAGACCTACTACATTTTCTAAGGTAAAATAACAAAAAACAAGATAGCCCCTGACTCTCCATTATGAAGAATGGAGATTAGTCTGTCTCCCATTCTTGCCTTTCGCTGAATGTTACTTCCAAGAACCTCCTTGCGAATGTCCATACATTTCTTCCATTCTCTGATGATCATGTGTTCACGGGTTTCAGAAATCCGATATGCACAGATGAGCTCCGTAGATTTACCTGGCAGTATGTTCAGAACTGAGAGGCGACCATGCAGAGACATCAGATGAGGCACACAATCCATCGGGAGTTTCTGTTGAAAAACATAATAATAACTTCGTAGTTAGCAATGATGTGCTAGTTTTAGAAGTATGCAAAAAATGCACGGATGTCATAATATTAAAAAATCTTACTAGGGTTTCTCCAGAGAAGTTATCGTTGTTCAACACATGCACTAGTGGCACGTATTCACCATAATTTGGAGGAGTTCGATAATAGTCATTGTAATTCTCAAGAAGAGTACAAAATGCGACCAGATGATTTTTCTCCTTATACGTTAATTGGGTGCCTTCGGTGTAGTGGGTTTTATCTACCATCTTCCGCACAGTCTTTGAAGAATCAAAATAAGCTGTCAATGGAAATAAGCTATCAACTATTTTGAAATAAACAATATAAATTAGTTAATAACTATGTTTGAGAAACTCACATAGCGGTACAATCGGAAGCGTATCAACAAGGACCCAAATGTCCATATTGTCTTCCTCGCTGTCAGGATTACCAAGATCCATGGTGACAATCATACCCTCATAAAAACCATACATTTCGCAAAGTGCTTCCCAATTTTGGCAACCAAAATGGGTTACGCTCTGAGCATTGTACAAATTTACTTCAAAATCCATATCATGATGGGTCCTTAGGTGTATTTTCTTTGTTTCGAAATTTTCATGGTCTTCAAAACCCATCCTCTCCAAGACATAGCGTCTTGCATGGCATGGGATAAGCTAGTCGAATTGTAAAATATGAAAATTAGACATTGAAATAGTTGAAGTCATGCTTAATGGAGAAAAAAACACTTGTCGTTGTTGCGTACCGTTTCACAATCGAAGGTCTCCTCGAGCTTAATGCTGAAGCGCCGATCGTCGTCCAGCCGAACGAACCTGTCGCACATACCTCGATCGTCGTGGCACCAGCTACACTCCTCCGGGAGACCGTCGTCGTCCGAGTACGACATTTCCTACAATCATAATTCAAAGATTAAACTTGTACATATTCTAGCACAAGTCATGCCAGAATTCACGACAAAATCCGGCATGATCTTTGCTAAAAGAGGACATATCGAGCGCCTGAAATTTGCCGGAACGGAAATTAATCAACACTCTGGCAAAACATAGGTCACTCGGAGATGTACACTGAACATGAACGGCCACTTGGGCAACCACATCCAATTTGAGCAACAACACAAGATATACAAGGATATTTGGCTGGTCTCACCTCGATGTTGGCGGGGATCGGTGACTGGGACGACGGCGGGGATGTCGGAGGGGGTCGGTGACGGGGACGACGGAGGTCACCTGAAATCATATAAGTTATCACTAACAACAAACATGACATGTTCAACTAGTTTTATTAATTCAACTAGTTCTTACTAAATATAAACTTACTATAAATAGAAAAAAAACTAGTTCTTTCTAAAAATAAAGTAGTTCAACTAGTTATATTAATTATCTTACTAAAAATAGATTAGTTCTGTTAATTCAACTAGTTCAACTAGTTTATTAATTTACTTACTAAACTAGTTCAACTACAACTAAAGTAGTCCAACTACCAATACTACTACTAAAAATCTAGTACTAACTAAGCAACATCTAGTACTAGCTAACCCTAAATTAACATCTACTACTACTAAATCTAGTACTAACTAGTGGCAGGGGGTGGGGGCGACGGAGAGGTAGCTAGGGGCGGCGAGGTCGAGGGCGGTGGGAGGAGGGCTGCCGGCGGAGGAGGGAGGAGGGGCAGCCGCAGGCGGAGGGAGGAGGGCGGCGGCGGAGGAGGGAGGGGCGGCCGCAGGCGGAGGGAGGATGTGCGAGGAGGATGGACGAGGGAGGGAAGGAGGGGAGTACCTCGGCGGCGGACGGACGAAGGCGGCGGCGGCGACGGACGACGACGGTTGACGCAGGCGAGAGTGAGAGTGTGAGTGAGAGGGCCGGTCGTGCGTGGGGATAAGGTAGGGATAGTTGTAGCGCGTTTGCCAAAACGCGCTACAGCTAACCTGAGTAGCAGTAGCGCTCTATAGTAAAGTGGCGCTACTGCTATACCTAGCGGGGGGGCCAAGGTCATGGCAACTATAGCAGTAGCGTTGTAGGCTACACACGGGCTACTGCTACTTCTAAGTCAGTAGCGCGTTTGGCAGACACGCGCTGCTGCTAAGTAGCAGTAGCGTGGTATTTTGAAGAGCGCTGCTGGTAAGATTCTGTGTATAGGCTTTTCCCTAGTAGTGTTACCCCGGTTGTCAAACCGGGCACGATCCGCACAGTTCTCCAGCTGGCAGTTTCCCGAGGCTGGCCGGTTCATCAGATGGATGTCTCCAACGCCTTCCTTCATGGCCATCTTGAGGAGCAGGTTTACTGTGAGCAACCGACCGGTTTCGTCGACGCATCTCTTCCTGGGCATGTGTGTTAGCTGTCCCGGTCTCTCTACGGGCTCAAGCAAGCACCTCGCGACTGGTACCATCGTATCGCCGGGTTCCTTCAGACACTGGGCTTCAGCGTCACTCGCTCGGATGCGTCGTTGTTCGTCTATCACCGTGGCGACGCGACTGCATATTTGCTCCTCTATGTCGACGACATCATCCTGACGGCCTCCTCCGCAGCCCTTCTTCAGCAGATTACTCTCCGGCTGCGTGATGAGTTGGCCATCAAGGACCTGGGCGCTCTACATTATTTCCTTGGCATTGAGGTCGTTCGGCGACCCGACGGCTTCTTTCTTCATCAGCAGAAGTATGCGCACGAGCTACTTGAGCGTGCCGGCATGCTCAACTGTCACCCTGTTGCTACTCCTGTTGACACGAAGGCCAAGCTTTCTGCTCTCGAGGGCTCTCCCGCGTCGGATGCTCCGTTCTACCGGTCCATTGTTGGTGCTCTTCAGTATCTGACTCTCACCCGACCGGATTTACAGTATGCTGTTCAGCAGGTGTGTCTGCATCTGCACGCCCCTCGCGACTCCCATTGGACCCTCGTGAAGCGGATTCTCCGTTACATCCGCGGCATGATGGCTCTTGGGCTTACTCTCACGGCGTCCACTTCTCTGGAGATGGTGGCCTACTCCGACGCGGACTGGGCCGCCTGCCCCGACACCCGTCGTTCCACCTCTGGCTACTGCGTTTACCTCGGTTCTACACTCGTCTCGTGGTCGACCAAGCGACAACCTATGGTTTCGCGCTCTAGCGCGGAGGCTGAGTACCGAGCTGTGGCTAACGCCGTCGCCGAGTGCACCTGGCTACGACAGTTACTTCAGGAGTTGCATCATGACGTCTCCCAGGCTACGGTTGTCTACTGTGACAATGTTTTTGCGGTGTACCTTTCCACCAACCCCGTTCATCATCGTCGGACTAAGCACATTGAGCTGGATATTCACTTTGTGCGCGAGCAGGTGGCTCTTGGACGTATTCGGGTCCTCCATGTTCCAACTGCACAACAGTTTGCCGATGTGATGACTAAGGGACTGCCGACTTTCACTTTCGAGGAGTTTCGTTCCAGTCTCTGCATCTCCGGCGCCGCTTCGACTGCGGGGGGTGTTGAATATATTGTGTACGTGTATATTGTGTCTTGGGCCCACCTCCTAGTTCCTCTGTATAGTTGAGGTTGTGGTCCGTTCCATACTCATATATACGTGCCTGGTGCACCGATCCATGCATTGTGTTGCAAAGCGTATTCTTTCCCTTCTACAGGATCGACTCGTGCAACTCGCGAGCTATCTCATTTAATTTGTTAAGTTTTCTATACACGTGAATAATAAAATATATGTATTATGTATGTGGTTAATCTAAAAAATATGTCTATAGAGACGTTTTTTTTCTTCACAAATCACAATAATCAGCAATTTACACCAAAGGAACACTTGGTACAATCCATAGATTACATCAATCGGCACAATATTAGTACTTATCTCATGTTATTCTGATTAACGAGATTAATGAGTCAAACGAGTAACTTGTTAGCTCCACTCGTTATACTCATTTTGTTAACGAGCTCAGTTTAAAGCCGGACTTGTTAGTCATCGAGCTTGAGTCCAGTCGAGCCGAGTCACGACTTACTCGTTTAGCTCGCGAGTTTTAAGTTAAAATTCCAGCCCTAGAGTCTGCCACTCCGGTCTTTTCCCTCTTTCTCTGCCCACGTTGGGTTTTTTTTTCTTACGTAGGCTGGTGTTACGGGGCTGACTGTACATCATTGACTCATTGTACATGCCCTAAAGCGGTGGTCTGAGCAAGGGGACAAAACGTTATCACGAACACTTGGAAAGCGGCAGCGGCGCTCTAGCTATCTTGTTGAGTGAACAGCAGCGGCCCTTCGTGAGTGAACTTGTGAGTCACGAGCCATGCGGAGGCCCCGAATGATTAGTTGCTCCCGTCCCGTCGCCTACCCTACCCTCATGGCAAGAATGTTGTATGGGACCATCGTCCACCCGATCCACGCCATTGATTTTTGGACACCACTTTTCGAGATGGGAAACGTTTCTCGCCGGACGACCGGCTGAAGCTTGCGCCGGTCGCCCCGGCTCGCTCGCTTCGTGCAGCAGCCTCCATGTGGCCACGTATCCCGTCGGGGCCCACACACTACTATAAGATTGTGGACGCGTTCCTACTCCCTCGTAAGGGAGCCGTAGGTATATATTGATCGAGGCAGGAATCGCCCCTGCCGTGGCGTACAAGTTGAACGAACAGATCGCAGGGATACAGTTCGTGTTACAGAAGGAATAGGAGAAGGAGTTGTATACGGGAAGGAGAAAGAGATAGACTACTTTGAGATTACAATGAGAAAATATCTATTTGTCTAACACCCTCCCTTAATCTCAACTATCCTATATTAAGATTATTCTTGAATGCTTCAAATGGCTTGACTGGTAATGCTTTGGTAAACCCATCTGCTACTTGATCTTTGGAGGGAATGAATCGTATCTCCAACTTCTTCTCTGCAGCTCTTTCTCGTACAAAGTGAAAAAAAATTCAATATGCTTTGTTCTGGCATGAAAAACAGGGTTAGCAGATAAGTAGGTAGCACCCAAGTTATCACACCATAGACATGAGATGCGTTGTTGCTTTACTCCCAGTTCCTTAAGTAAAGACTCCAACCAGATAACTTCAGCAGTAGCATTTGCCAATGACTTATATTCAGCTTCTGTGCTTGATCTCGACACTTTTGCTTGCTTTCTGGCACTCCAAGAAATAAGATTAGAGCCAAAGAAAACTGCAAAACCTCCAGTTGATTTTCTGTCATCACTGCAGCCTGTTCAATTAGCATCAGAAAAAGCACTAACAAGAGTGGAATTAGAGCGTCTGAATTGAAGTCCCAAGCTTGCAGTATGTTTGATATACCGTACAATCCTTTTTTACACTTGTCCAATGACTAGAGGTAGGAGCATGCAAATACTAACAGACTTTGTTGACAGCAAGTGAAATGTCTGGCCGTGTCAAGGTTAAATACTGTAGTGCTCCAACAACACTTCTGTACCTTGTACTTTCTTCTTCCTTAAGTATCTCACCTTCATACGCTGAAAGTTGTTCTGAAGCCAACAATGGTGTGGGTGAAGGTTTGCAATCCTTCACATCCCAATACGTGTTAGAAGTTCAGTGACATATTTTTCCTGTTTTAACACTATGCCATCTTGAGTCTTCTTAACTTCAATCCCTAGGAAGAAATGCAAGTCACCAAGGTCCTTCAAGGCAAATTCTGAGCTTAAATCATGTAGAAGAGCATTAGTGGCATTCTGTGAGGAACTTGCAACTATGATACCATCCACATAAATAAGCACAAAAATGATAGTGGTTGCCTGGTTATAAATAAAGAGAGAAGTGTCAGCTTTTGATGCAGTGAAACCAAGATATTTCAACCTTGAGCTCAACCTAGAGTATCATGCTCGAGGTGCTTGTTTCAAACCATAAAGAGCCTTGTCAAGTTTGTACACATGATGTGGTTTTAGCTTGTTTTCATACCCTGATGGTTGCCTCATATAAACCTCCTCTTCCAGAACACCATGTAAGAACGCGTTTTGTACATCTAGCTGTCTTAGATTCCATCCCCTTGATACATCAATAGCTAGGACAAGTCGTATAGTCGCAGCTTTAACAACATGGCTAAAGGTGTCCTCATAATCGATGCCCTAGCGTTGTTTGAAACCTTTTGCAACTAGACGTGCCTTGTATCTATCAGTAGAGCCATCTGCCTTCTTCTTGATTCTATATACCCATTTGCAATCAATAATATTTTTACCTCTCGGATTTGGCACTAGATGCCATGTCTTGTTCTTCATTAGTGCAATATATTCTTCATCCATCGCCTTTTTCCATTTTAAAACTCCAAGTGCATCACCCAAGTTTGTTGGTTCTCCTGAAATACATAACATTCCATACCGTATAGTTCCGTCAGTTCTTATTTTTGGATTTTTAATACCTTTTTGTAGCCTGGTCATGACCCTTGAGGTAGTGATAGCATTCGGTTGCACAGGAGATTGCATGATCTGACCGACTGCAGAAGATCCTGGAGATCCGTCCAAACCATGTTCTGAGTTGATGCAGCAGATCCGAATGTAGCAGATTCTGTAGTCACCTGTGTGTCTGCTCCAGAACCGGGACTACCATGGGCCGCAGAGACAACCGCCGCAGGGGATCCCACGTCCTCCCTGGTTGGCTGCATCTTGGTGGACCGCGCGGCCCCGCGTGATGACGCGGCAGCGGCGGACCGGGTCGCGAGGCCTTGAGCGCTGCCCGCTGCCGAACTGGAACTGGCGCTGGCGCTATCAGGCGCATGATCCAATGCGGATCTTTGCGCGTGATCCAAGGCTGACTGACGCGCAGGTGTGGCAGGAGCAGCCAAATCATCCTTGTGCTCCACGCCTGCTGCTCCTTCTTCATGCACATGAAATGAAGCTTCATTTTGTGCTGGATTTTCATAATTTTGATCATTTTGACCTCTGTTTTCTTCAGGCACCTGCACACGTATATCAACAAGAGAAGAACTAACAGGAGTATTAACACATTGGTTAGCACAATTGTTATCGCCCCCATGATCAAAATTCGGAAGAAGAAGAATTTCTTTACGAAGAAGGGCACCGGCATTTGGATGGAGAGACTTGAAAGGAAAAACTGACTCGTCAAAAACATCTCTGGATATATAGACCCTTCCAGTGGAAACATCAAGGCATTTAACCCCTTTGTGCATAGGACTATAGCCTAAGAAGACACACTGTTTGGAACGAAAAGCAAGTTTACGTGTGTTGTAATGTCTAAGATTTGGCCAACATGCACAACTAAAGATGCGAAGAGATGTATAATATGGATTGACACCAAAGAGATGTGTGATGGGATTCTCAAATTTTATTACTTTGCTAGGATGAATATTTATAAGATATGTGGCAGTAAGAAAGGCTTCATCCCAGAATTTTAGAGGCATAGATGCATGAGCTAGCAATGCTAGTCCTACTTCAACAACATGACGATGTTTTCGTTCAGCAGACCCGTTTTGTTGGTGAGCATGAGGACAGGAGACATGATATGAAATTCCAATCACTTGGAAGAATGAATTGAGTTTCTCACACTCACCACCCCAGTCTGTTTGCATGGCAAGAATTTTAGAGTTTAGTTGGCGTTCAACAAGATTCCGAAAATTGCTAAAGACTTGAAACACATCGGATTGTTTCTTTAACAAATAAATCCAAGTAAACTTTCTATAATCATCAATGAAGCTCACATAGTATGAAAATCTACCAACTGAAGTGGGGGATTGCCCCCACACATCTGAAAAGATAAGTTGCAAAGGAGCAGTAGATACACTGGTAGAGATGGGATATGGCAGTTGATGGCTTTTAGCTTGTTGACACGCATCACAAACTGACTCAACACTAGACTCATAAGGGAGTTTATTTCTACTAAGAACATGCTGAACTATAACTGAAGATAAATGACCCAAGCGTCGATGCCACTTTGCCGAAGATGGTTTGGTGACACTCCAGACTTTTTTATTTGACCATGATGAAGATGATGACACGAGTGGATAGAGACCTCCTTCACACTTTCCTCTAAAGATGGCTCTCCTCGTTGCCAAGTCCTTAATCACAAAAGAATAGGGATAAAAGATGATGAGAACATTATTGTCAAGAGTGAATCTATGAACAGACATAAGATTTTTCGATGCATGAGGAACATGTAGAACATCGTTTAGATGCAATTTTCTAATGGGGTTTTTAACAATTCAGTTTCCAATATGAGTAATACACATACCAGTTCCACTTGCCGTGTGCACTTGGTCACCTCCGTGGTACCTTTCTCGCATCGTTAGCTTGTCGAGTTCCCCCGTGATGTGCTCGGTGGCGCCAGAATCTGCATACCAGTTTGTATCAATCCCGTAGGAGTTGGTGACGAGGTTGGCCTTCTTTTTCTCTTCATGATCCTCCTCATAGCGATGCCAACATGCCCTTGCGCCCCCGGCATGATACTTGTAACATATTTGGCACTCGGGATAGTCTCCCTCATGTTGTTGTTGTTGCTATTGTGGTGGTTGTCGCTGACGTTGTTGATAGCTGCCACCACCATTGCCGTGAGCAGGAGAGGAAGAGGGGCGATCGCCACGACCATGCCCCATGTACCCTCGCCCACGACCTCCTCTGTTGTTGCGACCTTGCCCACGCCCTCTGTAGACAGCGTTGGCAGAAGAGCGAAAGCCGGTTGGCCCATCGCCTAGCATCTCCATCCTTTGATCAAACGAAGAGATTTGCTAGAATAGTTCATCAACAGTAATGGAATTCAAGATGGCACCGATTGCAGCAACAACGGGATCATAGTCCCTTTCAAGGCCCGCGAGGATGTAGTCCACCATCTGCGGATCGGTCACCGGACGGCCAGCCGCGGCCAGCTCGTCTCCAAGGCTCTTCATCTTGGCGATGAAGCTACTGCTGGACATGTTGCCCCTTTTTGTGTTGGAGATGGCGATTCTCAGATTGGTAATCAGAGATTGGGACTGCGATGCGAACAATGTTGTGAGAGCAGTCCAGAGATCCAAGGTGCTTTCCTTACCAATGACCTGCGCGAGGATCTCCTGAGACAGAGAGTTCAGCAGGTAGCTCAGAACCTGTTGATCTTTTGATAGCCATGGACCGTACAGAGGATTCTGTCCGGCCGCCATTGACTTGTCCGCCTGCGCAACTTCCATCGTCTTTGGTGGGGCAGCATCACTGCCGTCCAGCAGTCCAGTCACCTGCACTACTCGCAGGGCTGGCATGACTCGCGCCTTCCAGAGGAGGTAGTTCCCCCTCGCGAGCTTCTCCGTTGGTGGTGCGCCCAGGTTGAGCGATGGAGCGGTCGAGGAAGAAGCCATGGCGATTTCTGTTGAACCTATTTCTGTTTTCTGTATCGCTAGATGATGGGAAAGAGGACGGCTCTGTATACCATATAAGATTGTGGAAGCGTTCCTACTCCCTCGTAAGGGAGCCGCAGCTATATATTGATCGAGGCAGGAATCGCCCCTGCCGTGGCGTACAAGTTGAACAAACAGATCGCAAGGATACAGTTCGTGTTACAGAAGGAATAGGAGAAGGAGTTGTATACGGGAAGGAGAAAAAGATAGACTACTTTGAGATTACAATGAGAAAATATCTATTTGTCTAACAACTACATCTCCCTCCCCATCCTTTTTATCTCCTCTGCCTTATCTTCTCGCATACTCCCGTGCCCGCCACATCTCTCCCAGACTCCTCTCCACCGCATCGCTCCCAGACTCCCACCCATTCATCTCTCTCCTCGTCGATCTTGGCCATCCCCTACAAGCTTGAACCAGCCCCTGGAATCCCTCGCCCCATGCTCACCCCCCTTCCCCCAAGGACGAGCGATGCGCCTCATGGTGCGTGAGGCGGATGGTGCAGAGATGTGATGGTGATGCATATGAGCGGCGACGGGGGAACATGTGGCAGGACGGCGGTGCTACAACTCGCGCCTGGTGGACCTACAACCGTTGGCCAGCGGTGCTGGAACCGTGGAGTACCGTTGCAGCTTTCCGCCACCGCCGCTGACAAGAAAGTTCTTTTTTGCTACAATCCTCACCGGCAGAGTTGCAACCGATGTGTTGTAGAGGTGGAACCAGCGTCCACCGGTGCTGGAACTGGACGTGCCTCCCACGGCTGATGTGATTT
The DNA here is from genome assembly GCA_963921465.1 of Triticum timopheevii. Lineage (NCBI taxonomy): Eukaryota > Viridiplantae > Streptophyta > Magnoliopsida > Poales > Poaceae > Triticum > Triticum timopheevii. The sequence goes on from OY997274.1 coordinate 75,183,628, forward strand.
TTGCTACAACCAGCTTTATGATTTGCTGGAACTTGCTATTTTTTTCTACATCATTTTTTTTTGGAATTTGCTTCATCTGATTTTTGTTCGGACCGGACGTGCCTGTCATCGTCGATGTGGGTTTGCTGGAGCCAGCTTTATGTTTTGCTGGAACGTGTTAGTATTTTTGCTACATTGACTTTGTTGGTGGAATTTGCTTCCTGTGGTTATTGTTCGAACCGGACGCGCCTCCCGTTGCCGATGTGGGTTTGCTGGAACCAGCTTTATGTTTTGCTGGAACGTGTTAAATTTTTTGCTACATCGACTTTTGTTGGTGGAATTTGCTTCCTGCGATTTTTGCTACAACCGGTGTTATTGTTGGCTGGAACCGGCTAATTATTTTGCTTCAATTGATGAGCGGAGGTTTGTTACTGAGATTGTTTTGCTGGATCATGACCGTGCTAGTCGATGGTGGTGGCGAGCCAGAGACGGTGACGTGAGAGATTTTGCTACAACCACACGGTCGTGCGCTGGAACCAGCCAATGTTAGATCTGCAGTTGCAGCTGAACCTGGCACATAACAGCGGGCGTGAGACGAGGGGGAGGGGGAGAGGCGGCACGCGACAACGCGCTGGTGCTGCCGGGGCCGACGACTCCGACGAATGCGGCCGTCGCATCCCGTGAAGGAGCAGCCCGACGGAGGAGATGCGACGGTTGCGGCAACTACGCTCTCTCCTTTTATGGATTCGCTGCGGGGTGCGGAAGGTTGGGGACGAAGGAGGAGATAAGATCTGAATGGTTAGAGTGAAACCATCGAACGGACAAGGTGCGGCCGGCCCAATTTTAGGCCGGCGCACCGGCGCCTATCAATACGTTCCCTGCCGGCAATCCGGCTGAAGTTTCAGCCGGACTCATGCTACGCGTACGATCAATATGGATTGAACGCGTCGGATCCACCTTTTTCTCGGGCCCACGCACCGCTCTCAACCCAACCCTTATCTGTTCGATGGACTTTTCTTCTCCTACTCGTCTTCTCCACTCGCACCTCGCCTTATCCCCTCACCCACCATCCCGTCGAGCGCACAAGCTAGCGGCATTGCTGCTGCACGCGCCCGGCCACAGCTACCCGCCGCCGCAAGCCGGTGTGGAGTCATGACGGGTTGCCGGGCCGGGATGCTGCGACCCGCCAGTGTTGATTATGGAAGCGCTGCCCTCGGATGCGATGACCCCCGTAGGCGTGTACTGGGAGCGGTTGTTGGGATGCTGGATCTCCCCGGCGGCGATGCTATAACCGGCACGGGCGGTTTCTACAATCTCACGCCGACGAGCTGCAACCGGCACGGGTGGGTGCTACATCCGGGGGCCGGCAAGCTACACCACAACAATTGTGCAGGTGCTACAACCACACGCCAACAAGATGCAACCAGCACGGACGGGTGCTACATCCGGTGGCCCGGCAAGCTGCAATCGTCACACTGGCAAGGTACATCCGCTGGCTGGCAAGCTGCGACAGACACGGGGCGGTGCTACAACCTGACAATGACACCTGCCACTGTCATGGGCAGTGCTACAACTGGTGTCCAGCGAGCTACAAGCGACACAACATCGAGCTTCAACCTACTGGGTCACCATGCCAGCGATGGAGACCATGCCGACTGGGGTGCTGCAACCATGGTGGTGAGTTTGCTTGAACCGACTTCTGTTTTTGCTACGACCGGCCAGAAATTTTGCTACGTTCCAGCGACGAAGATCCATGGTTTTGCTGGAACCGGCAATTTTTTTGCTGGAACCAGCTACAGATTTTGCTTCAACTGACTTTACTTAGTTGCTCAGATTTGTTTTTTGCTTGAATGCAGTGCTGCAAATCGATAACGACGGCGAGCCGGAGGGTGTGATGGTGTGCTCCGATGGGGTGCGCGAGCTGCTGGAACCGGCTTTGGCCGCAAGCTGCATCATGTTTTCATGGAGTTGCATCTGGCAAAGTGGGTGGCGCTGGATGGTGAGATTGGGATGGGCATGTGACGATGGCGACGGTGAGCTGCGGCGAGGGGCAGCTAGCTGCATCTGATGGCGACGACGACGGACGGGAGGACGCCTGGGGCGTTGACCACGCCGTGCGTGGCTGAGCTGGAGGTTGTGCGCATGCGAATCGCTGATTTGTTCTGTGCTACGAAGAACAAATCAACGGTTGTAAGCTGCCAGATCGGACAATCGGGCGCTGACCGGCCCAAAGTTGGGCCGGCGCGCCGATGCCTAACACTGGCCTTTTGAGATATGTGCATGACCGGAACAGTTTATCCTAAAATCACCTACCTCTCTCTCTCTCTTTATTGAAGAAAATTACTACTGATAAAGGAGGCTCTTTGCAAGATCACTTTATCCATAAATGAACAACTAATAATTGCAGTCTCGGAAAAAAACTCCCTCATTAGACCGAATATATATATACAGATGCATGTTTTTAGTTTCTGTATATTGTCGCAAATGCAGGGACATGTTGATGACTTAATTAAACTTGGACAGGAAAAACCGACGGAAACCGCCCGCTCTTCCACGGCAGCGATAGCGTCCAGTCACGCAACAACGGGGTGAACGCCTTGTCTCTAATGCTGTACACGCCAGAGTCGCCGAGAGGTACCTCCGGCTGCTTCCACTGGTAGAGTCTGTCCAGGAAGTAGATACAGTCTTCTCGAACTCCATGACCGGCGGGCAAAGACTTGGAGCACAGCCTGCTAACAAAGAGCGCCTGGCCTTGTAGGCTGCCGTCCAATTTGTTCCACCGGCGTTGGCTCAGGTCTGCCTCCCACACCTCCAACCGGAAAGTTCTTCTACCATCCGGGGTGCAGGGCGTAAATGGGCGGCGGACCCATCGCTTCACCATCAGCAGGTTGCCACCAGACTCGACCAGATACATCTCGACCAAGGGATCAAGGATAACGTCTTGGTAATCTTGGTGTTGCTGTTGCCATGGGTGCTTTATCAATTCGGTACTGTACTTGAGCTCGTATCCTTGGTGGCCATTGTTGAGCTCGAGTGTCTCGAGGACATGGCCCATGGAGAGGGCGTAGATTTTCCCTTGGAACATGACAATGTCGATGACGTCGTCGTTCCTCAGCATCGCCAGGAGGCACGCGTTGCCCTCGCCGGCCGGTCGGTAAGTAGAAACGATGATATCGTGTTCGAGCAGGACGGCGACGATGGGGTCGTCCGACGCCGAGGCCGAGGACACCACCACCTTTGCTATGGCTTTCATTGGCTCGTTTTGGTCCTCGGAGTGGGGGATGCGCCGGAGCTCGTTTCGCTTTCGGTGCGGGATGTTGTAATTCCGCAAGAGATCAGCTAGCTCGGGGAGATGGGTAGTGGCACCGGAGAGAGAGTTCATGATGGAGCAGCTGCCATCGCGCTGGTGCACGAGAAACAGCATGTTCTCGCCGGCGGTGTAGCGCCAGCAGTCATCGGGGAGACGCAGGCGGTAGTGCGGGTGCGGCATGCTGTCGTTGGCCAGGTCGAAGAGGGTGCCGTCGCCGAACACGACCCAGGGGAGCCGCGTCGGTGGGAGCTGGCTGGCGGCGGAGCGCCACGGCCTGCAGACTGCGCCTGCTCGGACGCGATCTACGAAGGACGCCAGGCGGCGGAGGACCAGGAGCAGGAGATCCTCCGGCAGGTCCGGCCATGCCGACTGGCGCTGCTCTTTCGCCATCACGAAAACCGCTTGGTTGATGATTCTCGTCAGAAAATAAAGCATCCGTGGTTCTACGAAGTCTTGTGTTTAAACACGCCGTTCGTATTGAAAAGTCTACCTGTAGGTCTATCTTGTGTGCTTAAATCTAACTCGTTATATATAAAAAAAAAAAGGATAGAAAACGGACTCCTCGCATCTATCACCCCCAAGAAATATTTTTTTCTTTTAGGCACGGCCGACCGGCGCCAACACCGGATCGCCGAATTCCAAGCCGTCAGATCGTTCCTTTTGTCACCGTTGGATCACGCTGAAACCAAATGAATAATCTCTTTTGGGGTTCTGGATTCATATTTGGAACAATTTAATAATCTCCACGAGATTTTAGCTCATATTCTTGACAGTAGAAAACATAGCAAAGTATTTGGTGTGCAGTATAGTATTTTAGGAAGTTTTAGTACCAGGTTCATATTTTGAACCTTTTAGGCATATTTTTATTTGACAGGGTTCGTCTCGAGTTTTATTTAACACACTTTTAAGCTTTTTGGACATTGTTTGTTGCTTGTTAAAGTTCAAATTAGTAGAAACTTTACTATCGGATGATGCAATATATAGCCTCTCAATCTCGCGACTTGCCTGCTAAGTTGATGTAATACATGAGTATTTTTTGACACATATATTTGTTCTGCTGTATTCGAGGCATGTATAATTTATCTCAACCGTGTTGTAATTTATCTGTTTTATTCTGTACAAATTTAAGTCAATATCATACTTGCTTCTGAGCTCAATTTGTAGAGCTAATGCCTGATTATATCTCTCTCGGTTCTGCGACACTTAAAATTAATCATGCTGTTAGTTTTGTTTCTGAGACCAATTTATAGCTCAGGTTCTGAATATATCTTCCTGAGATCATTTCTCTGATTTGTTTCTACAGATTTTAGTCAATTATTTAAATATTTTTGTACAGATATGTGTATGTACATATTCATTTGTGATGATGACAATGAAATCAATTTGTCAAAAGTTGAGGTAAATATTTTCAATCCTTATGCCTGTAGTCAGTTTGACAACTACAAATTGAATATAGATAATCTATGTAATCTTAGATGCAGAGCGAAAGCTTTCATTTCCTACAAAGTAGGAGATAGAATTGTTATGCAAACACACCAAGATACATTGTTATCCACATTACATATTTGACTGAACATTCATACATGTTGGCTAGAGCTTCGTCCTACAGTTTATTTAAGGATAGTGCTAAGAGAAAAATTCACTGTAGGTCCATGTACTTGAGCTGGCTGACACTTAAGTACCACTACTTCAGAATACCCGAAATACAGTCCATGTACTTGCGCAAGGGGTTCACTTTGGTCCGTATATACGAATTGAGCTACGTATTTGCTGACTTGGCCGAGTCAACCATTGACAGCTGTCCTTTGACCGCCACTTGTGCAGCGCCTGTCCACTTGTGCGTTAATAGTAGATGGCTGGAGGGTTTTTTTGCAAATTCGCGCACCTGGTCGGACCGCACCCACCCGCTCATTAAACAGCGACGCACCTGGTCAGACCGCACCGTTTCGCTCCTCTCTCCTACCTCCCGCAACCCCTCTCTACTCCCACCTTTCTCCTCATCGTCGCTGCCGAGGTCGGACGTCGTTGGCGCCGACGGCGGCTCCATGAGCACGTCGTCGGACGCTCAGCCGCCGCCGTCCGCGCCGTTCGGGAGGGGCCTGCGACGTGCCTCTTGCTCCTTCGCGTCGCCGTGATGATGCCTCGCCGCCCCTGTACGGTACGTCGCCGTCGCCAGCAGCTCCTTTGCTCGATCTGTGCAATTTAGCTCCCCTAACGAGTTCTTGGCCGCATCAATTGCGCGTAGGAGCTAGGGTTTGGCCGTTTGTTCTAGTCTCTGACGGATTGGGTGTGGGGTGGTAGGGTTTTAGCAGTTTGTGAAGATCTTTCTGACAGGCCAAAAATATGACTGCTTCATGGGGTGTTTGCAGTAGGATCTAGGGTTTGGCCATGTTTGCAGAGATCTGGAGTGGTTATGGTTCTTTCTCCCCCCCCCCCCAATTTTTCATCGGTCCAGGGGTCTAGGGTTTAAGCAGTAAAGTTTGCTTTTAGTGTCAGAGTGTTAATTGGTCCAAAAATTGTTGTAATTTGCAATTACATTGTGTCAGATTGACCAAAGATGGTTGCTTTTCGACCTGTAAGATCATACATTTGTTAATTGGAGTCATGAATCTCTGTTTTTCTTTCTGAAATGTCTGAACTTTTTCAACTTGTTTGTTTTGCAGGTCACTTAAGCAACCAATTCTCTGTTGAGGTCATACATGGTGGCTACTTTCTGTGTGCTGGCAAGCATAGGGGTTATCACAAAGGTCACTCCATTTGGTATGATTACTGTGACATAGATAATTGGACACCTGATGTTGTTGCCAGTCTAGTGGAGGAAATTGGATATGAGTTTGAGGGCAGGATCAGGGCTTATTGGTGTGTTCTTGGGTTGACAGTGTACAAGAATGGATTAAGAGAGACTAAGATGGGAGACAACACTATGACAGAGAACATGAAGGATTGTGTTCTTAATGGGAATCATTTTCAGCAAATATTTCTTGATCATGATGAGAGCCTAAGATCATATATTTCTCCTATTCCTGTTCATTCTGATGATGAGGATCCTCCATTTGCCAAATTCAGTGGAAGTAGGCCAAAGAAAGAGCAAGTGCATGATCAAGAGCATGAGGAGCAAGAAGAGCAACAACAGCAAGAGGAGTAGGCTGAGCTCACTGTAGTGGAACAGGAGGCTCAGCATGATCAAGAGCATGATTTTGATCAAGATCATGAGCAAGATGAAGCAGAGTCAGAAAGTGGAGCAGAGTCAGAAGAAGTTGATTTCATACCAAGTCCATCCCAGCCTGGAACTACTTACCTTTCATCTCAGTTTGGGTTTAGGGCAAGGAAATCCTGTAGGTTGTTGAACATGGATGCAGCAGACACAGTAGTGCAGGATTCAGATGAAGATTATATTCCACAAATTGTTGATTCAGACATTGATCTGCAGGATGATGATGACTTGTTTGACAAACATGTTGATTGTGAGAAGGGCAAAGGACCAGCAGTCCAAGAAGAAGTTGATGATCCTACTGAAGATGTGGATATTTGTCTGCCATCCTCTGATGAAGATAAGGTGAAGCTGAATTTCAAAAGTTTTAGAGAGGAAGACCTGACTAAACCAAAGTTTCAAGTTGGCCAGACCTTTGGATCTGTTGAGTTCCTTAGGAAAGCTATCAAAGAGTACAGCAGTCAGGAGAGAGTTGACATTAGGTGCCCTAGAAATGATAGGAAAAGACTGAATGCCATTTGTGAAGATGGGTGCCCTTGGACCTTGTCTGCATCATTTGATGGGAGAATCAACTGCTTCATGATCAAGAAATACAACCCAAAGCATACGTGCATAAAGAAATGGTGTGTTAAGTCATTCACTGCTCCTTTTATGGCTGGAAAATATCTTGATTCTTTCAGAGCAGATGAAAACATGAACATGAAAAAAATTTCAAGGGTGGTTCAGAAAGATTGGAACATGACAGCAACAAGAAGCAAACTTAGAAGGGCTAAGAGGTTAGTGAAGAAAGTTATTGAAGGTGATGAGTTGGAGCAGTACAACAGCATGTGGGATTATGCACAAGAATTCAGAAGATCAAACCCAGGGAGTTCTTTCTATGTGGGTGTCAGTAATGGCATATTTGCAAGTTGTTATTTCTCTCTGGATGCCTGCAAAAGGGGTTTCATGCAAGCTTGTAGGCCTGTCATTTGTTTGGATGGATGCCACCTGAAGACAAAGTATGGAGGTGTTATGTTGTGTGCTGTTGGCATGGATCCTAATGACTGCATTTACCCTCTAGATTTTGCAGTTCTTGAGGTAGAGAACACTGACACATGGAAATGGTTTCTGTCAAATCTGAAGAGTGACTTGGGAATTGTAAACACAGAGCCATGGACTATAATGTCAGACAAGCAAAAGGGCCTGATCAAGGGAGTGAGGCAGCACTTTCCTGATGCAGAGCACAGACACTGTGTTAGGCATATCTGGCAGAATTTTCATCAAACACACAAAGGAGATGTTCTTAAAAACCAGCTATGGAAGTGTGCAAGGAGCACAACACCAGAACTGTGGGCTGCAAGCATGGAGAAAATGAAGGTCATAAGCCTAGAAGCATACAAGTGGCTTGAGCAGCTACCACCCAACACTTGGGTTAGGGGCTTCCAAAGAGAATTGGTCAAGTGTGATATCCTTCTGAACAACAACTGTGAGGTTTTCAACAAATATATTCTTGAGGCTAGGGAGATGCATCTCAGATCAATGATTGACAAGATCAAAACACAGCTCATGGTCAGGTTCTACAACAAAAGAAAAGAGGCAGAGACCTGGCCTGGTTCAATATGCCCAAAAATTAGGAAAAGAATTGAGAAGAATATAGAGCTGTCAGCTACATGCATGGTTTCAGGGGCTGGTGATGGCATCTTTCAGGTTGACAACAGGAACAGGACATACATTGTTGACCTGAAGGAAGAAAGTTGTACATGCAAAAGGTGGGATCTTAGTGGAGTTCCATGTCACCATGCAATTGCATGCTGCAGACATGAGAGGATTGATCCTGAGAGTTTGGTGCACTCCTGTTACAGTATAGAAGCATTCAAGCTAGCATACAAACCCATTATCAAGCCTTGCAAAGATAGGAGTGAGTGGCAGAAGATGAATGGCTGTGAAATCAAGCCACCTGTCTTTGAAAAAAAAAGTAGGGAGGCCTTCAAACAAAAGTAGGAGAAAGCAGCCTTATGAGATTGAAAAGAAAGATGGAACTAAGGTGATGAGCAGACATGGAATCACAATAACATGTTGGAGAACGTTGCAGAAAATTAAAATTTTTCCTACGGTTTCACCAAGATCCATCTATGAGTTCATCTAAGCAACGAGTCATGGGAGAGAGTTTACATCTACATACCACTTGTAGATCGCGTGCGGAAGCTTGCAAGGTGATGATGTAGTCGTACTCGACGTGATTCGAATCACCGATGACCAAGTGCTGAACGGACAGCACCTCCGCATTCGACACACGTACGGTACGGGTGACGTCTCCTCCGTCTTGATCCAGCAAGGAGGAGGGAGAGGTTGAGGAAGACAGCTCCACCGGCAGCACGACGGCGTGGTGATGGTGGAGAAGCGGTACTCCGACAGGGCTTCGCCGAGCACACAACGGAGGAGGAGAGGTGTTGGGGAGGGGAGGGCTGCGCCTTGGCTTGTGGTGCGGCTGCCCTCCCCTCACCCCACTATTTATAGGGGGAAGGGAGAAGGGGGGCCGGCCCCTCTAGATCCATCTAGAGGGGGGCTGCGGCCAAGGGGAGGGGGGACTTGCCCCCCAAGCAAGGGGGGGCGCACCCTCTAGGGTTCCCCCCTCAACCCTAGGCGCAAGGGCCCAAGGGAGGGGGTGCGCCCAGCCCACCAGGGGCTGGCCAACTCCCCACGCAGCCCAAGTGGCCCCCCGGGAGGGGTGGCCCCTCCCGGTGGACCCCCGGAACCCTTCCGGTGGCCCCGGTACAATACCGGTATGCCCCCGAAACTTTCCGGTGTCCTTTTAACAACTTCCCATATATAAATCTTTACCTCCGAACCCTTCCGGAACTCCTCGTGACGTCCGGGATCTCATCCGGGACTCCGAACAACATTCGGTAGTCACATACTAGTCTTCCTAATAACCCTAGCGTCACCGAACCTTAAGTGTGTAGACCCTACGGGTTCGGGAGACGCGCAGACATGACTGAGACGACTCTCGGGCAATAACCAACAGCGGGGTCTAGATACCCATGTTGGCTCCCACATGCTCCTCGATGATTTCATCGGTTGAACCACGATGTCGAGGATTCGATCAAACCCTGTATACAATTCCCTTTGTCAATCGGTACGTTACTTGCCCGAGACTCGATCGTCGGTATCCCAATACCTTGTTCAGTCTCGTTACCGGCAAGTCACTTTACTCGTACCGTAATGCATGATCCTGTGGCCAACACCTTGGTCGCCTTGAGCTCATTATGATGATGCATTACCGAGTGGGCCCAGAGATACCTCTCCGTCATACGGAGTGACAAATCCCAGTCTCGATCCGTGTCAACCCAACAGATACTTTCGGAGATACCTGTAATGCACCATTATAGTCACCCAGTTACGTTGTGACGTTTGATACACCCAAGGCACTCCTACGGTATCCGGGAGTTACACGATCTCATGGTCGAAGGAAGAGATACTTGACATTGGCAAAGCTCTAGCAAACGAACTACACGATCTTTGTGCTATGCTTAGGATTGGGTCTTGTCCATCACATCATTCTCCCAATGATGTGATCCCGTTATCAACGACATCTAATGTCCATAGTCAGGAAACCATGACCATCTGTTGATCACAATGAGCTAGTCAACTAGAGGCTCACTAGGGACATATTGTGGTCTATGTGTTCACACGTGTATTACGATTTCCGGATAATACAGTTATAGCATGAACAAAAGACAATTATCATGAACAATGAAATATAATAATACTTTTATTATTGCCTCTAGGGCATATTTCCAACATAACATGCTCATACTGCCATGAAACAGGCCACAACATCAAAGGATGTAATCTCAAAAAGGCTGGCATTTTGCCAAATCTAGCAGAGAGAACAACAAGAAGGGGTCCTAGGGCCATTCCTGCTGATGTGTCATATGATGAAATTGTTGTGGCACAACAAGATGATGGCCAAGGTACACATGAGGAGGTTCAGGTCACACAAGATGATGGCCAACTTACACAGGAGGAGGTTCATGTTGATGACCAAGTTACACATGAGGAGGCCCATGTTGATGGCCATGATACACATGAGGAGGTCATTGTCACACAAGATGATGAGGTCATTATCACACAAGATGTTGGAGCAGATGCACCAGTTGTTTTTCAGGAAAATTCTCCACTTTTGTCCTTTAATTTTGACCTCTTTTGTCCAGTCATTTTTGTTGTACTAATGTTTTCATGTGATGTTTGTTTTGTACAGGTGCAGGACTTTGGATTTACAATGCTTCATAGGATGCAACAATCCAGACCTGTGTCTAGAGAAGAACCTGAAATCATTTTGCCTGATTCCTCATTCATCTCAAATGCAGCTAGTTCGCACAATGCAGCACAAACAACAACAGCTACAAATGAAGTCAACCTGACCATGAAGTAGCTGCAGATGAAGAGAGACAAAGAAAGACAGATGGCAGCCAGGAGAGATGTAGCACTTGAGGCCATGAATGAGATGGCAGAGAAGAAAGCAGAGGAGGCAGAAGCAAAAAGGCAAGAAATTGCAAGGAGGAAAGCAGAGTCTTCACAAAGAAGAAGAAGAGCAGCACAAGAGAAGAAAGCTTTGGAATATGCAGCAGCAAGAAAAGCTGCATTGCAAGAAGAGAAGGAGGCCAGAGCCCTTGAAGCAATGGAAGCTAAAGCAGAGGCAGCACTGAAGAGAAAAGAAGATCAAGAAGCAAAGAAGATACAGCAAGAAGAGGCCAAGAGATTAAGAGCAGAGCAGAGGAAGCAGGCAGGACCAAGTGGACATGTGCCAAAGAAGCCGAAGAGAGTGAACATGTTTGATGAGTTTAAATGATTCAGTGCTTTTGCACTTGTAATTTTTTGGCCAAAAACTTGAATGAGACTCTTTGAAACTGTTGGAGTTGGGATGATTCAGTGCTTTTTGCACTTGTAATATTTTGGCAAAAACTACAATGAGACTCTTTGAACTGTTGGAAATGTGAAGATTCAGTGGCTTCATACTACCATTCAAAAGTTAAACTGTTGTAGTTCAGTTGCATACTTCCTGCATAAAGAGAACTCAAATTCAGTTGCATATTATTCAGTTGGAGTTCATTGATTTATTCACTATTGGAGTATAGATAATTAACTGCATAAAATTAAAGAATTAAAACAAAAAAGGTTGGCCTGGTGTCGAACCCAGGGCCTGTGGTGTGATAAACAGGGTGCAATGCCAGTGTGATAGGAACGGTGCTTTGCTCAAGTGTTACTTGACAACCTACTTAGTATATTTCCACTCCCCTCCAAACTACTTAACTGAATTTTTACAGTTGTCTGAATTGAGTTTGAAAAGCTAAATGATTTGATTATAGTTAACTGAATCTTAAAAGTTGTCTGAATTTAGTTAAGACAGAATTCAGTTAAGACAGAATTCAGTTAAGATAAATACTCAGACAAAAATTCAGCTAAGATTCAAAACCTTAGCAGCTACTTCTTTTGGAATTATTGCCTTATATAGCAACAAGAGATTTTTTGGATTGTTGCCTTAAATAGCAACAAGACTGCATCAACACCATTACATACCAACAAAGCACTTTTGGATTACTGCCACTTTTGCATCAACACAGTTCAGCACAAATATAGCATCACAGCCAGTTCAACACTTATATAGCATTAACAGCCAGTTCAACAGAGTTCAACAGACAGAAATTACAAATAACTTCTGTGCTTAATATACAAGCACACCTAACAAACTAATATTTTATAACTTATATGCTGAAAATCTGTATATTTCAGCATACCTAACTACTGCAACTGCATCTTCTTAATGCCTTCTATTGCAACTGCATCATCTTCAGTTCTTCAACTTCTGGAGGCGCTCCGAGCGGCGAACCTCCATGTCAGCTGCCACCTTCCTCTTCTTCTTCCTATCTTACTGCGCTGTGACGTCCACCTGTGCTTGAAGGGCCAGCACCACCTCCACCTCCTACTTGACGATGTCAGGAACATCTGGAAGAAGCTCGACGTCAATGGGGTGGTGCTTGTCACCCTCCCTGGCGACGGGCACCACCATCTGGACCTCCTGCTCGGGGACGACGGGCGCCGCCACCTTGACCTCCGACTCGTCATCAGAGAGGACAATCACCTCTGGCTACTCCCAGCCAGTCGACCAGGACGAGTCGGCGGCGTAGCCAGAGTCTTCGTCGGAGCCAGAGTCGTACTTCGACTCGGAGGAGATGTACTCCGAGACGTCGTCGCGCCCGAGGCGGTCGGGCTGGTAGTGGTCCCAGTACGCCGTGTTGACAGGCACGGGGAGGGCCAGATCGACGTTGTGGACGCGGTCCGTTCGCGAGCCAGCGCAACGGATCCAGCTGGCACGGCGCGGTGACGGACCGGTACATCCACCACCGGGCTCGCTGCCCCGGGTCGTCGGAGCGCATCTCCTACATCGCGAAGCGGAGGACGAGCACAGGAGCAATACCTTCGGGGTCGTCACAGGCGCGGTCCAGCTCGTCGTCGGTCATCACCTTCAGGAGGCCACGCGCATGGCGGCGCAGCATCCCAATGCTGGGGAACCACTTCCCGATCTCCGTCAGGTCTGCGCGCATCGCCCTGTCGCCGCGTGCGAGGTCATCGATGACCCTCTGCCAGGCGGGGATGTTCTCCATGTACGTGGCGGCAGTGTGGTGGTCGGCGGCGAGGGTTTCTTGACGGCTGCGTGGGGGTTTGGTGCGGGGTAACTGAGGCGACGCGGTGGACTGAGGGGAGAGTGGAGAGTGGAGCGGTGGGTGGGTGGGCTTAAAGAGCAGACAAGGAAACGGAAGAGGCGTGAGCCATTGGGCCACTAGCAACTGCTAAATAGGTAGGTTAGTACCTGCCCTTGATCAAAGCACTACTTCTTACCACACTGGCATTGCCACCGATGTTCAATACCACAGGTCCTGGGTTCGAGACCTAGGCAAAACTCTTTTTGTGTAATTTTTTTTCCTTTAAGAAAAATTTGTTACAGGCATACAAATTCAGTCATACAAAACAGCTACTGCAGACATATAAATTCAGACAAATTCAGTGTTATAGAACAGCAACTACAGGCGTAAAATTCAGGCTAATTCAGTCATATAAGACAGAGATAGTTAACTTCATTTTCTTATCTGAACCAACTTCAGTTTCTTATCTTAACCCACTTCAACTTAAATATCTTATCTTAACACAATTTAGTTGACACAAATCCAGGAGGAAAGATACAAAGTAGTTTTTTACAATGACACAGATTCAATCAAATTCATTCAGCATGCCCTTCAGCTTCCTTATCTTCTCCTTGGTGGCCTCTTTGTGTTTGAATAGGTCACCAATCATGTACTCAAGCTTCCTTTTCTCATGCTTCAAGTCATCCCTCTCTTGCACTGCTTGGTCCCTCTCTTTCTCTGCTTTAACCCTGAATACCTGATGAATGTTGGTTACTGAGTTGTCTGCAATCTTCTTCTTCTCAAGTTCTTCCTTTAGATCAGTCAGAGTAAGTTGTGTGCTGCCTAGTTGGCTCATTGCCTGCTCCTTCTCAGCCACAATCTTAGCAAAATCAAGCTTGAAATGCCTCAACAAATTCTCCATCTTCTTCTGCTCTTCAAGAACCTTCAAATTTTCTTCAGCACTCACAACATTCTGTCTAAGCCTCTATTTTTTCTCCTCTTCATACATGGTCCATATAGTAGCTAGGCTCATCTTTAGAGCATCAGGCCACTCAGGGTCAACCCACTCAACATATCTGCATTTGGGTACTTCCTAACAATTTAGAACATACAAAAAAGAGATTCAGTTAACTGCCAGTATTCAGTACAAAGAGAAAAATGTTTAACAGTGCCAAATGCAAAAAAAAATTACTAACCTTTTGTGCACAAGCTATAAACCTTCTGCCAGTATCAACAGATTCAAATGCCACATTCTTCTCACACAAAGATCCATGCCCACATCTAAAGCTAGGCAGATCTGTAGCCAAGCCACTCCATTCCTCAAAGGATATTGTGGCAGGTGGCTAAACAAAAGAGAGACATTTGGAATCAATTGAGAGAGAAACCCTAGCTGAGAAACCCTAGACTGGATTTGTGTGAGATTGAGGAGCACACTAACCTTGCTGGTCACAGAGTCATCTTCAGAAGAACTGGGAAGATCATCCCAGGACACCATGGTTGCTGCTAGCTGAAGATGACAAGGGGATCTGTTGGGGCTATTGGACTGGTGGCTATTGGACAGAGGAAGGGATCTGGTGGTGCAACATGAAAGATGAGGAAGAAGAAGGGGATCTGGTGCTGGTGGTTGACTGGTGGACCAAAGCAACATGTAGAGTGCAAGTTGGTGGGTGGGTGTTTGCAGCAGGTGCAAGTTGGTGGGTGGGTGTTTGCAGCAGCTGGTGAGTACAGCAATTACTTTGCAAAGTTTGCAAAGTTAGTTCAGTACATCAATTAATTTGAAAGCAATGAGGTTAACTTTGCAAACTAAATTCAGTTAACTATTAAAATTCAGTGAACTGCAAACATTCTGTCAGAATTAGTTTAACTACACTTCTGACATTAAATACATCTATCAGTTTTTTCAAAGCAATTAGGTCTAGCATTTCAAAGCAAGTAGGTCAAGGAGGCTTCACATTACTGACATATTATCCATTACAACAACCATTACAACTAAGCATTACTGAGCAAACAAAAGCAACCATTTTAGTATGCTCAGTTTACACACCTGCACCTACTGAATTAACAACACTTCACTTCTTCATAATTAAGGTGAAACACATCACACAAAGCACTATAACAAAAGCCATCAGCAGCTTTAGCAGCAACAAAATCTCTCTGCCTAACCCTAAAAGCATAGCAATTTGCTGCTTGGTAGCATACTTATTCTCACTGGAGCTGCCATAATTATCTCTTCCAGCCCTGCCTCTCCCAGCCATGACCCTTCCAGCTGTGCCTCTGCCTGCCATTGATTCTGTCCTCTGCCTCTCAAGCTCTTCCCTCATGTCCTCAACAGCACCAATTGCATCTACAGCAGCATCACCAACCAGACGCCTTGTGTCAACCATATGCTGCACATACTCAAGCTCCCAGTGCCAGAAATCACAAGTGACCTGATTAATCAGTGGCAAAATTAGTTAACCAACTGCATTGCTCTAAACTACTGCGTTAGTTAACACGACATGAATCTACTGAACTGGCACTTACTGAAGGAAATATGCCCTAGAGGCAATAATAAAGTTATTAT